>JANRMT010062854.1:123971692-123998345 GCA_026402145.1 Polypterus bichir lapradei | reverse complement strand
CTATCTATCTATCTATCTATCTATCTATCTATCTATCTATCTATCTAACCATGATCAGAAGCTTTCCTTTTGTTTTGTTTTGAATAGATGCATTTTATTTCATTCTTATCTGAACCAAATCTACTACAGCAATCACAGCATCAAACCTCTCGCAATATTTGTTTCTGCTTTTAGTCAAAATGTTCCATCTATCTAATGTGTCAAGTCAAGCTTTTACAGTGTATATATTTTCTTTTAAGTGAAGTAATTTAAAAATAACTATTTGCATTTTTTGTATGTCACCCTATATATAAATTATATTCCTTTCTTGTGATTGTTTTCAAAATCCATCTTTTTCCTGAGCAGTGAAATTTAAATCTCCTTATTTCAATACAAATTAATTAGCAGACAGAAGCCCAGAAGTGTATGGATTTTTATGTATGTATGTGTGTGTTTGTGTGTGTGTGAGAAAGAGTGACAAGGTCTTCTGTGATGGCACCAGCCTGTCTCTTAGCAAGTGATGTCTGTGACAGTGCCAGTGTCCTTTGGGAGAAGAATAAGAGAAGATCCTGGCATTCTCCTTGGCCCGTGACTGTCACCTGTGGAGATGTCAACTTTCCATTTGCATTTGTTGCAGGCAGTGAGACATGAATGGCACAGTATGATTTTCAGACTAATGGTAATCTAAAACTATTTTTTGTTGCTCATGAGAAGAAATCCTCCTTTTGAATCTTTTTGCAATATACATTTTTCTTTACAGAAAAAATAGAGAAATATATCATTTATAATCATCACTATTCTTGACTAGATAAGGAATAAATCTGCCAATAATTATATTTTTATTAAATGTTACTTATTTTGTGTGGTTTTTAGCGATAGCCATACAAGCAGAGCTAATATGGTTAATGCTTTAATGTAAGTGCACATTGACCAACATGGGAAATGTTCAAAATGTGTGCATTTTTTGCTAAAATACTGTGAAACTGATTTCTTTGGTAAAACTAAAGTAGCCCACAACCCAGAAGCCTTTCATAAGGGGTGGCGCTTGAATTGAAGACCCTTTTCTCCCCATTGGCCAAGAGTCCTGTCTTTAATGTTAACACATAGTATTGTGGGAAAGTGCCTTTCCCATTTATCGTTTACACTGAGTTTTCCAGAAGTAAGTATTAAAAGTATTTTAGATGAAAATACTTGTTTTTTTGCACATTCTAAGCATAAGAATGGATAACAGATATGTGGATTATGCAACACAAGTTATTTGAGAGTTTTTTTTCATTTTTCCATGGCCATTTTTCACATTGCTTGCCGTTGTCCATATGAATACATGAGATTAAAATTATTGCTTGGTCACCTCTACTGACTACAGACTATATGGGATAAATAACATATTAAACCAATATTATTTTTGGATTAGAGTATTCCTTTATTTGTGGGCAGCATATCATAGTAAATGGGCGGCACAGTGACCGAGTGGTACCGCTGCTGCCTCGCAGTAAGGAGACCTGGGTTCGCTTCCTGGGTGCTCCCTGCGTGGAGTTTGCATGTTCTCCCTGTGTCTGTGTGGGTTTCCTCTGGGTGCTCCGGTTTCCTCCCGCAGTCCAAAGACATGCAGGTTAGGTGCATTGGCAATCCTAAATTGCCCCTAGTTTGTGTGCCCTGCGGTGGGATGGCACCTTGCCCAGGGTTTGTTTCCTGCCTTGCGTCCTGTGTTGCCTGGGATTGGCTCCAGCAGACCCTCGTGACCCTATAATTAGGATATAGTGGGTTGGATAATGGATGGATGGATATCATAGCAAATAACAGCATTATTATGGTTGCTTATCTTATTTTACATATAGTAGAGGTTTGAGCACAAAACACTAAAATCATTAATATTGGACAGGTAAGAGTCAATGGAATGGATGAATTGTCTTATAAAGCCAGAAATCAAAGCTGAGGAGCCAAGATTTATACCAGAAAATCTAACCAAATGATTTGAATACATATGTTTTGATTTTGGAATTTTGTTCTTTATATTTAAAATTAGCATAGCAAAATGATATTTATGAAAATGGGTGTAATGGTACAATGGTAAGTCTGTCTGTTTTGATTATTTCATAAATGTATGAATCTCTTAATAACAGGAAATATCTTGCATTTCTCTTTCTCTGTGCTTCTTGCTGCCTTTCTACATCGGACATTATTGGCCTGTTGTGGACACAAGACAATGCTCAGACAATGTCCAATCTTACTGTCTTACACAGCCCATTTGCCTTTGTTCATCAAACATTTTTGCCCTCTGGTGGATGGCAGATGACATTACGTCCGGGCACAAACGCTGGAAGTTTTATCGCTTTAAAGTCATATAGATACAAGGAGGTTCTAAAGTAACATCAACACATCACAAGTTAATCGCAATTAAATGCAGATTGTAATGAACATATTAACAAAACATGTAAATAATGTTTAAAAAATTCCAGCAAACCAAACATGGAAAAATATTAAGAGCTAAGCAAAATATACATTATTTAACAAACAGAGGATCCTGGCACTAAAAAATCATTGAAAAAAGAACAGACTTTACAAATATTAATGACCATCTGGACAATATCTTAACACACATTCACACATGTACACTCACACACATATATACATTTATTTTTATGAGTGTGTGTTGCTAGTCATAATTGCCATAGAGAAGTAGGAAATTAAAAAGGGAGTTGTTTAAAACTTAAAATGCCCTAGGCTGTCTGGTTTTTCTCAACCCGACTCCCAGCTACTTTTAAAGCACAACCATTAAAGAAAGATATCCTGTCTCAGCAGTGGTTGAATTTGTTTGATCTAGAATCAGAGAATTGAGAAACATCTACATTAAACTTATAAATCATTGAAGAATATAATGAAATTTTGCAGTGCTATTTGTTGGGACAAGGTACTTCTTCACTGTCTGGAGAACTAAAGTTAAAGGAGTAGGTGTAAGGAAGAAAAGGAGAATAAAGCTACGGTATTGTTTATGACCACATATAATATGGTTTATGCCAATTTTAAGTCATACTCTTTGATCAATAAGCTGCATCTTTGCTGTTTCATTATTTAATATAATGTTGAATTTTGTAATAATTCAAAATCCAAATGTGTTATTCATATTCAGTTGCAGAATGATGTTATCATTTTGTGGTTTTTTGGAGCATTTCTGCTTCTAATCAGACTTGATTTCTTTTTAGAAAGATTTTGGCATCATTGTATATTTTTTCATTATTTTTGTCAGGTCTTCACAACTGTTCACAACTCCATTTTATCTCCAGCAATCAGGTGTGGGAGCTACCATTTTGTTTATTGCTTACATTTGCAATGACTCCAGGCCACCTTGGGGACAATTCATATATACACTACGATGATACATCCAAGGTTTGGGACTAACATAAAGCAAAAATTGAGTATCAGATAAAGATCAAATCAGAACGTTTGTATGTTTTGGTGATCATATTTATTATTGATCTTCTGTTTTTTTTTTTTTTTTTTTACCCCCCATCATTCTGTCTTTTGAATTTTTATTCTGTTGGTTCAGACTTTTGACCTCTTTACCTGCCCTTTTCAGACCTACACGAGTATGTAGATAAGATGGCCATTTCAAAGTAATCTGAAAATTGAAAAGCTTCAAGAACTGTCCGTCATCACTGCTTCGTATTTTTTGTAATTACTTAAAATGTAAGAGCCATATGCTACCAAAACGTTTGTTAGTGCTGAGGCCATTCACCCTGGAGTTTTGTCATTGTGTATCATGGCCTTCCATTCATTACACATTAATTTCTTCTACTGTAGTACTACAAATTATTTTATTATTGATTTTTCTGCGTGGCCATGTTTTCCGTTAACTAATATCTAGTACTATTTATGATGGAATTACTTTTTGTTGAGTGACTTCCTCGGCTAACAATAAAAATCTTATCACTGCCTGAAAAACGGTCACATCTGGTTCTTGGAAACATTCCAGCACAGGTTGGAGATCTTGGCCTTTCTAAGTGTATTTTCCCTTAAGTGCATTTGTTTAATCAATAAGGCAATTTTTATTGGTCATTAGCAAATGCAAAGCAGGATTGAGCTGAACTTTTAAGTGCCTTTATTATACAATTCAATTTGCTATAAATCAATCATCCTGAACATAATTGAACATTCATCACTGAAATTTTGACCAAATGAAGCCTTAGAAGCTATTTCAGTTGCTGCATCAAGTACATAAAAATACATTCTAGTGTGACAAACTGTAGCTAGTGTCATGCTCCTCACAGTGGCCCTGTGTAATACAATGGGCAGCACACAATAATAGGCACTGTTGTGACCCTCAAAATGCCCCAGGCTTGATGTTTGCTCCCAGTGAGGGAAACTGCATTTGCCAAGTATTTGTAACAGTCTCTGACTCTATTTACTTGTGCCATTACAGCCATCCATCAAGTTTCTTTCAGCACATTTGATCTTTAGTCTTCAATCACCTGCACCCTGCCACCTTCTATGTGTGCAGGTCAGCAAATATTAGTTTAACATTGACAGAAAAATGTTGTTTTATTTCTTTAATCTGACAGGTAGACGTTTTTGTATTCTTCACAAGAATCACATTATAAGAGTGGCTTCAGTGCCCAATGACCCCATACAGGACAGAAGTGGAAAATAAGTGGATGAATGGATTCTCAACGGGAAAAGGAGGACTGCTGAATTAGATGTGACAGTAATACAATGCAACATACAAAAATCAGATGGGTGTAAACCTACATTTCACTTCACAGGATATCCATCTGTCACAGTTTCAGCAAGCAAGCTTTAGTATAATTCGGTCTGTTTGTGTAAAATAGCATCAGTTATATAGCAAAAACTTGTGTGTTAACTATTTTCCTAATTCTACCTGCCTATGAGTAGCTGAACCAGCTTTAGAAACTGATAAGTCATTTTGATTTTTATGTATGTATTTCTAATAAAAAAATAAGAGAAAACCACTCTTTTATAAGTTAATTCCTACTAACTAGGTTCACACTAAAATTGATTTCATTTAAATGAGCAAGAAACAAATGTCAAAAACATTTTGACTAAAAGCAGAAAAAAAACATTGCGAGAGGTGTGATGCTGTGATTGCTGCAGTAGATTTGGTTCAGATAAGAATGAAATAACATGTATCTATTCGAAACAAAACAAAAAGAAAGCTTCTGATCATGGTTAGATAGATAGATAGATAGACAGAGGACATGTATTCTGCCAATTGGAAGTATTACTAAAATGCCTCTTCACACTAAATCATGAAATTAGTTTAAGTTCATAAGTCTAATTTCTAAAGTGTAACCATGTATTTTATTGACTCCATTCACAATATAGTATATTGTACATTATATATTACAACGGTTACCGAAATATATAGTAATTATATTGTTTTACAACACACTTACTACTAGGCAGCCGTTTCCTCAACAATGCTTCTATTCATTGGCAAATTTATTGGCAGGTAGACTGAGCATTTTTCCTAGTGTGTTGGCAGGTAATGTATTTCTCTTCTTTTCATTCATGCACTGAAATACTGCATGTGGAAGATGCATCTTGACATCAGTGACCGACAGGTTCCTGTGTGTGGTTTCTCTTATACCATGCTAATTATCAAAAGAAGTGAAACTTCACCATGATAACACAGTAATTCATTCCCACTAGAATTAGATTTTTTTCCTTTCTTTCAAATTCAGTTTTTTTTTTGTTCTTAACCATTCTAAATTCTCCATTCAGCCGACTTCACGCCGTCACAATGCACTATGAAACACTCATGGTAAAAGATAACAAATTTGAAGGACCCTCTTCAGTCAAAGCCTTAATTTCTTCATAATTCTGCTTCTGAAACATTCTCTGCAATCTTAACTTACCCTCAAGAGGAATATGAAAAAAAACATAAATAAAAACAAAATGAAGTTAACCATCATTTGCAGAGAGAAAAATACCCTCTGGCGTATAAGAACATTTTGTAATGTTGTGTTGGAATATATTATGCTTATGTGTGTCCCTTAGGTGTTGAAACAAATGTGAACTGTGCTCACGAAGAGCAAAATAATACAAAGCACCAACTAAACACAAGCACAGACGTTGTCCTTTTATATAGTACCTTTCAGCATTATTTCTCAAAAATCAATTCACAATGTTCATTTTTACATCTGAATCCCAATAAATGTAAGTCAGCATGAAATATGAACTATAAAATAATCATTATTTTCTTGCTTTCACAGTGTTTTAATTAGGGTTGGCTTTGTTCCTGAATCCTGACCAATATCTATCAACATCAGTATTTACAGACCTTACTAAATATTATATAAATGAAGTCAAACCTACCAAACCTATCAGAAGAAATGATAAACCTACATTATATACAAAGATAAGGACATACATAATCATAAAGGTTAGCTGAAAGCTCTAAATTGACCCCGATGTGCGCGAGTATGGGTGTTTTTAAGTGTGCGCAGAAATTATCTAATTATTTCTGTTTATCCTCCAGCTATTGAAATAATCTCCATTTGTATTTAAATTTAAATACAATATGATATCAAAAATATCTGGAAGTCTAAAACAGTCTTGCTCATAGTTTTTCTCTTTTAGTGGTCACTCTGTATTTAAACGATGTCCTCGTACAGTATATATTTAGTTATCAAAATATATCTTTCTGCTGCCCCCTCGCTATATGAAGCTGTGAATATACTGCCAAAGAATTAAACGTGGCAGGCCAATCCATGACACTGATACAGTAGCTTGTTTTGGTCAGCTACACGTCTTCTCTCCAATTCCTAGTTTTTATGCCCTTTTACTGTGTCCTGGTTGCTCTTTCATTCTCCTCATAATTCATTCCCACTGCTCTCTCTTTGGGTTTCTCAGCTCTCCTCACACGTGTACTTCCAGGCATTATGCATGAATACAGTCATATATTGCATTTATCAGTGTCTATGTGTGTGTGTGTTCGTGACAATATTAACAACTTCTGTTGCGAGAGATACGAATAATGAGAACTCTATTCATTGATGCTCAGCAGGCAAGAAGAAAAGCATTTTAAATCCAGTTTGTGCGCTCTTTACTGTCATGGATGGTACCTGCAACACCCATACAATATTCAAACCGGCGAGCGTAATTTAATTTTGTTGACAAGAGACAGCAGCTCTCCATTAATGTGCAAGTAATATCCGATGACTATCTCCATCTAATCAATTATGAGGGAAATAATCATTCAGAGCCCACAACTCTGACATCCTGTCATATGACTCTGCAATTGCTGTGGCCAGAAGTCGGCCTTTGGCTGCTGACATCTATGTACATGAAGCTCGTCTCCTTTTTTTGATCAGCAGTTTTTCTCACATTTTTCTTATAGCTTCGCTGACAGTCTGACACTGTTGATATTGCAGTTGCTAAAGCTGCTGTGAGAGCTTCCTACCGCCCACTGGAATAAAGCAGAATACATGTAGTGAATAATAATGGGGTGAAGGTTGGGTCCACTCAGTACAGGAATAATAACTTTATTATTTTTATCTTTAACTTTACCATTTTTTAAAATATAGAAATGTTGGCACAAGGGATCTGAAAAACAATGTTCGATGAATGATGACAGAAATGTGTAGAAATATTTTTTTCCAATTAGAAAGTACATTGGAATAAGAAGGTGATTTGGTAGGAGGTTCTGCTACCTCAAAATCTCTTAGCCCTGGGGTCAAGTCAACCAGGCACTGCCTGTGGAGTTTCTACACTTACAGCACTCACAAGACCAGGATGCAAATATTTATATTGACTAGTGCATAATAAACTTGTTGCATTAACATTTGTATGTCTGTATGAAAACAATGTTCACATAAATACAAATTTTAGGGTTTATTTAGCACTATAAGTTATCATTCAACACTGGAGGTTTTCCATGTTTTCTACAAATTGGCTCGGTATGAGTGAGTGTGGGTGTTAGAACATCTTGGCCATGTCTGCATGGGTTTTCTTTTGGATACACGACTTTGTTTCAACATCCCCAAAGATGTGCAGGTTAAATTAGATGGCAGTTCCAAATCAGTTCAGCTTGAGTGTGGATACATACATAATTGGGCCATGCCCTCGCCAGGCCTGTTTTTCTGCCTAGTGGTGAATATAGATAGGCTTCAGACATCACAACCCTAAATTGAATTAAATGCATAAAAGACTCTTTTAATATTAGTGGTTATTGTTAGCCTTGAGCACTTCTGGATGTTAGAAGGTCTACATTTGAGTCAATGACTGTGTTAGCATATAGCGGGCTGGATAATGACTGGCTGACTGACCATTCTCATGTAAATGTATAACTGTCCTTTTCCTTTTACATGCTCCAAGGATTTCATCCCGATACCTAATGACAGTCAAGATGTTGTTGTCTAGCCTGTAGAGGTCTGTGTGTCCCTCCATGGATATGCCTCCCCAGACCATCACTAACCCACCACCAAACCCATCATGCTGAACAATGTTACAGGCAGCATAATATTCTTTACGGCTTTTCCAGACCCTTTCACGTCTGTCACAATTGCTCAGGGTGAACCTGCTCTCATCTGCGAAAGGCACAGGGCGCCTGTGGTGTACCTGCCAATTCTGGTATTCTATGGCAAATGCCAATCGAATTCCACGGTGCCAGGCAGTGAACACAGGGCCCACTAGAGGACGTCAGGCCCTCAGGCCATTCTCATGAAGTCTGTTTCAGATTGTTTGGTCAGAAACATTCACACCAGTGGCTGGCTGGAGGTCATTTTGTAGGGCTCTGGCAGTGCTCATCCTGTTCCTCCTTGCCCAAAGGAGCAGACACTGGTCCTGCTGATGGGTTAAGGACCTTCTACAGCCCTGTCCCACTCTCCTAGAGTAACTGCCTGTCTCCTGGAATCTCTTTCTTGCCATTGAGACTGTGCTGGGAGACACAGCAAACCTTCTTGCAATGGTACATATTGATGTGCTATCCTGGAGAAGTTGGACTACCTGTGCAACCTCTGTAGGGTCCAGGTATCACCTCATGCTACCAGTAGTGACACTGACCACAGCCAAATGCAAACCTAGTGAAAAAACAATCAGAAAAGATGAGGAGGGAAAATTGTCAGTGGCTTTGACCTGTTAAACCATTCCTGTTTAGGGTTTAAACCCATTGTTGCCCCTCTAGTGCACCTGTTGTTAATTTCATTAACACCAAAGCAGCTGAAACTGATTAACAACCCCCTCTGCTACTTAATGACCACATCAATATCCCAGAAGTTTCATTGACTTGATGCAATACTCTAATTAAAAAGTGTTCCTTTAATTTTTTGAGCAGTATATAATGCCTCAGTTATATTCTATAACCTGAATTCTTCGCAAAGTAGACGACACTAGTGGTCATTCTACTGGTTATCAATTATACTCTTGATATTCTCTATTCATTTCACCTGGCTAAGACATTTGAAAAGTAATCTTTTTGGAGTAATGTCTATGCTGCAGCTTCCATACACGATTCTCCACTTATGCTCAATCCAGGCTCTTAATGCTTACTTGGGGAAGGTTCCTAAGCTTGGAATAAATATACAGCTCCTACATCACTTCCACACAATGATGCCAAAACTACATTAACTGATTACTGATTCTTTCACACCTCAACTAAAGGTAGCATTCCCCTCTTATGAATAGAATGAATCTGGGCAAGAGCCATGACCACAGATTTAAAGATACTGATTCCTATGCTGCTGCACTAAACTTGAACTCAAAAGGGACTTATTTGAATCAGGCATAGCAAGTCATTTGAACAGGTGGGGGACAGGGTCACAGATCATTAATGGATCCCACACATTCCCATTACCTTTACCTAACTTGTGCTCATCCATTTTCTGCCAGGATAGCATGTAATGAGGTTACACAATTAATGTGGATGTTTCTTAACTTCAAACTGCATTTTGTAATATACAATATACTATTTAATTGAGTCTTTTTATTAGGATGTATCACCCCACTCCCATACTGGATACACTACTGACTTGAATGCCTGTTATAAATTACCCTAAATCTGCTAACAGAGATACCAAAATTCATATTCTCATAACGTTGACTGTATCTTCACCTAATGAAGAAGAAAACTTGTAAGGAATATTAAAAGTGTAGGTGGATAATGCTGAACTCAGCAGCAAGGAATAAAGATACCATATCAACTCTTTGTTTTATATCTTGATCAGTCCTGTGGCACTGCTACAATACATACGGTAAATGTTTATATCCAGTTTATAAAAGTTGCTTGTGGCTACCCTTTTCCATGTATATGAATGTTAATCTATGTGTAAAAGTCATTGCCCTTTAATAGCAGATGAATTAGGATGGCCGCACTTATAGTATTTTCCTTCTTTGGGGGCAAAACGTCTGGTTTGATTCTTCAGTCTGTTCTGGTCATTACGATTTAAAATGCTGCCCAGCAAAGCATGGACACATCTATTCAATTCGCTAATCATCTCAATGGCAAGTTCAAACCAGCTTTCATCCCTGACAATATCAAGACCATTCACCTTTCACAGCCCAGGATTTTACCTTTGTTCACCCTGTCTCCTCTCATGAAATCAATAAAGTGACCATCTGAACTATCATTTAGGCCAGTGCTTCCATCACTGCCTGCTACTTAACAACACACATTGTGACATTATTCCGGTTCTTTTTGTGCTACCTGCCTTACATTTCTCAGACTATTACTACTTTAATTTAAGACAAGTTAAGGCCGGCTTTTCAATATTATCAACTCCGCTTTTTCCATGAACCACTTAAGAACTGGAAGTGGACTTTTTTCTTGTGATTTATTCATTTTATATACAGTATGTGTGGATGGTGGGGTTTTGGTGGGTAATAAGTTTGCATTATGCTTTGCTTATTGCATCATATCGTCTGTTTGTTTGAATGCTCATTTCTTTTGAATATACTGTACTAGGGGGCTCTGCCCCTTGCTCACTTCGCCTGCAAAACCCCGGGTGGGCCCTACACGCTATCTACTTCACGGATCTGCTGCTCGTGTATGGGGAAGCGGATTTACAATTTAAACAGATTGTTATTTTCATGGGAATTGTTACATATGCATAATAGAACTATTTTACATTACAGCGAGTAATAAGTAGTAGTAAAATGCAATAAACTGAAAGAAAATTATGTTTCATGTTGTGTTAAAGGTATTTGTTGTGTTATGCATTTTTGTTCTGTTTGGCTTTGAAATTAACATGCAAATACTTTTAAAACTTACATTTTTACTGTAAAACTTCAGTAAAAACAATTTTTTGAATTAACTTTTTGTCAATATCCCATTGAATTATGATTCTGTGTTTGGACTTACATCGTGACAATGCAAAGTATAACTGCCCATGAGTGAATATTGTTTCTTTCTCCTTAATAAATAAACCAACTTTTTCAATGTTTGTCTCTGTGATTTCTTATTTGTCATAGCAAAAGCTATTCTAACGGGAAACTGTAAGCATTTTAATACGAATGGTAAATCAAGATCTCCTTTGGTGTCTAATGTTATCCGTGGAAGATGTGCTACATTACTTTTCTTGTTGCTTGTTAAAATTTTACATGTCATTGCTGTGTAACCGATTGACAATTTTCCTGTTAATTTGTTTGACTTCATCATTTCTTGGTGCTAGGATTGGCCGTGTACTCATTTCTTCTGTTGATAACCCTTCGGGATGAAATTCGTCAATACAATTTGGACATAATAAGTCTTCTTTTATTAAGAACTTAAAGTGAAGAAAATGTAAAAATTTATAAGAGATGAGAGCGCAGGAACTGTGTCTGACAAAAGCATTCACATGAATGAGAGGTGAGAGGACAGTAGGTGTGGTTGAAAATGGTTGAGAGGAGGGCAGGACTTGAAACAATCTCTTAGCAATAGTCTTGTCTCAAAATTTTCTTTTATAATAGATATATATATATATATATATATATCTATATTTGGTTTGAGGTCTTTTGCTTAGTTTTAATATACTCCTTATTTTCTATTTTCATTCTGTAAACAGTAGTTTTTCCTGTTGGCAGGTGACAGGGAGGACTGGATGTGATGCAATAGCTCAGATTCATATTGGGTCTTTACAGTGCGGCAACTTGTTTGCATTCTTTTAGAGGAAGTCATTACAGTCCCTCCATCTAATCGTGCAGTTACTGAATCTAGTTACTCCAATTAGCATTGTTAAAGGAAAGAGCTGAAGATGTCAATAATAACTGAATTAAATGAGGTTAAGTAAATAAAAATAAATGGATAAATGGGAGTATAGACATTTAGATAGAAAGATTCTATGAAAAACAAACCACCTTCATTTTATAATGAGCCCTTCTTGCTGAATGCTATTGCAGGCCATGTTAAAGTAGCCATGTAAAGCCTCTACCAGTGATTAGATTGTCATGGTCCCTGCGTAAGTCCCTTAAGATGACATTTAACATGCTTAGCTTCACTGTGTATTTTCTGCTGTGTTTGTTAACAAGTATATAGCCTGAAAAAAAACTGTGAATGAGTGAAGAACATAAGGAACTTTCAAAAATCCTGGAAGATATTTAGTGTCACACAAGTGTGAATTGGAGATAACTTAGGGCTTATTTGCTGTCTTCAATTTCAGAACGGTTTGGGGGTTGGCTCTGACATTCACTGCCTTTCCCTTTCTTGCCCTCAGAGCAGAAGATCGACAGCACAAGGACCTCTGACATCACTTCTGCTTCTGTCACTTCATTTTCCATCACTGAACCCGCCCCTTCCTCCTGGAACAACATAAAAAGGAAGCCTACACTTGAAGAAGTCAATCTAATGACTTGCATCTGATAAGACAACATTCTGCAGCTCTAGCTGCCATTTTATTTTCCTTATTGCTTTCATTTTGATTTGTTGCAGAAAATCTGCCAGTTATACAGGGTTCACCACTCACTGTCCCAAGTCTTTAGAATTTTGTGCTTATTTTCTTACTTTTTGTTTTTTTTGTGTATAATTAATGGAGCCAACTACCTTAAAGAAATGTAACTTCATCAACTTGTTAGCCTTAATTACCTAACATATAAAGCTGGATATGTTTTGTGTGTTTGTTTGTCTGAACCTATAACTCCACCAAATTTTTCACAGATTCCCCCAAAAGCTATATTTCTTTCCACTTGGGAAACTTTCTCAGCTTAGCTGCACTTTATTATGGAAGTGTCCTTAGGACTCATTTTATTTGGATCTGGGATGGGTATACAAAGTTGCTTCCAATCGTTTGTTTAGTCAGTAAAACTCTGGTTTGGAGTCAAAAATTTTCCCTCTCAAGAAATGTACTTTTTGACCACACCTGCACCAGGCTATCTTACTAGTAAATACAATACATACATACAGTATATGAGAGGTACTGGCAGATTCTTATCCATCATGCAATATCATACAGGAGGTGTCTGATCAGTCTTAACATCATTCTTCAGCATGGCAATGATTCCAAATGGGCAAAATCATAAAAAAAACATATTTCCTGGAAAACGAGAAACAGAGAATTTTGCAGCACATGGTACGACCCCCACAGATCTCACCATCATCAAGTAAGACAAGTCTGCAGTGGAGCTACATGTTTCTGAAAGACTTGGAATAACGTACTATATATATATATATATATATATATATATATATATAAATAAGGGAACACTTTATCATCACAGTCTTGTACCAAGTCAGTTAAGTAAATCCTTCAGCTGACATAAATGGCCGTCAGGTGCAAACTTTATGAAAGTTATGGGGGTACGAACTGTGGAAGCTGCTGAGTGGATGCTGTTACCTGCTGGGCATCATTTATTCAAATAAAAGTGTGGACACTCCATCCTTAAAGTTTGCAGTATATTTACAAAGGGGTGTTGTTTGTACTACTAAGGGGGCACACACTTTAGACACAATGGGTGACAAAGGGTCATCAAAGTCTAATAATACTGACTAGCTGCTATATACGAGGGGCAATGTATGTCCACCCCACCTAGGGCTCCAAATGGACTTCGACCACCACTGGCCGTATGATCATTATGCTGAAGATGACCCCAGCAGTGTCATGTTCAATCTGGTAGGCCATCTGCTCAGCAGAGTATAGTAAAGTCAGTTCCTGCCACACAGAAGACCAGTCCAAGGACAAAGAGCAAATTTATGGTGACACGGGATGTATTGTGATGGCAGATTTCATTATGATAAGATAAATGGCAGTATTTATTTTAGATACACAAACTGGGTAATTATTAGGAATACCTGTACACCTGCTTATCCATGAAATGATCTAATCAGCCAGTCATGTGGCAACAGTGCAATGCATAAAATGATACAGATACAGACAAAGAGCTTCACATCTAATACCTGAATGGGGTAAAAAAAAGTGATCTCTGTGATTTCTACCATGGCATGATTGTTGGTGCCAGACAGGCTGGTTTGATTATTAATGTAACTGCTGATCTCCCTGGCATCCTGTGAGCTGCAGTACTGTGGATGACAATGCCTTGATTGATGAGAGGAGTCAGAAGAGAATGGTCAGACTGACAGAAAGACTATGGTAGCTAAAATAACCACTCTATACAACTGCAATACGCACAACACATTGAACCTTGAGGTGAAAGACCACATCAGGCTCCACTTATGTTAGCAAGAACAGAAATCTGAGTCTGCAGTAGAGCACAGGCTCATCAAATCTGGACAACTGAAGACTGGAAACATGTATCCTGGTGTGATGGATATCAATTTCTGTTGAAGCACACAGATGATAGAATCAGGGTTTGTAGTGAATAGCATGTATCCATGCACCTAATCTGCCTTGTGTCAACAGTTTAGGCTGGTGGTGGTGGTGTAATGATGTGGGAAACGTTTTCCTGTTGCACTGCGGGCCTGTTAATACCAATCAATCATATCTTGAATGCCACAAGATAGCTGATTATTGTTGCTGATCATATAGATCTCCTCATGGGCACAGTTTACCAATCTCCTAATGGCTATTTCCATCATAATAATGCACCATATCATCCAGCAAAAGTTAGCTCAAACTAGTTTAATGAACATGGCAATGAGTTTGATGTTCTTCAGTGGCTGCCCGGTCACCAGATTTGAGTGAGATGACAGAATGAGAGATTCACAGCAAGACTGGCAAGCTTTGTTGGGCTAAATGGCCTGTTCTCATTTAGATTGCTTTAATGTTCTAATTACTCGTAGTACGGTGTTCTTAAGAATTTGCTCAGTGTGTCTAGGTAATAAAAAATGGACAATCACAAGCCAAATGTCAAAATTTAATAAGCCATGCAAAACACAAACATAATCAAAACAACATATGAGCACTTAAACTATACAGCATGCTGTAATAAATCAGCAGGATGGCACAAAGGCAGAAGGGGACAATGACAGAGCACGCCCTGAAGAGTATTCTCATCTTTAATGCCCCACAATCCTATCATGTGACTGCCACACATTGTTACTTAGCTGTTCAATAAGGTATAGATAGATATAACCAGCATGTGAAGAAAAGACCAGAGATGAAGCCCAGTCCAGCAGTCTGCAATAGGGTCTCAGGTAAAAAGCCTTTTCTATGAATTCTTAATGAAGTCACTTCAGCTGTCTGCTGATGTGCTTATGAAAGCTTTTATCATCCAGTACCCATAATGGGTGTTCTTCGCCGAAAATGAATGACCTGCACATCAATATAAGCTCACAGTGAAAATAGCCTCCCTCTTGATTTATTTTCACATGCTACAGCTTTCTACTGCACTGATTTTCTAGTTTAGATTTATAACCAGTTCTCACAAGGACTGATTCATTGTGAAAACATGGATAAGTTGAAAAACACAGCAGGGTTTCAAATGATCAAGCTACAATAAAACAAAGCAAACCGTTTGGTGTATGAAGCATACAGATTTTATAAACACCAACCTGGAGAATTTTAAAACAGGCCTATACAACTAAGTCAGTTTTCAATAGCAAGACTTAAAGCCTGCCACCAATCCATACTGGAAACTACTTCAGTGGCCAACTGTTGCCTAGAAACGAAGCATGCGTGGATTCAAAATATGACACTTGCATTGTAGCTTAATGAATATGCGATTCTTTGAAACTTATTTTACTAGTAATTGTAAGGGCAGCATGTTGGTCTAGCTGTGAGCACTGTTTGCCTCAAAGTTCTAGAACTGAGGGGCCTGCATGTTCTTGTGTGCATGTGAATTTAATTCCTGATATTCCAGGTTCCTTCCAAATCCTAAAGACATGCATGCAAAGTTAATAAGCATTACAACTGTTCAGACTTTGTGTGTGATCTGTAACATACTGAAATCCTTGCCAAGGGCTGGTTGCTACTTTGAGATGGGCTTGAACTTTGTGTCTTCATGACCCTGGACTTTTAGGGGGAAAGAAATTGAGAGTCTTAGGTTAATAATAAAAAGTGATGGTCCTTGGTGTGCCTGGTGATCCTGACAGCATTGGACCCAAAGTAAACGCCAGTTCATCATCCATGCACAACCACCTCCTCACTCACTTATCACGTTGTCCATGGATATTCACCATGGTCAGTGCTGTGTTCAACAGAAAAAGATTAACAGCAAACATGAAAGCATCACCACACACCAAGTCTAAAATGTGCTCAAAAATATCGATCCATCCATTATCCAACCCGCTATATCCTAACTACAGGGTCACGGGGGTCTGCTGGAGCCAATCCCTGCCAACACAGGGTGCAAGGCAGGAAACAAACCCTGGGCAGGGCACGCACACACACACACACACACACACACACACACACACGCACACACACACTAGGGACAATTTAGAATCGCCAATGCACCTAACCTGCATGTCTTTGGACTGTGGGAGGAAACCGGAGCACCCGGAGTAAACCCACACAGACATGGGGAGAACATGCAAACTCCACGCAGGGAGGACCCAGGAAGCAAACCCAGGTCTCCTAACTGCGAGGCAGCAGCGCTACCCACTGCGCCACCATGCCGCCCACTCAAAAATATGGAATGCTTAATAAAAATCTCTTTGATGAGACATAGTGCTTTAGGGGAATGCAGAGGGGTTCTGCAGGCATGGTGGCTGGATGGGCTAGTGGTTTGTTTACATTTTAATTGTGGGACATTTTTCTTCCAGTCTGATTAAGAATCATTTTATCTCCCTCTCAACTAGGCAGTAGGCTAATTTAATCAAAGCAACAAAAAATAATAATAATAATAATAAAAATATTGAAATGCTACTGCTGACAATTTCAAAGAAGGAATCCCTCTAGTTCCGGCACTCATTTACAGAATATGAACGTAAAAGCAGTTTTAAGAGAGCTGCGGGTTCCCAGCACACGCACATTCAGAAACAGCAGTCTCGTCAGAAGGCTCGTAAAGGAGCCAGCATGCTTCTAAATGTGACTCAGACAGCCGCCCTTAGGACTCTCCAGGCAGGACCTAACACATCACTGATCTACTGAAGCCACAGCGATTACCGTACATGCATTCCAGTGGGTAAAAACACCACACACACACCCACATGTTCTTTCAGCTCCCTCCATCTCCCCCTCTCTCAACTGAAAAAAAAATGGAATTCATTAGCAGGATTTATACAGAAGAAAGGCTTAATTGGTTAACTTGGAATCTAATGGGATTTTTAATTACCCTGAAGTGATATATGTTCAAAGACAAAGAAACTGAATAACTAATGACCCCTTACATTTTCAATAGAGGCCAGAGCGACTACAGAAGTGAATGCAATAATGCTTCTGAAATTTTGATGGTCTTCTACCTTTTTTTGTTAGGGTATTGCATTATACATTTTATTACAGAAATATGGTGAAAAATTAAGACTTCTTTGGGACAAACGCTAGGATGAGAAAGGGAAGTGAGGTTGTTGTGCAGAGGTTAGGGTCCCTTTTTGACTCTGGATTAGGATCTAATCTTCCACTTCTGTATGGTTTGTCAAAATACTAAATCTAAATTACATAAATGAAGTTATGGGGTAGGAGCAGGTCAAGTATTTTGGCTTGTGCCTTATGGTGCCTTGCTAGCCTCTGTGATTTAAAACAGGTAGATGGTAGGATAGATGGATGAATAGAGAGACAAAATTGTAATGTCTTTACTTTATTTGTGGCCACACTATTGGAAGCATACATGTGATGAATTAAACGGGTCAGTTAATGGATGTATGGATGAATGGATGGATAAAATCAATATAAAATTTAGCTAAATATAGTCTAGAGGTACTGCTGTGACCTCACAGCAAATTTCAGCTTCAGAGCAGGGATGCATGTTCTCCACATGTTTGCACAGATTTCACAAAGGCAATCTAGTTTTTTTCCACAGTGTAAAGAACACACTGTTAGTGTTTGGTGAACTGGCAACAGTATATTGTCCCATTGTCACTTTGTTAGCAAGTCATAGACTGGCACTGCTCTTAAAACATTTGCCCTTTAAGTATAAATAAATAGAAAGTGGGATTAAAAATTGATTGACAAAATTCCATCAATCATGACCGTTTGGAACAAGTGTTGCTTTTCTTTTGTAGAATGTGGCAGAGATTTTTTTTAAAGACATAGGGCAGTGGTTCTCAACCTGTGGGGTGGGCCCCCCTAGGGGGGCGCGAAGTAACAAAAAGGGGGGCACGAAGATGTAAAAAAAAAAGAAAACAAGAATCAAAAATATGAAAAAAAACATCTGTTGAAACCAAAACAAATTAACTTAAACTACATTCTGATACTAGAACAATAAATATAGAGTTAGATAAATGTCAATAAAAGTTAAGTAGGTATAATAAAATATGCATCTACATTTCAAAAAAATGTTAGGGGGGCGCGAAAACCCTAATTTCATAAACTGTTATGAAAACTCGGGTCGCAAATACTTAAAGGTTGAGAAACGCTGACATAGGGCAAAGAGAGGTCTACACATAGTAGGGATTCTACACAAAAAGGACAATAAACCAGAAACCAAACAAATAATTTTACAGGGGAAGAGTCAAAGATGCAAGCACATGTATTCTCTACCTGATGAGGCATTGCTGCCTGTCACACCTCTGCTGGTACCATCTGTTCATCTGCATGGTTGACAGCTGTGAGCCACCCTTCGCAGATGTTTCACTTCTTTAAACTCAGAACATCTCCAGGTGGTGGAACAGCCATTGGGATGTTTTTCTACTGATCCCTGAAACTGACCTTTTAAGCCCACTTTACATCTTCCTTCTGAGCCACAGCCAGAAATGACCCATGCTCCAAACTCCAGAGCCAGCTCCTTAAGTGTCTTCCTCTGATTGGACCCAGTAATTCCGAATACCTTCAGGAATTGCTGGGTGGATTTTCCACTGAAGCCTCTGTAGCCAACCTCTACTGAGTAGGCAGATGCCTTTCATCTTGCTTCTGTGCGTGCCATAGATAGCTCACTGTACTCTGCCTTCTTCCTCTAAAAGGCCGCCTGTTTTCCTTCCTCCATGGAACAGTAAGCCTGACCATGACCCCTGCCCTGGTAGAGGTGGACCACAGGAAAATATCTGGTTGTAGGGAAGTTGGGGCAATCTCACCTCAGAATATCAGCTGTTGGTCCAGGTCCACTCTCATGTTCTACTCATGCCCAGTTGTCAAGACAAACCACTCCCTTCTGGTTGATGTTTTGTGTGCCGGCTCCTTGTCTGATGAATTGTATATGTCTTTGGGATCTTGATAGGCTTGTCTTATTCACTTTGCATTTGCATTCCTCCAAAACCACTGCCATTTTTCGAAGGACCTGGTTATTGTGCTTTTGACCGGCCCTGGGTCAAAGCTGCCCTGCACTCCGAAAGAATATACTGCAAGCCGGAATTCTGGACATCACATTGATGGCAGTTCTCCTCTGTGTCATACCAGAGATGTATGTTTCTGGGTCTTGGGAGGGTGTCTTATGTGGAGCTAGTGAGGAAGTTCAGTCTTGCCTGAGGAAACTTCCACATGTTGGTCTGTGTTATAGCCCTGGTGGTGACTGCTCCCCAAAAACCTTGAGAATCTAAAATTCTCTCACAGACTAGTCTTTTTTTCGTGTTGCATTACATACCCAGGCCACGCTCCTTTGTGACACAATGGATTGTAGAAACCAATGTTTTACATGTATGCAGAAGATGGACAATTTTTAAGTGGTAAATGGACTAGGAGATGGAACTGGAAAAAGCAAATAGCTTAAAATGTGCAGATGTCAAGAACCAGGAGATCAAAAAAATAACATAAATAGTAAAGCCCAAAATATTTGCCAAAAATAAAAAATACTGTGCAAGTCTAAACCCAGAAGATTCTAACTAACCACTAACCACTAATACTATAAGTCAAATCAAGTTGGAGAGCATGCACTGGTACAGTGAATTGCAACACCCACTACACGACAAAACAACTCGGGATCCCGGTTTACAACCCCCTAGGCAGACATGTAGTCCAGTCCCACCCTCCGGAAATGACCCTCTACCTGCCGCAGCCAGGTGTTATGTGGGTGACCCATTGGCCTGGTCCAGCCACTCGGGTCCCCAACAATGAGGATCTTACGAGCTGGATCACCTTCGGGGAAATGCGCCACATGGCCGTATTACCTTAACTGACGCTCCCTTACAATGCAGGTAATGTGCCTCATTTGGGACTCCATGAGCAACCATTCATTCGACACAAAGTCAAACCAACGGTACCCAAGGATTTTCAAGAGTGACACAGTACCAAAGGAGTCCAGTCTTTGTCTCATGTCACTGGATAGCATTGATGTCGTGCAACCATATAGCAAGACAGGAAGCACCAGGACTCTAAAGACTTGATCTTTCGTCCATTTGCATAGATATCAGGAGTGCCACACACCCCTTTCCAGCGACCTCATGACCCCCCATGCTCTCCCAATCCGTCTACTGACTTCATAGGAAGAGTCACCAGAGACATGAATGTGCCTGCCAAGGTAAGTAAACCTCTTGACAAAGTTGACACTCTCTCTGCAAACAGAAATACTGCTGAGGGCTGTATCCAAGAGGTCAGTAAAGGCCTATAATACTATAAATCACTGCAAAAGTTTTTGGTTTTAATCCATAATCTTGGACTCTGAATACAGTGTGCAGCCACCTTGAATACTCTCTGCAAGATGATGTCACATGATGCAATTCCATTCTTCACATGATCACTTGTGGACACATGTGGTAGACATGAGGACGTTGGAGACTTTCAAAACTCGACTTGATGTTATCTTGAAAGAATTAAGTAGATAGGATTGGCAAGCCTTGTTGGACTGAATGGCCTGTTCTTGTCTAAATTGTTCTAATGTTCTAATGATGTAAACAGAGCTCCGTTGCTAATGCCAAGTCTCTCAAAAAATGGCAGAATTTTATTTCATATCGAGAATGATAAAAAAAGAAGCATAAAGGTACATAGATTAAACTGACGTTGATAAAAAGTACCAAAACACGACTCTGAAATGCCTAGTTGTCCAAAGAAAAACAAAATAGTTAAAAAATAAAAAAAGGTAAGTACTCCTGTTACCTCATTTCATTATCAAGCCTGATTAATCCATTTGAGCCAAAAGAATTGGCCACATTAGGAACCAACTATAATACAGAAATATACCAACTTTAAATTGTCATGTGTGTTTATATAAAGTATTTAATAAGCCAGAATAATCACAATAATTGTCAATGCAAAGCACAGCACCTGCTGCAATGAGAATAGTTTATAATGTACTGATGCCCAGTCCAGGTAACCATTCCTGCTGCATTGTGCTTGAAAATACAGAAAATAAAAGAAGATATAATGGATAAATATGGTGGTTGAATGCATTCGTTCATGTTAGATGGTATATAGGCTGGAAAGGTGGTGGTCAGCACTGGGTGGAATCACATAGGGTTTGGGGGTGAGTGGGTACTTGGGTGGTTCTCAACACATTGTATTTCAGGTAAAACTAATCTATCTTATGATCTTTGTCAAATCACTGAGCACGTTGCAAGTTCAACAGGGACCAATTTAGAAGAGACATCAGAGAAGAATATTGAGGTCACACCTCACACTATTTGTTATTATTCTCTACAGGAAGAAGGCCCAAGACCTGGAAAAATTCCTTTCAGCCTACCTTCAACCTGCCAAAAGAATTTTTATTCGTCTCCATGGTACTAAAGATGACATCAGTCACACGCCAGTGTGACCAACAATGCCCAAGCCAACACTTTTTTTGGTTGTTGTTATTTCAGTGTCTTTTTGCCTTTGGCATTAAATGAGAATGTCTGATGTGGACTCCCAACACATTTTTGAGGTGTCTCTTGTCTTTTCTTTACATGGTCTAATCCCAGTTTATTTTCCCAGTTATAGATTAAGTAATCCATGCTTAATAAACCTTGCCTTACTATTTTGTATATGGCTCATCAAAAAGTGGCCCTGCTATTAACACATGGTGGCCATAACACAATTATGTTTCTTGTACCTTCTCTGACACCTTCTGCTTAAAACCCAAAAAGCCAAAAGGACAGTGAGGCCACTCTTTCACAGTCTGTACTCATACTAAAAATCAAGATCAAGCAAGCATTTGCCCTTTCTTCTCCACTTTAGGTTTATTGTCTCCCAGAGCTCACCTCAGGCCAGTTGTATTATATAGTGAAAAGTGTACCACCTCACTCAAACTTCCCACATTCCACTGTCCGGAACCTTTTTCTCCTTAATTCCTGTTCACCTTTCATACCTTACATCTTAATACAAACCATTTCATAAATCATAAGTTATTGTTGGGTTTGTAATATTAAATAAACATTGAGACTGTGAAGAACCAAAATAGTATCTTTACACATTTATTCAATATTTATGCAGAGAGCAGATTATTTGTCTCCATATTTGTTTACAATTTCAGGCTTGAAGCCAGCAGAGAAATTTAATAAGGGTTATTCAACAAGGCACACACAACTGCAATGGGATCACAGATATATTTAAAGCATTAAAAAGACTTTCAGGCTACAAAACCAGACTCAGAATTCTGCATGGCAAGCACCTCCCCAATTATTCTGCATGGAGCATCTTAAAGAATGGTGTGCAGGGACATACAAAATAAATATCAAACAAGTAATAAACATTTAATTGGTCATCAATGGCCACCTTTACACTTGGCATTTATATGACCACATTAATATCCATGTGTAAATGCATTCCAAAATGCATAGTTGCCAAAACTATCAGAGATGTAAATACAAATATGTTTTTGTCTGCATACAAGAACCATGTAAGTGGAAAGTGATTTGAATTTTGTGTGGGGATGGTGACATCAGATCTCTGTCAGAACACACCAAAGACACTGGAGATGCTTATAATCCCTGGTGTAAATGTAAAACAGTTTAATTATATCTGAATACAATCCACATACAAAATGCAAGTTAAAGGGATCAAAATGTTTCATCTCTCAACAGCCCCTCACTGACAGGTACATATATATATCGCCTATTGACTAAGGTAAAGCAGGAATTGTCACAATGTGAAGCATGAATTTACTAACATTTTCATAACATTACATTAGATACTTGGCTAGTAAATAGGTGATGTCTCTTGCAGCTTTTCAATCAACAGATGTTAGGATGAAATGCCTTTAACCTGCATCTGGTCTTGCCTAACAGGAGTGCAGTGTATGCTGGGAGAGTATTTTGCATAGTCAGGTTACTTATAACCTATGAGTTCTAAGCATCTACCTTCGAAATGGGTGTGGGATTAGTTCACTGCATATGAACTCGGGTAACAATAATGGTCTTCTAACATTTTCTTCCTTTTGTAATTCTGCATATTTTCAATATGTTTTAGTTAAATGTAAAATGTCAGCATGCACTGTTGAGAACATGTTGTTAAACAAGCCATGGTCTCTTGTTTATGAGCTCATTGGGCAAGAAGGGAAGAGGAGCAACAGTCTTTTTAAAGAGTGTTGTCTCTTCCTGGAAAGAAAACTTTTTCTCCGTTTTTCATGGAGAAAACATACTCTACAACTAAGAAACTAAGCCACCTGGGAATGTTGATAATGAGACTATATGATGATTTAACCCACCCAGAATGCATGATTCTATGTATCAATTTGTACTTGTAGTTATTGGTTTTGGTGTAAATAAATATATCTTGTGAGAAAAGGGATAAAATCAGTCTCTGTCTGACTTCTACGAACAGGCCGAGTGGTTAGATTAGTAAATCCTTGACAAACTGGAGTTCCATAACCACACAAAGGGATGCCTTTGTTAAGCCTTCTGCTGGTGATTAACTGGATTGAAATAATTGCTTGAAATTAAAGACAGCCTCACTTAGTAAGCAGCCTGCAATTAGTCAGGTCGGATCTGCAAGGTGGTCCCGATCTAATTATGCAGATCCAGATTGTCTGGAAGACTTTGATTTATGCGGGGACGATTCCAGTTCGGCGCGAAGATGATTCTTTATGTCATCAGGGATTTTTCGGGTGATTTTCTATGTAATAAACTTAATAGGTTATAGCGTAATGAAAACTGCATAATTAGATCTGGACCACCCTATACTATAAAACTAATGAAACTTAAGCTTCAGGGCCTTAATCCTGGAGGGGCCCCAGAAGTGGCTTTAGTCCACAATGCTTAAAAAGTTTGGGTGTCTAGTGTATGAAAAGGGATTTTCAAAACTCCTATATGTAGTGGTCACATTTTTTTTTTTAAATGGTGATGATTCATTGTGGATCAACCCCATTGAAGAAGATAACAGTAGTTACCTAGACCTTGTTGCTGGTTGTGAAGGGGCCCTCATATGAGTTCAAGGTTCAGGGCCCCAAAAATGTAGGTCCACCAGTGGACATTAGAGGTCTCGAAGGTAAAACACAGAGGTGCAGCATGGACAATGAGACAGGTAAATCCTATCTCACATCTAGAAAAGAACCTAAGTGGTTAGCTAGGTGAAGACCTAGCTGAACTGATAACATGATAAATCAGATAGACATTATAGTTTAGTTCAATGTACATCATTCAGCCATAAAAAATAAAATACAAAGATCAAAGGAGCTAGCAAAAGACTGTTGACCATTTTTCAAAATACTATAAAAACAGAGGGCAGGAGGAAACTCCCCTTGGTAATTTTGGTAAAAGCAATATGCCTATAATGTACCACAGAAATACAATACACGGTTTTGGTCCATTTTTTAAAAATTCTTTTTGGAAATACCTAGAATTAATCTACATTTGCCCTCACAGTAGGTAATATATAAAGCTGAATTTGTAGTTGTGTGTGTCTTTGTGCATTTGTCCAGTATGCCAATCCACACTGTCAAACCTATCTCACCCAACCTCTGGACAGATTCCAAATTTGTACATGGGAAGACTGTAGGCTATTTTTCATTCCAACATTTACTTGTTGACCTTAACCTGGGCAGTACTGGATACCTCTGCTAGTAGTCTATAAAGCATACAGATCAAGTGACAAGTTTGAAGGCTATAGCTCTAAAAACTAGGATATAGTTAATGTAGGAAAAAAAATAATGAATGGTGCAATAATTACACTGCACACATGGCCCCCTTAAAAGGCAGCACACTTAGAAATAATTAAAAGACACATGTTGTGCAGGGCCTGCACTTTCCTGGTCTGCTGTTGAACGTGTACAGCAGCTTCCCTTTGTAATCGATCAATCCTGATGGTGCCAAGACAAATGCAGGCTGCTCCCCATCCTGATGTCAGCACAGCAGTTTTGATGACACAACATTAGCAGAAAAAGGCAGTCCGTGTTTTACTGTTGTGCGAGCAAACATTTCTAATGGTGCCACTCTCCAGGTTCCCACATATAAAGCTGTAGGCTATTGATCCCTGCTTGGGAATTGATTAGAAAGTGGACACTGATTGTGCTGGAAGCAGAACTTTTCTTAAAAGGAAAGGTTAAGGTAAAAAAAGATGGTATGAAATCTAAAACAAGCTTCATTGATTAAGTAAGAAATGCAAAAAAATGGAATTGGGTAACGATGTATTACTGGTGATGTCTAATGTCCAAAGTAAATAGTTTAAATTACCATGTGTGGACTTCAGAAGAGTAGCTCCCCAAGGAGACTGTGCACAGCTTCTCTAATAAGGACAGTGTAAATGAGAAAGCAGCAGATAAGCTTAAAATTTAGGAGAAAATCTTACAACATATCTGCCAGGATTATTTGACTTAAGTTGAAATTAATTTTAAACTTGCTACAAACAGAGGTAAGAACATTCCCAGTTTAAATTCAAGACTTGGGAATACGTAATGTAATGTAAAATCAGACTATGCATTATGGGTACTATAACATGAATGCTTACTGGTAAGAAAAGGAGTACCATGATTCTGGTGCATTTTGATTAAAAGATAAACAGCATCCACTTTTGGGAGAGAGGCAGATGTTTAAAAATTTGCATAAAAATTAATAACATAAAAAAGGAAATGGCTATTAAGAAAGAGATTCTTGCAAGGGAAAGGAAAAGAAAATTCTTGAAAACTGAATATATGAGTAGGCAATGCTAATGAAATGATCAAGAGCTAATTGAATATAGTGGGCGACTATGTACAAGTTCACATACTTCACCATTAACAATAATGCAACAGTATTTAAGCGTTATTCAGGCTGACATCACAGGACAGCAAAGTTAATTTGAGAGAAACCGCTGCCAGTCACCTTCTGTTGAGGCTGCATCAGGTGCATGGTAAGAGCCAACCATAGATGGGGCAGACGTCTAGTGATGATAATAATAATAATAATAATAATAATAATAATAATAATAATAATAAT
>JANRMT010062854.1:123947836-123961950 GCA_026402145.1 Polypterus bichir lapradei | reverse complement strand
CTATCTATCTATCTATCTATCTATCTATCTATCTATCTATCTATCTATACAATGTTTTCTATAACACCTTATTTGTCTGTATATCTATCCAATGTGCTGCTCACTAGTAGATGTTAAATACTTATTGTTTCTACTTTACCCAACAACCAACACTTGCTTGAAACATTTCTCCAAATCTTTGGTTAGGTGCTGTCTTTCTGGGGATTTTTGTGTAATCCGATTTCTTCCAGCATCCCTAAATATCTGTATTATTCAGATTGGTGACACTAAACTGGACCAACATGAGTGAGTGTGAGTGTGCACATAAGTATGCCCTTTACTGGACCGTATCCCATTCAGTGTTAGTTTCTGCCTCATTTCCATTGCAAAGAGCAAACCCCATTGTGTTTAGCGCAATCTTTAAAATACCAGTAACGGCAGTGAATACACTTGACTTGTGCATTCATAGTTTTCATATTCTTTCTTTGTACATTTAGCATTTGTTTGCTCAGAGCTTGATGTGCTTGCTGCTTCCTGAGTAGCTCTTCTTTTCACCACCCTAGCGGCCCGTTTCTTCTCTTCTTTCGTCGGCATCTTTTCACTTTAAAACTGATTAAGTCAGTGTTTGTGTCGCAATTACTTAGTACGGTTTCTTTAATTTTTTACTTAAGCTAGCACTTAAGTCTTCAATCTGCCTCAAGAATGATTTAAGATATGAAGAGGAAGGGGAAGCGACGATGAAGGTGGTAGGGATGAGAACGGCACCCGTACGCATGCACCACACGACCACCCTGCTGGCCGCTGCCGAGAGTTGATTCTACAATAAAATTAAATAAAAATAATAAGAGGAATAAACTTGGATGTCAATCACCACCCTGAAAACAGATAGTAGACGTCAAATTTCAGGTCAATAGGTTAAATGGTTTGCGAGATACAGGTGATTTAAAATCCTGGGCAGACAAATGGATAGCCACGGTAGCATATTGTATATAAAGATTCTGTGAAATGCATTAAAGTCAATGGGGAAAGAGGGAATTAACAAGTTTTGAATGCATTATAATGGTGTGATGATATTTTAAGAGGGCTATGGAAGCTTCTACCAACTATGCTGGACTGATTATTGTGACTAATACTGTAATCTGAGCTGTGATGTGGAAGTGCTAGTTATTGTGCCATTGTGCCTCAAACAACAAAAGACGCAGATGGAACGTTAATCACAAATAAAATACAACAAATGGCACTTCTTTTTTGTTCCCGCTCTAACAGATGCTTTGCAGTTTTTTCTTCCAACAAGAAGATAGAAATGCCTTGTAAATAGTAATACATTTTTTGTTATTACTATTTCACAGGCTCTTGTGTTTTCAGACTCAGGCAGAAAGAGGAGTCGGGGTCCTTTAAAGTTTGTGCTTGACCACATGTTGCAGCACGTGGCTAATTGTGCATGCATTCCGAGCGGTGAATGTGAATGCACAGACATTACTGTTATGTACTTGGCTGCAGTGCTTGGTTTGTGCCAGTACTCAGTTTTGCCACTTTGAGCTTCAGAATACCAGCAGTAGATGATGCTGATCTGATCCAAAAACCTCAAAGATCAGCATGTCTGACTTGCCCTCGTAGAGTTCCAGTCTTTGGACCGCTGATTTCAGATACATAGTAAGTGGCAGCGGTGAAGACACAATGCAAAATGATTCTGTGCAGAACAACAAAGTATTTTTATAATATTCTCATTATTGTTCACTAATGTATCCCCCCAATGAAAATACTGCAAGTTTTTTTTTAAAACTACTATAAATTTTTCACTCATTTGCGAAGCAGATCAAGCAGCGCTGTACTGTGAGGTGGAGCACGCTTATAGCACACCTGCCTGAATATTCTGCAAATGTGCAGTTGGGTAGAAGTGCCCCATGCAGCTACACTGAAAGTTTCCTGGAAAATGTTTGGCGAAAAATGTCACCAGTGAGCCAGCATATTCGTTGTGGAGAATAATCAACGCTAGTCCTGCCAAAGGCCTCCGCTGTATAGAAAAGAATTAATTTAAAAAACTGATGAATATACATGTGATCATTTATATTTTTACATGTACTTTATTTTGTTTTAATTTGTTGTGGAAAATCACTAAAGCATAACATTGTAGTGTGCCAAAAACCTCATTCTTCCTGAGGTTTGTTTTACAAATAACAATGGACTGCTGCAGAGGTGGGATTTTATCTTTTCTGGCTGAAGTGGAGCAAAAGTGATGTCATTTATCATCCAGTAGTTGTCCCTCCATTTTAGAGAGGATGGAAACAGGTAATGAGTGAATACCTGATTCATCCCATAGTTATTTCCCTGGTGCAACTGGAAAATGGCCCTAGTAAGAGACTCACCATACATATATGCATGAATATATGTGAATATGTATGAAGAACTGGAGCCCTGTTCAGGATTGGTTCCTGCCTTGCTTCCAAGACTAGCTAGGACAGTCTATGGCTGTCCTTTGAAAAATGAATTGGATTAAGCTGGTTTGAGTATGTATGAATGTTTTTTTATTTATGAATGGCTTTATCAAATGGGTAATGAATGCATATTCACCTTAATAAAAGGATAAGTGCCTGTGTGTTTGTTCGGTTGCTATGTCTCTGTCATTCCAGTATATGGCACATCACAAATATTTGTAGTAATAAATTTAAATTTGTTATTCCGACAGATAGTGTATCATAAACATTTTTAGTAATTAAGCACATTGCATTTGTCATTCCAATAGATGGCACATCACAAGCACTAACACTGCTATTACGAATACCATACCAAATGACACATAACAGAGACATATCTATTGCATGGTGCAATGCAATTGTTAACACTGCAGTCGATGTTGATTACTTTGATTTGAACCCACCTTAGACAGGAAGCACTAATATGTAAATTAATATTTACATATAAATGTAAGCAAAAATGATTTTGTGAATTAGAATGCACATGTTCACAATGCTAACTGATCTGGGAAGACAACAACAACATCAACAACATTTATTTAAATAGCACATTTTAATAAAAAATATTTAGCTCAAAGTGTTTTACAAGATGAAGAAAGAAAAAAGAAAATTAAAAAAATAAGATTAGGCAATACTAAGTAACAAAGAATAAAGTAAGGTCAGATGGCCAGGATGACAGAAAAAAAAACTCCAGAGGGCTGGAGAAAAAAAAAAAAAAAAACAAAATCTGCAGGGGTTCCAAGGCCATGAGACTGTCCAACCCCCATTGGGCATTATATGAAACATCAATGATCTCAATCAGGCCACATGGTTTTCAGGCTTCGCATGGAAGAACTAGATGATCATGTGGACATCTGGCCTTTGAAGAAAGGGAATTACTTATGAAGCACAATCTGAATCAGGACAAAACCTCAAGAAGAAAGTCCCAATTCAAGAATTTCGACTAAAAATAAAATTTCTAGATAAGTATAAAATAATGTATGCTGCAAATAAATAACTTTATGATTTTGGTCAGAATTCTGCATATTGGGAGTAAAGCTGAATTTCCTCATTTTAAAGATTTTCTTCTCCATGCTGCTCGGTGTATTAGCAGATGTAGAGCTTCTTGCACAAGGTGTCACAGTTTATGATGATGAGATGCCTTCATGATTTCTAAATCTCTTGTTTCCTGCCTATTCAGAAAAGGAACTGCAAGGATGGGCATGTCAGAGAAACAGAAACCATCCTTGGAATGTTCTTCACAGTGATTACATGATAGATTCAACTTGTACTTCATAAAGTTCTTCTTAGTACTTGTTTGTGAAATCTAACCATTGGATTTGCATTATTTCATCTTATCATCTGCACTGCTCTGACTCATCAGCTTTGCACACAACATGTAACTTCCTACTTTGCAATATCAGTCATATTTGATTTTAAAACATTTTGTGATCAATCCCATTAAAAAATCAGTACCACTGAGGATAAGGTCATCAAGGGTTTGCTATGTAGCACAAGTAATGCCTTTATTAAGATCATGTTATACAGCAACAGCTGAAAGATGCACTCTAGATGATGTTCTTACTACTTTGAAAGCATTATTAATACCAAACGGAATTTGTTAACAACTTGCTATGCATTAATACCATTACATTAAAATCATCTACATATCATAGTTTCATTAGTGGTCGGTAAAATGTTATAAAGAACTATGGCCAAGTAAGCTCAACTTACAAAATTACTTGACTGTCAGATTGTCAAAACATACCAATAATTGGATAACTGAAACATTAATCATTCAACTGGCATGACAGCTCATCACAGACATTGTATAGTAGGCCAACAAGGTTGTAGTTGGTTATGGTCTATGAAAGTTTTTTTCTGTATTTTTTTACGTTTAGCTGTAAGTATTTGAATAAGTCCTTGTTCACAAAAACTACACACTAAACTCAATGTAAAAAGCTCTTCAAACAATAATTGCTATTATAAACTCATTCATCATTTTCAGTATAATATTTAAAAAGACAAGTTTATACAGTCAAATTAACAGTAGTACTATTTTATAAAGAAGGCAGCTGCAGCTAAGTAACAATTGTGAAGGGATTAAGGGTGAGACTGAACAATTCAACATTCACAAACTTCAATGCTCTGATTAACATATCAATATTCACCCATTCCTACAGAAAATGGACTGGTTGATTATTTTTAAATATTTGATAAATAAAGTCAATTCCGTTTACGATTCCCAGAATGATAATTAACAGGAAGAAGAAAGAAGGGTAAAAGCACTCTCTACAATTGACGATTAACCAAAAAAGTGAGAGACTTAAAAAAACAATATTTTTTCCATTCATGTTTGTTTTCTTGTTCTTAGCAAAACAAGATATTCTTAAACTACCTGCGATAGGTGGACTCCTAGAAGAGGAAACTGAGGTGGGATAAAAAGTGGCACAGTACATGAACAGGACTAATCCTGACCCTAAAAGCTTGGTGAAAACAGATGTTAGCACAATGGTGAGATCTACCAACAGGGTAACTTGGGTGCACACCCTGGAACCTAGATTGCTAACAGACATTAGCATATGTGAAAAAAATGTGTCCATTTGTCTGTTTCAGTGGCACCTCATGTTGTCTTCTCCAAGGAATAGTGTTTTGCCCACTCCATAGAGTTATGTTTCAGCCAAGATTCCTCCCATGGCTGTGGTTCAAATTTCTCATTTAGGGCTATTTTGCTTATTGTTTCATTATGTCTGTGTATCTTTTTCCACGTGCTTTGTTTTTTTTTTGGGCAGTATCTCAAGATTCTCAAGGGCTATCTCTTTATCACCATTAAGAGACTGAGGTTAACCCAAAGTCCTTGGTTGTTTATTGAATGCACTCATGGTATTGGTGTGCTTCTTTTGTAGTTTTTTTGGGGGCTTTGTGATTTACTGGATTTTTGACCCCTGTGATTCGCTTTATGACTATTCCTTTGATTTGTTTATTAAAATATTGATGACCTTCAATGTTTCCAGTGTTTCCAGTCTCTTGTGCTCCTTGGAGCCTATTTTTTGTTAGAGAGCTGTTTTATTCATAGCAAATGTTTTATTTATAAAGGTTTTCCATTTGCCCTTCATTACTAGCCGGGGTTTAATGGTTTCCACACTCTGTTGGGTATTTTAAAATATTTTGGGGTTCTGTTTGCTACGGAACCCCCAATTCTTGACACACAGGGGACTCCCCTCATTTATATAACATACAAATAACAGCATTATTCGGATTCACCCACTTGATTAAACAATCATGTAAAAAAGATACTACTTCACAAGGATGACAAAGAAGCTCACAAAATCAGAGTGTACAATTATTTGTTTCTAGTTGAAGCACTAATTTTAGTTGATCTGATATAAAGTTCTGGATTATTTCAACACTAATCTTTGAATTTCATTTATTACTCACTTATTGTATGTGATGTTCATGGAATGTAAATATATGTGTTCCTAGTGGGGTAGTGAGGTGAGGTTAGAGGGGCCTTTTGAGTATTGACACTCTAAGACCTGTGGGGGTCTTAATTCTGGCCTTGGTTGGCAGTAAAGAGAGTTGTTATGAGGAGACTGCATGAAGATGGGCAATATTAGGGGGCATTTTGCCTTGTTTATGTGCTTGCTAGGCAGGGATGCCTACACAAACCTGAAAAGTCAATGTCCAAGTTTTAGTTATTCAACGCTTTCTCAGTCTGCAAAAGAGCAGGCATTCCAGTTGATAGGAGTACCTAGTTATTGTCAAATTAACAGAGTGCAGCTACAAAACGTTTGTAGGAATCTAAAGAAACTCCTCAGTAATGAGGAATGAAACCAAGTCAACAACTCAGAAGTGGGGACTACTAGTAGACCAGGATACAAGAGTACATATGGTGCCTATTGGTGTGAAATGAATTTGAAAATCCATATTCAAGTTTTATTTTTCATGCTTGGAATTGCTTGTTCTACTATTCCATTTTTTGGTTATTTTTGTGATGTCATTGCAATGCCCTTCTGTGGTTTATTCTTCTTGCAAGCCCTGCCATTTTGGATCATTTTCTGAATAGTTGCTAACATATTATTTCTAGGAAATGGTGCTATGCTACATGCAGGAGTCAAGCTTTTAGATAACCTCAAAAACAAAGAAAACTGTGTTGAATAATTGCCTTGTTTAGGGAACCCTTTTATCACACTGTTTAGGACTTACTGGTTAGTTTATGGAAAGTAAATTTTGCTTTGAACTGGTTAACTTAAGTGATTGTTTTGACTGAACTTACAGAATTCATATTTTTGTCACTCGTTGACCATTCTTACTTTTCTTTTCCTTATGGTCACTCTCATTTTCCTTATTACTTTCTGTTTTCATAATATCCATGTCTTTGTAGGTTTTTCTTTAGGTACCATGCTTTTTCTTTCCTATGTCTTAAGACATGCAGGTTAAGTTAATTTGAAATTCAAAAACTGCCCATCATGTAACACAGAATTGGACTTGAGAATTAAGGTCCACTTAGTAACCCTAAATAATGATACAGTCTTGCAATTTAGATGGTGCACTATTCTGGGTTTAATCTTTAATTGTACTAGTAAAGACAGAAACAAGGCAAACATATTTAAATGGGGATTATAGAAAATTCCATTTAATCTAATAATACTTAAACACTGAATCTCAGCATCACAAGTACATCCAATGTATGATTATGACAATGAGCTGAACCTTTAACAATTAAGAAAAATTCTTCCCAAAAGCCTACTGAGGTTATCAAAGGTGTAAAACATTTGCTTAAGGAGTCTATTTTTATATTTATGTGGTGTTTCTATATTAAAAGTACCCATCAAATTTACAATAACCATAATTTATAGCCTTTTTAGATAAAAAGCTGCCAAATTCAGCCACAACCAATAAATATGACCCAAGTGGTCTATAATTATGCTACATTTTTTTTTTGGGTATCTAATATCAACACCTTAAAGAATGCAGTTCATCAAACAGAATTATTCCAAAGTGACCTTCTCAGGAAATTATTTATACAAAGGAAGGTACAATTATTCACTACTGCCTCAATTAAAGGAATTTCATCAGGTTTACTAAGCCAGGTTTCACTAAAGAGCTGGAGATCAGAGAGTGCACTTATTATAATGCCAATTAACAAAGCAGCTTTATTTCCCCCCATGAGCAAATATTTAGCAAAAAGTACTTTGTCCTGCCAAAGCAGTTTCTTGACTTTTTAAAAAATTTACATTTTAATATGAATCAGGTTACTAATACAGGCCCCATTGTCAGGACATCTGATTTTAATCTTAGGATTATGAAGACTTTCTTATATTGCAGTCTTTACAAACATGTGATTGAGTTTGAATAGCAGTTCTAAGTCCAAACTGATGACATGACTGCCAGATAAAAAAATTTTGACTTCTTAGACTCTAATCACACTGTTTACCAATCTGCTTGTGATTGAGTTTATGCTGCAGACTTTGGCCTTGCACTGACTCCAATGGGTTTGCAGGTACTGTAGCTGAATCATAAATTGCTGAATTATCTAAACAAAATGAGTCATTTGAGTTATTGGTTTGACTAATGGTTATCTAGTACTTCATACATCTCAGCATCACAAGTAGATCCAATGTATGATTGTGACAATGAGTTGAACCTTTAACAATTAAGAAAAATTCTTCCCATTTGGTATAAGTAAACTATGCATTTTTGACAAGTAAAACTATCTTTACTATTAGCAGTAAATAAATAAACTACACATATTACAGGACATGCAAGATGTAAATGTGCCTTCAACATGTAGAGAACAAATAAAAAAAGCACCAAGTCTATCTTGATCTCGTTTTTTCTGTTGTTGGCAAAGTTGAAAGATGTTGGTTGTTCCAGGAAAGTGCTACATAATCTCATGATCAGGTTTTTATCTTCAGTTTGGACTGTGCTCTACTTGCTTTTTGCACCTAGCCAAGTGTCTGCTTAACTGGACATTTTCTTTTGCCAAAATCACACTTGGCTTAGCTTGATTATCTATACTTAGTAAGTTTATCTGATTATTCTTGTTAGGATGTCTGAGTATTAGCTTAGCAGTCATTAAATGACACAGCTTGATCATTCTTAAGGTAATTGGAAGTCGTATCTCTATAATTCAAAGTAAACATATGAATCATCAATACACTTGAATCCACTTGGTATATGTTTCCTAAAAACAACACTTGACTTCCTAATAGTCTGACATTCCATTTGAAGACATGGTCAATATTCTCTGTGTAGTTTTGTATAATTTCAGTATGCTGAGCTAATTCTTCTTCTTCTTTCAGCTGCTCCCATTAGGGGTTACCACAGCTGCTAATAAGAGTCGTAATTTAAATTTCACATCATTGCTAAGAAAAAAATGAAAGAAAAATATAGTTGTTCTAGTCAGAACAATGAGGAGTCACAGCCTTTCCTATGTGTAATCTCTAACAGAAGTAATCAGAGTTCCATTCCACTACAGCTGTGGTTTCCAAAGCCATGTTTGCAAATCAAAAGAGAGTCAAGGGATGGTCTCAAAACTGGTCATTAACTATGTATTGTATATGAATACAAGGCTGAATCAAGACTGCATCTGAAAGAGTTTGAGAATCACTAAATTTCAGAGTACACTGGCACACTAGGTCATTTAAATGAACATCATGTCTTTAGACTGAGAATTGAGTCCCCAATGCAAATCCACAATAGACAAAGAAAGGTGACATACATTGAAGTGGTAACACTAACTGCTGCCCTACAAAGGCTGCATAAGTACAAAATATTAATAATATTAAGTCTAACAGTATTAATAATAACAATAATAATGATAAAGAATAAGACAAAATGTTTTCAGAAAACAACAGATTTCTAATAACAGCAGTTGCAACAAAAAGGCACAAATTCATAATTAATTAATGCATAAATAGAACATGGCAGCTGCATTTTCTGTAAGGGAATTTACAGAATGGCATGTATCACACAATGAATTTTGCAATTTGGTTTTGGAGCAACACACTGAAGCAAACAGCATTTGCATGATGGAGCTTTAAATGACATTAGCTCCCTCCAAGACCTGCAGACCTATTTACACTGGCTTACAAACAGCTAGGCTTGCCAAAACAAACAGCACCTGGCACCCGGGTGATAAATGGATTTTTTTGACAAGTGGAAGACAATTAAGATATACTTAATAACCCCTCACTCTTTCCCTTTGGCAGTCCGACATTTGCTTGTCCCTGACTATGTTTTACTAATGCTCTATGCTTCGATGTTCTTTGTTGCTAGACCTACAGCTTATACAGGTATATTAGTTCAGCTCACTGTAGAATTCTATTTTTAATTGTTTCTTTTCTGGCTGAGACGTTCTCTGATTATATTGTTTGCAAGACAATTTTCTGCTTTTAAACTCACACGTTTTTAACTCTTGGGATGAAAGGATTTGTGATCTAGTAACTGAGTACACAGTCTGGAAACACTGGGCATTTTGGTTCAAGTAGTACCACTGCCTACCTGTTTCTCAACTTCCCAAAACAACTGAGAACACATACCATAATGTGGCTTATTAAAAACTGAAAAGACATGTACACTCAAGGTAGGCAAAGGGATAAATACTTAATCAAGGTAAATTGGGCGGAGTGGTGGCTCTGAGGCTAGGGATCTGCACTGGCAATCAGAAGGTTGTTGGTTCGGAATCCCATAAATGCCAAAAGTGTCTCTACTTCGTTGGGCCCTTGAGCAAGGCTCTTAAATTGCAAGTGCTTGTAACTGGGTATGATGTTAATCTGCATCCAGCCCTGCATGTAGGCCCTCCAACTTACAGGGAAAAACCTGGGGGTTGGTGGCAGAATTGGCACTCCAGCCACCATAAAAACCTCGCACTCTTCCATTCCATCTGAACTAGTGTGGTGCTGAGATGCATTGCTACACTCGGGTCTTAATCTGGGATCCTGAGTTGGTTTGTCATGTGGTGGGTGCTGCAATGTGCTGTATCAGCATGTGCTCCTAACCTCTCTCTCTCAAGGCAAATTCTGCATTATAATAAAACACTCTCAACCCTCCTTAATTCAGGGGCATGGGGATGCAGAAACTGTCCGGATAGGAGTTGGTTTAAGGCAACAAAGAATCCTGGACATGGCATCAGTCCATCAGAGTACCCATTAACACACTATTAAGTACATCTTTGTGGGTGTGAGACCTATGAAGTGACTCTGCTAACTACTGCATCATTATTATGGATTACATATCCACTAAATTCTGAATAAAAACTATATAACTGTGCAACAGAAGTGCTAGTATCATTGTAGTTCTATGTAAATTTCTAGAAGAAATTGTAATATTATTTTTTTTAAATTTTAATGTAAGCTACAAACACACATACACACACATAAATATCATTAACTCCGCCCCTTCTGTTTCCTCTACTAGAAAAAGAAATGCCACACACAAAGTACCCGTTCATTTGGGACCATGCTAACAAAGAAGATGGACCTCAGCACCATCAGCATGCTATTTAGAGGTTTAGGAAGCCATCCACACGTGACATTTATCATTTCTTACTTACATTTTTTTCCAGCCAGGATATTAAATGCGGTGTCCTCTGGAATCCCAGACCTTTTTTTGCCTTACTCTATTTGGCTTACACATACACAGACAAACACACGTACACACATGTCATATATATATATACAATATATTTTAAATAATTATTAATTAATGCATAAACAGAATATGGCAGCTATATTTTCTGTAAGGGAATTTACAAAATGACATATATCACACAGTGTTTTTTGTAATTTGGTTGTAAAACACACTAAAGTAAGCAGCATATTCATATATACAGTATACATATGAGTTTATTTCACGTATATGGGTGAAATAATGGAGGTCTTGGACACAAAGGTAATGAAGTTACAATGTACAGTAACTGCTTGCTGTGGTAGTTTTTTTACGTCTTTTCTGTATTTTGAGGGTGTTCTACACAAAAGAGTGAAAAGCCATGACACCTCTTCTGCCATATTGAAATTAGTATACCTGTATATTCCTTCTACGAATTACTGTATGCTTTACTACTTTATAGTCAGCTGCAAATCTTCCTGTTCAGCTCACTTTCTAAAAAATGTCCCATTTTATTCACATTTTTCAGTTCCAACTAAGCTGGATAATTTATATTTTTATCTTAAATTGTTAACAAATCTTAGATGCTATCTAAAAACCACAAAGAAGAGGCTGACAAAATAATTAATGGAAAACAGAAAGTGTGAAACCCCAGAGCACAGTGATATAACTGCAACTGTCTCAGAGAGAGGGCCATCATCTGGATGCTTTTCAGGAGGAATTACTGCAACTCAGCTCAATCATCCTGTCAGGAATATCACCAAGAAAACAGTTTTCAACAAGAACACTGATGTACGCTTTCATCCACCTCCTCTATATTTAATATGTGATACCCTTCATCATGCTTTGCTGTCTGTAAAAACTTCTATCACGGCTCATTATTTAAAAATAAATGCACTTTAACTTTCACCTCCCAACTATAGACCACATTCTGTCTAGAATGTACAATAGGAGACCATTCAGCCCAGGCAGGCATGTAACACGGGCACCAAAGAGTCATGACACACACCCAAAACAATGCAAAACATTGTCTTGACAGACAGATGATGTAATGTGATGTACGAGAGCAATCTGAACAGGGGCTTTTATACTGTTGGATGAGCAAAAGTTGACAGTCTCAGTTAGTCATTTCATTATGGACTACAGAGCCTTTCTGAATCTGAAATTAAATCACACTTTATTTTTAAATAATAAGTAAATACAATAAATATAAGAACAACTTGTGCCTTATTCCATCAAGACCACAAGACGTTTGATAAACAAGAGGTGGTCATTTTATCCATCCAGTGTATTTTAAAGGGGTAATAGTTTGGATTTCCTACTGTTTAATCCCATATATTTTTAAAGATATCGTAGTCTTCGATTTGTATTTTGTCCTAGATTCCCATGGCCAATGTGTGATCAGGTAATTCCTGGTGTTTGTCTTAACTTTATATTCCTCAGGTATAAACAAATACATGACTCACATTTAAATAACAGAAATAAGTATAACACAATTATGTTGTTTACTTTGCTTTATCTAATACTCAGTTTGCTTATTTAAAATATTTAAAAAATGTATAAAACAAGACAGTCGTTGTTGATGGTTGTCATTTGGAATATTATCATCACACAGGTTTCTAACTGTATTTTTCATAACTTAACTTAAGCCTTCATAATGTATAATTCACATTTTTTTTCCTTCTGTGTTATTGACTGGAGTAATCTTTGAATTTTCCAATTAGTACTTCTCTCATCTAAAGTGACCTACAGATTTTTTATTAATAATGCTATTCATTTGCTTTTGGACTACAAGTACATTTTCGTGAATCCAAAAAATTTTGTTATTCTTCAGTTTAATTATAACCTGAAATATAGTATAGTTTAATACTCTAAAATCCAATACTTTGACTACTTTTAATTGTGCCTGAGGCATTTCACTTATTTCTTCTTTAACAAATACTTTGATAAAACATTTATTTAGTTCATTTTTTTGTATAATTTTTTAATAATCCATCCATGTTTATCCTGAAAGTTTCTGTAACTGTCTTCTGCAAATGTTTACTAGAATAGTATTGAAAAAATCCTGTTTGTCTTTGTCTCTATTGCAAACTTTAATCTGTTTCTCTTCCTTCCTGCTAAATGTTTTGCTTTATTCCTTAGCTGAAATGTCCAATATTTCTCCTAAAGTGGGCAAGCAAAACCAAGAAAATATCTATTTAGTCTTAATTAAAAAAAAAATCTTCATTCATGAAGGCCATTTCATTTACTTTTTTTTTTTTTTAGTTTTCTTTGTTTGTGGAATATATTTATTTTGCACATGAATGAGGATGTCCCTGAAATGACTCCATCTATTATTTATAGTACAACTGATTTTGCTTCCCCATTCTCTGTTTTCCAGGTGTTTCTGCCTTTCATACGTTATATTGCTTTGTTTTGGTTTACATTTGCATATTTGTAAAGACTATTTCAAGAGTTGCATTGTGTTTTCAGTTACTCAGAGGAGCAATCACTTTTGTTTCTCTTGTTTCTCTGTCATTGTATTTTGAAAAAAAATGGAGTCTGCACAGGTGTTACCACATGTCAGGCCTGAGATGAACTGGGTGAGAAAGCAGTCATTTGCTATATGTAACTTTTCAGATTTCTCTTCTCTGCTTCCCAAAGGACATCCCAGTCATTGTTTAGAATGCTAAAATCACCCATGATTAAAATATTCTCTTTGCTATACATGTTACATATAAGTCTCATTTCATCAAACAATATTATGTTGTCTTAATTCTACAGCAATAAAAAACAGGAAATTTCTCAGCTTGTTCCTTAAAATCACAGTGGATTGGATGGCATCCCTTCTGTATTTTTTTTTTTGCAATTGACGTATAGCATTAGCTTTATTCTTCCTTGTTCCTACCTGTCCTTTCATTCTCACTATAATTCTAGTGATATGATAATTCAAAAATAGGCAATTCGGATTTCTAAGCTAAATTTAAAGCTAAAGCTTTATTTTGGCTAAATTTTCATTATGTATGTTTTGTTAGTTGCCATCTCGTATCTATCTATCTATCTATCTATCTATCTATCTATCTATCTATCTAT
>JANRMT010062854.1:123890183-123937991 GCA_026402145.1 Polypterus bichir lapradei | reverse complement strand
GATAGATAGATAGATAGATAGATAGATAGATAGATAGATAGATAGATAGATAGATAGATAGATAGATAGATAGGTGAAAGGCTCTACTTCTGACAGTTCTCATCAGTAAACCCACCATTCACTTAGTTACCAGGACTCCACCTTCACAGACACCATCATCTGGCATTCCTGCACTTCCAATGGATCTCCTTTAAAACCTGCTGAGCAACATCACTCTCACAAAGGACTGCCTCGTACTGCAGCCCCTCACAAAGGCTCACGGTTTCAGCAGCAATTTGCTTGTCATAACACTGGCTGCATGATAGTCTTTGTTACAAGAAGGAAGAGAGCTTTTGTTAGTAGTCTCTTTGTGCACTGCAATAACAAATCCCATCTCTTCAGAATGGCCCACTGCAAAACCCACACGTATCCTGGATGGCTAGTGAACTGCCCCCCAGAAATCCTGAAAATTTGTTATACTATGACTTAAAATTCAAAGCACCAGCGGTTCCATGACTCTTTGGGGAGCTTCCTAAAGCATGTCTTAAAGCATTCAGAAGGTTCAGAGTGTTACAGCTGTTCTTTAACAGACTTTGATTTAATAAAGGCCATTGGGTGACGTGCCAGAGGCTCTTTTTTTTAGCTTTACTTTCATATCTTTTACATTTAGGACATTTACTTCAGTTCCATTTATTTTTATACAGTGTAATTCCCATTTTCAAGCTCAAAGTGCTGTACACATTTACAAATGCCTTATCAGAGTAAACACAAAATAGCATTCAATAAAAACACAGCACTAAGCACAAAAAACTAAATAAACATTATTTTAATTAGATCATTAAAGCATTTAATAGTAGAGAAATAAATGAAGAATAGCATGTAAATATTTTAAGCTAATACCATCTGGCAAAGGAAGAGGAGGAGGAAATAAAACTTCAATCTGCACAGATTCAAGAAAAAAATTAATCTCTGGGATTCCAGTCATTAAGACTAGGTAAGTGAAAGCCGGCATGACCTAAACCAGCTAGTCGCTCAGCCTGTTGTTTTAAATACCAGAAACCACCCTGGGTGGGGAGTGCGAGGCTTTCAAATGGGAGGGGCTATTCAGTTAAACACCCTCCAGTGTACTCATTGGTATGTGTACTTTTGTAATTCATGACTCTGCCCTAATCAGGTAACAAATTATTACAAATACACAGAAATGTATGAAACCCATGCTAACTAGTAAACTAGTGCTTAATTGGTTAAAGTGTCTCATCTTCATCTTTCTTATTTTCATTAATGATGATGATGATGATTATTAGTAGCAGTAGTAATAGTAGTATTAATTAAACCCCACTACCATACAATTTATTCTTGTCTGGTGTAAGATGGTGTTTTTTTCCTTGAAAACAGATAGATTGTTGAAAATATGTATAGTATCTATAGAAGAAAGCATGGGGTCTACTAATTTTTGAATGTGTACTATATTTTAAGGAAGAAAACGAATATCTTTATACATAATGATGATGTTAAACTAAAACTGGCCTTAGTGTCAATTTGTTTATAATAGCAGAACACAAAGGAGTTGGTGAAGACGTCTAGAAAATGACAATAGCAGAAGATGATAGGTGAGCACTTGGGGGTTATACATTCTGAAGCTGATAGAATATGATAGAGGAGTTTCTGAAGGCAAGTGAAATTATAGACGAAAACAGAGGACTGCCTAGTACCTTACAGATGCAGACAATGATAGACATCACGTTCCTAGAGGCAAGTAGAAAATGACTTTGTTAGGAGAAGATGGCATTTATAAGACTCACGGCTAATGATAATGGGAGAAAAAGATAAAGGAATTTCTGGAGGCTTATAAATATTGATGATAGAAAACAACAGAGGTGTTCCTGCAGGCAAGCAGAACATTATTAAGAGGGCAGTTAAATATATATATATATATATATATATATATAGTATATATAACATTACACTGGTGGTAATATAATCCCTCTAGAGTCTTCAGTTTTGAATCCTTCCTAGTCAGTGCATTTTTCTATAGGTTCTCTGACTTTTCATTCACTTCCCAAAGATGTATATACTGGTTTAACTTTTGACTGTAAATTGGTCACTTATGAGTGAATATGGGTTTGTGCTTTAGTGTGTCCTATGATGGAGTGGTACCCATTCAGGGGAAGATGCACATGATGCAGTGAAGATATTGCTCAGATTCTTCTTTTATCTAGTAATGGATGAAAGGAATGTGCTAGAAAAAACAGAATTCCTAAAGACTATAATATATTGATAGTGGCAGTAGGAGATACAGACATTCCTGAAGGCTTACATAGCTGATGAAGACAGGCAACAAAAGTAATAAGAATTTTGGTACATGAGTGTAAACTGTATATAGAATTTGTCAATGGTAGATGATGATAAAGTTTTGAATGGTTAGAAATAGTAGTAGAGACACAAGAAAGAGGTGTTCTTGAAGGTGCACACAGTAAATACTCGCAAAATTGAAAGATGCAAAAATAATTCCAGAAACAGCAGACGTAAACATATTAATAGACCAGCAATAAAAAGAAATGGCATATGGTGGAGGTGTTTCAGGTCTTTCTTCACCCTTTTTCTTTTTTGCCCTTGACATTTCAAAGTTTCATAGTCCTAGTGACCTCCCTGGGTGGGATCATTAGCGTTATTTAGAACATACTTTTCATTTTCCTTATTTTACAGGTTTGCGTCTCCAAAAATCTTTTAGATAGTGTTTGTATTCTGACTTTGCCCATGTTAAGAACAGGCTAGGTTTATCTTTTATTGTTGAATTCAAATATTTAGTGCTGTTTTAATGATGTCATCATGGTGCTATGTTGTCTGCTGTTGTTTGTAGTCATCACTATTTTATTTTGTTTTGGTTTTTACATGGCTGCTTCCATGTTGTTTAAAACAGCAGCACTCATCAATAGCCATATTTTCAGGATGATGCACGATGAAAGACACCAGCACATCAGCAAAAAAGATGGCAGCACACTTGGCAATGCATCCAGATAATAGCACTGAACATTTTCTAGAGTTTGTGAGGAAAAATAATGACTAAAAGGTCTACTAGATTAGCATTTTGTTTTTTTCTTAGGACTTCAATTTCTGCTTGGCCTTTTGGTTTGAAATGTTTGTTTTGTTTGTACATGTACTGTATGTCTGCCTTTTGCCTATTTACAGAAGAACGTATTTGCTAAACTTTGTTGTTCTCTATAAAAATTCTGAATTTAAATTGAGCATTTCCTAGGTCCTATGCAAACATAAAAGTCTTGTCGTTTTCTGGTTGGTCAAGTTGGTCTTGTTGACTTTCTGTTGCAGTCTTTTTGATTCTGATTTTGACCGTACTCATGTGTGATGTACACCATATCTTTCAGATAAAAAATTCTAACAGTGGGTCAGTTCAAAAGGATTTGAATAACTGGTTTTATTGGTGAAGTGTATAGGTTTTGTCTGAGGAGAACTATAGACCTCCAGCATTTTACTGATGGTTTCTACATACTTTGAAGCAGTGGCATGGAAGCACGGGTATTAAATACATCAGAGGAACTGATTTGTATTTTTTCTTAAATAAAAAGTAGTTATATACAGCATTTTAATACAATTGTGTCTATCATGATGCTGGACAGTGGTAATGTGTTGCATGCTGGTTGGACATTCAAGTAAGAATCTCACTGTATTCTGTACATTTCACAATACTATTACAACATCTGCTACTATTTTAATAAATACATATCAATTATGACAAGAGAAGATAAACCACATTCAATGTTTTAGCTCATTGATGTACATTTGCAGAAAAATGGTGGGCATCAATTACCCAGGAATAAAATGAGCGAGGAAGACTCAAGAGAAGAATCAAGAGAAGAATCAAGAGGATTGCCTCAAGAAGGTGCTCACAGGATTAATCAACCATTACATTCTGCTACTTTCTAACTTAAACTCCATTCCACTCACATTGTACAGTGTATCCTTTGTGCAGCTGTAATGGTAACATTTTGGCTAGTAACCTAACATAAATAGACTTCAGGCCTCTGGATTGTTTTTTATGCCAATGTCAGTAAGCAAGGATCCTGCTTAGCAATTAAAAACCAACGCTTTCTATAAACAAACAAAAAAGAAAAGAAAAACAAGAAGTTAATTAGAATAAATCAAATGCAAACAAAACCATCATATCTGGGAATGATAATCAGATGAACTAATAGCTTGTTCTTTATTCTTTCATGTGTCACCTGCATTCCTCGGCTTAAACTTAGACATCAGACAGCATCTTTATTTAACGGATTATAAAGGTCATTTAGAAGTGTCATGGAAGTCATTCACTTGACACTTTGGAGTGTGATGACATGGACACATACACCAATCTAGACAAACATGATGTAATTTCTTTCATGTATTTTTGTAAAAAAACATCACAACTTTATATTTTATGATCTTAGTCTACAGCACATCCTAATATATTTATATAAAAAATTTCCTATGCGTTTTGGAGTGAATGTATTTAAATATTGATTACTTTAAAATATAAAAAGAAAAAGTGAGGTGCCTAGTACTTTAATGGTTAGATCTGTGCTTACACTGATCTAACACCTCAAAGCTGGATCTTTTCCATATGGTATTTCAATGTTCTACTCATGTTTGTGTGCATTCACATCTGAGTATTTTGTTCTTTCTTCTTTAAACATTAGGTTAATTTGTGAATCGTATGGGTGAATGCATTATTGGCCTCTGTGATGGACTGCTGCCCTGTCCAGCTCTGTTTTCTGCCTTATGCCCATGTGTTGTTAGGATAGGCTCAGCCCCCCCATGACCCTGAATTAGATTAAACAAGTTTGAGGATGAAAAAAAAGTGGAAGCATTCTGGTTTGTAGTTGTGTGTTAAATTGATATGACTAGTAAAAAGAATTATGCACTTATGTAATGTGCTTCCTGTTTTTGCTGCACTACTCCTTCAAGTACTTCATTTCAAAGATGTGGTTTTTGTCCTGACTCACCCTTACACTCCAAAGAACTACATGTTAGGTTTATAGACAATTCTGAATTTGCCTGGTGTGAGTGTGCGTATATATACCCTACGATGGTTTGGTATCCTGTCTATGGCTGGCCTTGTCCTCACTGCTGCCAAGACAAAGGGTATTCTGGCTTTCTGGCTTCCCATAACTCAATAATTTAAAAAGAGGGTAGAGAAATTGTTAAGACAGATGAACCATTTAATTTCAATTATTTTGTCTAACACTCCTCAGAGTGTTTTGCCAAACTTATAAGAATAACGTAGTAATTAATATTGCTAAATCACTCAACATTTAAAGACATCTAAATGCATGAATTACATTATATATACAGAAGCGTGAAATAAATGTCAATTAACAAAACTAAATAATAATACTGTAAAGACCCATTAACATTATATGTAAGACTTGCCCAGTTGTACAGGAAAAAAACATTCAGCCAGAAGTATAGCAGGAGAAAATAAATCTCTTTTGGATGTCTGTGGTTGGTTGTAAGGCGCAAAGACATTCACAGTTCTGATAACCAAAGCCAACTGGTCTCCCAACACCTTCTGGGCATTCTGCAATCCCATAAGGATACCAGACATAGAAAAAAGAACATCAGTGCCTTTCATCTTTGAATCCCAATGCACTCAATATCTTTGGTGTTACTCCCAATGGGCAGGAGTTGTAGGTGAACTAGTGATAAGTGATGCCTTCATTTCTTGTTAAAGCTGATATCAGCATCAATCTTCCATCATAGACAATTTCAGGATGTTTTTTTTTAATTGCTTCTCAATAGTCTGTTAATTCAGCCATCTTTTGAAGCAGCTCATTCAATTATAGGGAGATGGAGTGGCAGAGCTACTGTGTATACAATCAGAACCTACCTCCAAGGGAACACCAATCATTTTAGAATTGCCAGTTAACCTTATTTGCGAGTCTTTAACATATGGAAGGAAACTGGTGCTCACACCATCTCTGAAACTAAAATGCAAATTCCACATAGGCAGTGCTGAGGCAAGGATATGAAACCAGCTTTTTGAATCTGGCTTTTATGAATGCACCGCCATGACTATTCCCATCTTGAGAAGTAGCAAAGTGTGGGCACTGCTAGAAATAACCATGCCTATGAAACTGGAGTTACTCGTTCATTTCTACTTACAACTGTGTATTTGTATTTGGTACACATCCAGAACATGTGGCCCAGTGAGGCTGGAGCTCGATTACAACATTCACAGGTTGATTCTTGCCCTGGAAACATTTTGGACAATTTTAAACACGATAAATGCACTCAATAAAATATTTTAAGTTGAATGATTGAGTGCTTCGCACATATGGAGCTCAAGTGTATTCTGTGCAAGGCAGTTACACTCCTTTTCTGAAATATTAAGTGACGCATCCTTTCCCCAATGCATTCTGGGATCTTTGAAAGGAAGAGATTTTAAAATATATATATAAATTGTAGAGATACTATATTTCTTCTGGAGTAGAACTAGGTGGGAGGTGAGGAAAATTGGGCAGGTACTGTTTAGAAAAGCTTCTAGCTTGAAAGTAGTGGAATTGTATTGATGAGAAGTGTAGAAATAAATTTCATGAGAAACTAATTTGAATTGTAATTGTTCATAGGATGTGAAGACATTATCTATGTACAAGCGTCTAAGTGTTTTAATCCCGGACATTTCCAAATATTAAATACTGTATATGTTTGAGAGGGTGGAAAAAGGTGGTTATCATGTAGAGGTGAAACAAATAAAAGCTTCTTTGTCTTAAACTGCTTCTTACATTGGTTCCACTTTCTGAGAGAATGAAGAGCAATTGGATTATTAGTGCATTGATAGTAATTTGTATTAACTGGGGCACAGAGCAGGGAATATAAAGAGGTTATGCAACATTTAATTTCTGTTGTAGACCAAGCTTGTGTATATTCATCAATTTCTGTCAAGGATTTTATAGTTTGTATATTTATTGCCCAGTAATAAAATTGAAAGTTAGGTAGTGCCATGCCCCCTTCTGCTTTAGGCCATTATAGAGTCACCCTTTGGATGTGTGGATGTTTTGAAATCCAAATAAATGAGGTTATGATTGAATGTAATTTTTAAAAAAATGATTTATTAATGTATATGGGTATGCTCTGAAATAGGAAGAGAAGCTTGGGAAGGATGGTCATCTTAACAATGCTGATTTATAGTTTGAGATTATCTGAAATAATGTTGTTAATACAAACTAAGGCTTCTTTACTAGTATAAAGTAGTATAAAGTAGCACATACATTGGGGCTAAACCCAAATTTGTGCAATGTAGTGAATAGGTAATCCCATTACACCATATTAAATGCTTTTTCTGCATCAAAAAATAATAAGATCTCTGGGGTGCTAGATTTAATGGGTGAATATATTATATTAAACAAACATTGAAGGTTAGAAGTTAAGTTTAATAAATCTGGAAGTTAAATTTAATAAATCTGGTTTGATCTTGTGATATTACAGAAAGAAATACTTTCTCAGTCCTTCTGGTAGAACTTTGGAGAGTATCTTAACGTCATTATTCGGAAGAGCGGTTTGACTTCATACTGTAGTAAGTCCTTATTTTTCTTAGGAAAGATTGTAATTAATGCTTCTCAAAAAGCTTGAGGTCTTTAGCTTTTGTAAACGTTTCTAATAATAGTGGAGCTAACTTATTTGAATTTGTTTTTTATAAAATTCAACTGGGTAGCCATCAGGGCTGGCTGCTTTCCCACTTTGAAGTGACTTTATAGTATCTAGTAATTCTGAATGTGTCAAAGGTTTATCCAGTTCCACAATACTAAGAGTATCTAGCTGTGGTTTCTGTAATGAATCAAAAAACTCATCACACTGTGTTTTATCTTCTAAAAACTGAGTAGAATATAAGGACTTATAGTACTTTAAAAATGTGTAAGTTATATTTTTAGGTTCAATAATTTTATCTCCGTCTGTGTTGGTAATTACTGTTATTGTATTGAGGACTTGCTACTTGTGGATTTGTTGAGCTAAGATTTTATTGGTCTTCTCTCATGTTTATAATAATGATGTAACAATTTAAAGATGAGCTGTTTCATTGTTTTAGTAGTCAAGAGGTTAAATTCTGTTTGTAAAACCTGTCTTTTCCTATAAAGTGCCTCATTTGGAGACCTAGCATATTCTAGATCAATTCTTATAATTTTGCTGAGTAACTCAGGTTGGTCCCAACCCTACATTCCATGCTACCTTTTTTTCCCTGAACTTAACAATGGATGTATAGATGATAGAAGTAAGAAATTAAGTCTTCAGTTGGTGAACCATTACAGGAAGATTTTATTTTGATTAAATTTAACCTATTGGTGACATAATGGCTCAAAACAAAATATCAAAATTGTTATCAGAACAGAAAAGCAATGCCCAAATCATGAATGAAAATTATTCCAAAAGTTAAAGTCAGTACTGTATATACATTTGTAATATATAGACACAATTTTTCTTAAAAGGCAATGTCAACACTAATTGGCAAAAATAAAAAAAACTGTACAATGTTATCTAGTGTTAGCTATGGAAATACAAAGTTTTAATTTCTTTAAAACTATCATTCTGTACTGTATTATTCAAATAACACAATAAACATTATTAAATAATATTAAAAGTTAATAAATAATTATTCTTTTCTTATTTTTTATCTCTAAAGTTTGAAACTAAATGTCTATGCCATGATGCTTGAGTTAGAGTAATTGGACAAATGACCCCGCCCAGAGAGAGAAAGAGAGAGAGATAGAGGAGCATTATGTGAGTATTGTGGGTCTAATAATGACGGAAATAAAACAATTTAGATTTATTTCCTGGCAGACCTGAACTAGAGTAATAATAAAATGTAATTTCTGCTGGCCCAAGCAACTGCCTGTATATGGTTATGGCATTAGTCAGGTTTATAGACTGGTATTACCTAAATTACTGTATCAAACATTACTTTATTAAAGAGACATTCACCGATCAATATCATCTGCTAACTGTGTTTGACATTTGGATTAAGGAATCTATTGACTTCTGCTTCAAACACCACAGGAATCTGCAGCCAGTTAGCCTTTATTGGGTACTAATGAAATTGGGGGTATAGCTAGCTGGCTGTCAATAACATTTAAAGAAGGAAAAATATATCTATGTTAAAGGAACTTAAACCCATTTGAAACAGCATTTCAAATCTATCTATCTATCTATCTATCTATCTTAAAGTGTATCCTAGCACCATCTAATGTAAAGTAGGAAGTAACCCTGGATGACGCAAACACTCACAGTCAAATTTATATATAATAAGTACAAATACATAGCTGACCAAGAGATATGTAGGCACAATCTCCTAGCACATACCTAAAGAAGATTTTGGCTAATATTTAGTGACATTAAATAATGGATCAAAACAAGAGCAGTCAATTCTCAATCTTGATGTCAGTGGGCAGACCAATCAATATGAGGCAGATGCTAAGAACAATACATCATAGTCACTATAAAGCAGGTGACTTCATTACATGAGAAAACAACAAATAAACAATAAATGGTCATTAACAATCCCACTGTCATTCTGCCTGTCACTAAATACTCACTTAAATATTCATTCAGCGTATCACCTCAAAATCAATCAGTCAGTCAATCAATCAATCAATCTGTGTAGATCCAAGTGAGATCAATCAATCACACAATTAATCAAATGAACAATAAACAATCAAAAAGGTCTGAAGCCATGTCCATGTCACTTAGTCATAATCAATGAATCACATAAAACATTGAATCATGTAAAAACTCTGTACCCCATCCCCTAATACACTCTTACACCCAAGTACCCCCTTACCCCACCTAGATAATTACATGAAACTATTTATATTTTTTCATTATGCATGCTGTCACCTGTGTCTCATTATGCCCTTACATCTATGTATCATTGGAGATGCCACAGTCTTTGACATCCAATGGTATAAAGTTTGCGAGTGTTTGACCTATTGAGTCAGAGGTAATGACCCAGAAATGTCAGGGGGTGCTTGCCAAAGATCACTTGGACTTGTTTTCATCAGTAGAATCTACTGTAAGTACTGATGTGTCCCTTTTAAATATTTCATTATTGTTTTGTCAAGCAATATGCGAGAACACATGAAAAATCAGAAGAGTTAACATGAGACAGAACTTTCTTAGCAATATCTGTAGAACAGATTGTTAATTAAGGCAGTTAGGAAATAGTCTTACTGCTAGCATGGGCTATCAGACATGTTGCAAATAGGAGATGGTATTTCCGATTGTGCTTATGTGTTTACTTCACCTGTATGAAAGATTTGTAAATGATTGCTCAGCCCAGTACTGCACAGGCAAAAATATAAATATCTTGTTAATAATGTCCTTTAGGAAAGGTTCTATGTTTTATAGTGATTGAAAAAAACTACTGTTTTGCTTTAAAATACAGGATTAGTCAAAACTATGTTAACATTTGAATGGCAGAAACAATTTATTCACAAAACATACCTCGTATGTGCAAGATGATTTACAGGAATGTCTCAAAATGTCCGCCATCATGCTCAACACACAAAAACCAACAAGCAACAGTACCATTTAAAGCCCGGACACACATTTCACGGGGAATAGATGATACCACAGTCTGTATTCTGTCCTTCAGGTCATTGATATCACAATCTTTCCTGCTATACACGTGGTCCTTCACCATACCCCATAACCAGAAATCACATGGTGTCAAATCAGTGGAGTGCGGAGGCCATGGCAATACTCCACCACGACCTATCTATCGACCTGGAAAAGTGTGGCTGAGATAAAAATAATCCATTAGTATTAACATAATTTTGACTCACCCTGTATTTTTGAGCCCTTAACAGTCAATTCTCCAACCATAATTTAATTAGCTTTCCCAGCACCTCTGCTTAAGACCTGATTGCCAAAAGTGTAGGAAACAATTTTTGTACTCACTGTTGCAGATGTTCCTTGCATATACCTTAGTTATATTAAAGGCTTCAGTATTAAAAGTGAACCGTAAGAATATTTTGGAATTACGAGTTTGCTTCCTGTTGTATTTATTTTCCAATAGCATTTAATGTTTTTAAATTTCAATGAATGGAACCAATACCTTTATATAAAAGTCGGTACACAAACACAGTATGTTAGCCTTCAGTATAGCACAGCAGTTACACTTCCTTAAACCTCCCAGATGGCCTGCTAATTTTTCGCACAATACTACCCACTTCATGTGACACACATCTTTTCAGAAACCTCTCTGCATCGATTTTGCAAAACAAGCAAAAATTATGTATTATATTGTTAAAATAAGGCTACTCTTGCAGAAAATATTACCCTGCCAGCCAGATAAATGCTTTTTTAACTCGTCTGAAAATCCTCGCTTGTCATGTGGAATCTCCACTGCAGTTTCTCCCTATTGTTCACCAGGCAATACTCTCTCTGAAACGTACTTTTTGTCTCTTCTTCTACAGATTGGAGGAAAATTAACGTGTAATGGATTTTCAAATAGAACGGCACCTTTCACTCCCCTTCTGTGTATACCATAATGCCCTCAATTTCAAGTAAAAGGTAGGCTAGCTTATTGGTTTAAAAAAAAAAAAAAGATTATTTTATCGGTGATATTAAATGGTAGTACATTAAAATAATCCTCATTTAGCTTTTGTGAAAAGAAATTCATTTCCTGCTTGTAATTCATTACTTATAATCCCAAAATGAGAAGAAACCCTCTGGGGTAATTGCTGAAGGAGTCATTAGCAGAGCATTGTGGAAAGTAGACGATGCTTTCTTAAGCATCAAGCACTGCAGTGACATAACATGCATTTGAAGACGTATCTGGATTTAAATCAGAAAGGTACAAAATGTACATTTTTATGCCCCATTATTGTTGAAGAACCAAAACCAAACATAAAAAGATTACACAATGCAATCAAAATATTTTTTACCTAATAACACAGAGTAATGATCTCCCATACTTCATATATCATTACAAGTATACTTTAAAATTTATCCATCATAAATGCACATTCAATAATTAAACAAATATAATATCTATAGAGACCAAGAGTTAACGCTATAGCTTCATACTTAAATACACCTTATTAAAAAGATTAACAGCAATTTAGAATGAATCCTTGCTTGAACCAGATACTTTGTTTTTGGTAAAGTTTGAATTCTGAATGTAGATGGTGAGTCCTGTGTGAAAAGATGCATTCTGTTTTTCACGTTATTTACTTGTTAAGTGCTTTGCAAAGGTTTGTCCAAACTTTCAGCTATTCCATTAATTTTCGGACTCAGTTTAAATTCAACACCTCGAATAGCCAGAGGCTATTCCAGCAGCAGGCTCAGAGTAGGAGCCAACACTGAATAGGGCACCACATTTGACCACATTTACTTACACCAGGACAACCTAGAGATGTTAACAAATGTAGCAGCACTAACCGCTCTGTTGGCCTTAGTCAGATTATACAATTAAGTTTTAAAATATTTTAATGAGAAAGAAGAAAGAAATAAAGATATGCAGAACATAATCTTCACTGTCACTTTCACATTCAATGCTTTTACCCATATTTATTTATTTATTTTTTCTTGTTAATTTTTTGTGATAAAATTAACATTTGTCTTGGGGGGCTGGGACATATGCCAACTTGCTAAAAATCATTTTTGTAGAGGAGCAGAAGAAACAACTCGATAAACTGTGCTTTTTTACAGACTGTATTGAAGTTATAAAGTGATCAATTATGGACCTCGAGGTGACAATCTTCAGTTCCCGGCAGATTGATGTGGTGCCAAAACCTGAAGGCTACATGGTGCTATCAAGTGAGTGACTCAATCAATCCATATCTAATGCATGAATCGGGCAGAAAAAAAGGAACTATGCCTCCCACATATGTTTCCTCAAAGTGTACTATGGCGAGACAGTGTTGTGCCACACATTTCTGAGCATTATGGTTTAGGGAAAGGGCTTCTATGGTTCAAAAGGATGTATCTAATGACATATTAGTCTATCCATCCATTACTAAGTCCTCTTAATGTACTCATTTCAGGTCATATAGAGGAACACCATTTTATATACATCTTTCATATTCTTTTCCTAGCTTTTTGTTGTTTAAAATGAATTTCTGGGAGCCTGAAAAACATTGGTATAAATACCAGTACAGATAAACTAATGTTAACTGACGAACTGCACCATGCATTTGGATTGGAACTTGTACATTAGGAAAGTGAGACTATTTGCACTGAGGGTTTATTTTTTGCTTTAGCGATGTTTTTTCTTGAGCACTAATTCTCCATCACATCACTCTGTTGTTCACATAATTCAAAGAAACTGCTAAATTTAATTGAAGAGCGACACATAGCCTCCCTTAAGCCCAGTCCAACTAGAGAAAGGTTGGATTAATTCCGCTTAGTCAATATTAATATTTTAATATGCTTATATGCTCAGATGATCTCTACTGGATAAAAATTTAATCCAGGAGTGTTCCCTTTGATTGGAATAACATGACTCAGATGGCTTCTTCTGCAGATCACCCAAATGCTTATATTGTTATTACGTCTGCCTAACAGTTCTGCAAGATCTTCCCAGAAAAGACGGTTGGATGAATGACAAATGCCTTAAGATTAACCTACAGATAACTTGGGTGCAATTGGAAAATTTTCTGGCTGAGCAAAAGCTGTCAACCTGCTCGGTTGCATTAGAGAATTTGCAAGATTTTAGTAAATATGCTATAATAAAGAGGACATGCCTTTATTATAGATATAGAAACTTTTACTTCATGGCTGGCTAGGAGGTTATGTAATTTTGTATGTAAATAGTTTTGTCTATACAGAGTTAATTTAATTAAATATAAGATACTAATCTAGAGATACATGTATAAATATGCTTTCCAACAGATATTTAGATTTAGATAATTTGATATCAACACATTTCCACATGCATATGAACATCTGTAAATGCAGGTACTGATATACAGTAGAGATAAAAAAGCAAACAAGTTTTATTTTCAGGCATAATCTCCAAAAACAATAAAACTTCTTATAACATTCAAAGCTTCTCTTTTTTACCCAAATTAGTGTTTTGTCTTGATTGAACAATAGCTCTTCTGTATCAGGCTCGATATGTTCATCATTTGCATAGTGCATTTTATGGAGATAGCCCTTCAGAGTGGGAAGAAGTGGTAGTCATAAGGGTCAACATCTGAAGAACAAAGTGGTTGAGGCATCTCTTTGAATTCAGCCACATGGAGCAGCCTTTGTAAACCACCCAGTATGAGCGTGGAGCATTGTCATGAAAAAAGAAGAGAGTTAATCAATAGCCTTCCATACCTTTTTCTCTGACTGGCTGCTAAAAACACCAAAGACAATTGGTGTAATATGGATTGTTCATGGATTGGCCTTTTAGGGCATGTAGTTACACCCTCATTAAAAAATTGAGCACATGATCTTTCCTGTACTGGCTTGGACCTTGATTTCTTTTGGACAATCACAATACTTCCATTGTTTTGACTGTTATTTGGACTTTGGTCATAGTTATGTCCAAGTTTTACCCCAAGTTACTAAACACTATTTAAATTTATCCTAGTTCATTAGATCGAGATTAGAACATTGAATGTGATGATGCATTAAGTTCAAGGTTTATCATTCTGGGCATCCAATGTGAACAGGCCTTGCTTATTTTTAATTATTAATGAGAATGGATTCAGCTGTCTTATAAGTTATTCTTGTAGTATCTGCTATCTGAAGCACAGTTACTTGTTGATTCTCCATCATGCTTGTCAATATTTTCTTCTAAAGACCAGTCTTTGACACATCTTCAAGAGATATCAATAGATTCCTTGAGTAAAATAAAGGGGGGCTGATCTTGGTACACTATGACTTGGCAAAAATTATTCTCTGTAGCTATAGTAATCCTTATATATAATTTGATACTATCCGTATGTATGGTGTTCACGTCAATACCCCATATGTATGGTGTGACCGTCAATGCCTCGACTCAATACAAGTTAGAACCATGCAATGGGACTCTGCCTCTGTAGTTAGAACATAACGTGGCAAACGCAGACGCAGTATTGCATGATTGGCTAAGAATGTTCGAATGCTTCAGTGACACCGCTGGACAGCCGAGTATAGTAAGTCTGTGTTAGTTCAAGCAAATAACAGTAAGTTCGGTTGGTTTTTGGAACGTTGGTTTGGTGGGGCATACTTTCCAGGACTAATATCATCGACTGACTTAAACCCTTCAACAGCTCCGGAACCGTAAGTAATTTAGAATGTATCACCATTTGCTTGGTATGTTGAAATCTATCTTTGGGCAGTTCGGTTTTGGCAGCTGTCCTTCTGACATCTATTGGCAAACTGAGTAATGACGGTTGGGTATTAACAACGGTCATTGTTTAAATTTTAGCCGATCTCAGATCTAAAATGACCACACCAACATTATTATTACTTCGACTCTGATTTTTCGACTTCGTTTTTCTCTGATACTTCGACTTTGTTTTGAAAATTTGTTTGCCGGAAAAAATCAAATGAGGTGCGCTGAAGAGCTGAGTTCACGTCTCACAGTCCCATTTAAACAGGAAGCTCTTCATTACATCGGCTGAAAAGGTCTATTTTAAGCAAAAATCAGTACCCTGACAACAAAATCATTTCAAGGACTTAAAAAAACAAATAATTCTTTGCAGAGAAGGTATGGATTTTACAAACATAGAATTTGTAGCCTGATTCGATCGGGCTCCCAGTCACTAGTTCAATAATAATGCAGTACTTGATTTTGTAGGTTTTGGTGTTCACTTGATTCGGAAGCAAGAAAATTAACACTAAAAAGCCATAAATGCTATAAACTTAGGATGTATATGCATTTTAGGTTTAGTTTCAAAATGTTTTCATTACTCCTGCCAGCTAACTAAAATTTGATGTCAGCTATTATAAAGTTGCAAAGTAGTCATCTATGAATATACAGTGTATGATGCAAAGCTGGCTCAGTCACTCACTCACACATCAATAAAAACACTATTTCCAATTTTGTTAGACGGCTGTAATTTGGTAGGATTGTACATCTAGAGGAGTAGGCAACTGCTAAGAAAGGACGTTTTGCTATATCAATATTTAAGAGTAATCCCCTCGACAGTACAAAAACTAAATATACCAAAATCTCAAAAACGGTTTAAGGGATTTGCTTGAAATGTGTTGACATTATAGAAAAAAATAAAATTACCCCACCAGAATTTTTTTATTTGTTTCATTTATTTTTATTTTTTCATATCATGCTAATGTACATGCTCTGCACTGCACTTACAGGTGTCTTTATGCAAATGAAGGGTGCAGCAGAAGTGATTGACAGAACCATTAACTAAAAGATTGGTCAGACGACTGAAGAAGAGGTGATGTCCTGGACAGAAAAAAAGAGACTATGTTCAGTGAAGTCAACAAAGATGCAAAGCTCAATGGTTAGGTTATAAACCTTAAGTGCCAATGCCAGACACTGCAGCTGTGAATGTTAGTGTTCCTTTGCTAGAAGCAAAAAGGGAGAAAGAGAGAAGCAGAGGCAGAAATGGCATCCTCAGATCCAAGGCCAGGGGACAGATGGACTAAGTTTAAACTTAATGTGTCCGCCACAAGCTACTCCATTATAATATACATTTGCATCTATGAACTTTGAAAGGGGACCCCACCCTGCCCTCTGAAATCATGTGAATTTACATGTGTGTGAACCCCACTCTTTAAAATTCTTTACATATACATTCATATTTGCTGACTTTAAAGGGGAACCCTCAATTATTTAAGTAGCCTCCAAAACATAGTATTGACAGTTAATTTCTTCCACTTCAGGCACTATAGAATACAACACCAAAAGTAAAAATACTCAATTCATTGCATGGGCCACGTAAATGTGCAGCTTGTAAACATCATTGTTGTTTGTAAATTGATTCAGTATTAGCACTTTATTGTCTACCTATGGCAAAAAAAAAGTGATGAAAAACACAAAAAGAAATACTTGAGTGAATGACATAAAGTCAGGTCTGTAAGTATTTGGACAGTGACACAATTTTTCATACTTTTGTCTCTGTACACCACCACAATGGATTGAAATAAAGTAATCATTATGTGATTGAAGTGTAGACTTTCAGCTTTAATTTAAGGGGTTTACCAAAAATATCGTATGAACAAATTAGGAATGAGAGTTATTTTTCTGCACAGTCCATACCATTTTCCAGGGACTGGTTTATTTTGTTTTTCTAATTGGAACATAGGCAGGTGAGGTGATATACTCATGGTCACACAGGATTTCAACATACCACACCAGGGTTTGACGTCCTAGGTCTAAAGCCCTTAAACACTATGTGCCAATACAATTAGCCTTTGGTAAAAAAAATTACAAATATTGTATTTGGAAAGAACTTAATTCATCACATAGTTCTTCTGATACATATGATTAACAGACTCTAACCTCCTGTCACCCTCAGCTGGATTAAGTAAATTAGAAAATGGATGGAAGGAATGATCTACAATATTTAAAAGCTCATGCCATTTAAGCAGTTCTAATGTTAGAGACTGCAATGTTCTGAAATGCTCACCAGTTTTTTTTTTTTTTATTTACTCATTATTTTCTATTTTAATATCACATATTTAAATGTGGATGGCACACTGGTGCAGTGGATTGTTTTGTCACACTCACAGCTCTAGAACTTTAATTAATTTTCACCTATTCTCCATAGCACCAGTATGGCCTACCATATTCAAATGAATTTTCTCTTTCCACTCATAGGACCTTCAATTCTACCTTGGGGTGTGATCCTTATTCATTGCTCTTGGGATGTACCTCCTGCAGGTTCACAACAGTGATGGGATTAAATTAAACTAAACTGTTTAGGAAAGATCCCCATGTATGACTTGGCATTCCCCAGGCACTTTGGTTTCCTATCAAATATCATAAATATGGAAGAATGACTGATTTGCCCAGAGAGTGCTATGGACTTATGTCCTGATCAGAATGTGTTTTTGCCTTGCACCTAATCCTAGCAGGAGCTTCCTGGAATAAGAAAGCTCATAAAATGGATGAATGTGTTATGATTTTGGTTTCTGTTTGTGTGGAATTCATTTGTGTGTATGTGCATGTTTTTATATTAGTTTTTACTTTGTTAGTCATTTTTAGCATTATATTGGTGACATAACCACATTGTTTTCTTTTTCACTCACTGGTACTGCCATTTTTTGTTTTCTTATTATTATCAAAAATGCCCTGTTGCTACAGCATGATCCCTAATAAGCTACTCTTGTTGTACTTTTTTAAATTTAAGGAATCCTGGTTTCAGGTCTTTTAAAAATTGAAAGTGGTTCAATTTACAGCTGATGAATTACTGGAGTAATTTTAAAGCTTAGTTCAGTGGGGTCCAGTGATTTCATTCACTTCTAAGAAAAGATTTCAGGAGGACCCAGTGAGCTTGACCAGTGAAATCTACATTATTATTGTCACTTCCATCATCATCACTCAAATTTTGGTTGCCTTCTCTGTTAGTGTTCCCCAATGAAAATGAATATGGAAGTGTTAATATTATGTCTGCTGTGAAAAAACAGTCTTCCAAAAGGTAATATTCACCAGAACCAGGAAATTAAGAAATTAACAAGGTCTCAGGAAAACAGGGGTCAACACTGGGAGATCAAAAAAAGGAGCCCAAAAACAGAAACAGAACAGAACCCAAAACAAATTCCAAAAATGCCAGTCAAAAAACATTTAAAATTATTAGTCCTGTGTACACTAATCATGTTAATAACCATTGCATCCAGAAACTTGAATTTCAGCAATAATGTTCTGTGATCTTGTACATCGGTGGTATGGAAACATTAAACAATGCATTTGTGGAAATCACATGACAACAACTGGGAGGTGTTACTGACAATAACATGGCTACGGCCATACAAGAACCACAAAATGGAAGCACCCACAGCACAAATTTCAAACAAAATAGTGACCCAATTATGTTAACAATATAATGCTAAAAATTAATAACACATTTAAAACAAATGTAAAAACTAAAAAAAAAAACTCTTAAATGAATTCTACCCCAACAAAAATTGAAAACATAACAGAAAGGATGGATGTTATGGAAAGAAGTGATATTTATTAATGAAGAAATGCCAAATGGAGTCACATATTTTGATCCACCTTGCATTATAATGTTAATTGCTTTTTAATGTGCCTTAAAGTCTGGTCTTTTTAAGATAAGGACTTATTGATTGACAAATGATTCAGAGATGCATCTGTTTCAGACACTTTGAGGATGAAAGGAAGTTACAGCTTAAGATATTTTATGGGGTCGTTACTGTCATGTGTACAGAGCACAGAAAAGTTTTAATTTAGATAGATAGATAGATAGATAGATAGATAGATAGATAGATAGATAGATAGATAGATAGATAGATAGATAGATAGATAGAACTTTATTTGTCCCCAGGAGGAAATCTGACTTTTTACTCAATAAATAAATGAGATTTTATTATGACAAACAACAACCCCCTCTCAAATACTATATACACCAGAATGGCCTAAAAAAGAAAACTAAAAAGAAAGGAAGCTCCTGACTTGACAGTCCCAGTCACAGTCAGGCATCATGCAGGCATATAGCGGATGTTATACAGGAACAGCACTTGACGCACTTCTGCTGAATAATTCATTGATTGAAAGTCCTCAGTGTTGGTGTGTCAGCGAGAAAATGTGCAGCATTGTTCACAAGGACACTTAGTTTTGTCTTCATTCTCTGTTTTGCTACGACCTACAGGGGGTACAGAGTATGGTCCATAACTGAGCCTGCCCTTTTAATTAGCCTGTGAATTTTGTTGCCTTTTGAAGTGATGTTGCCAGCCTTAGTGCATCACAGCCTGGAAATTCTTACAGATTACCATCACAGAGTTGCAATACATATGAAGAATCTCATTATCCACATTAAAGGAAGACAATGTTCTAAGAAAAAGGAACCTGCTCTGCTATTTCTTATATAGTTCTTCTGTGTTCTAAAACCAGTCCAATGTGTTATTAATGTAGACCCTGAAGTACTTATAGGAGTGGACCACCTCTAGATCCACGTTCTGAATAGCGATTGAAAATAGAGGCTCTTTGGTGTGGTGAAAATCAATGACCAGTTCTTTGATTGCTGATATTGAATTACAGACAATTCTTTCTGCACTAAGAAATAAATGTATCTGTCTTCCATCTATCAATACACCCCATAAGTGCAGAATCATCTGGGAATTTTCGCAAGTATCATGACCTGGTGTTATATTTATAGTATGGTGTGTATGGATTGAAGAGAAAAGGAGACAGGGTTGTTTCTTGTGGTGCTCTAGTGTTGCTCACATCTATATTTGTACCATTATTTTGAAACTGTTTCAATCTCCACCTACAGGTGGACTGACAACCTGTGCTGAATTGGTACCTGCCTGGTACTTGACACTGCTTGGATGTTCTGCCCATCTGGAGTAAACAGGTTTGATAAATTCATTTTTTTTATCTTAGAAACTGTATCATTTGATTATTTTATATTACTAACCTATTATGAAGAGTAGGATTTACAGAGAGCGTTGTTTTCTTCACTTTGTTTCTTCAGTTTTGAATATATTTAGATCAACACAGTTACTACGAAATATTTTTCTGTGTCAACACTAACATATTATTGAAGGCCGAAATTGGAAAATAGTGTACTTAATCCTTATTTGACTGATTAAAATAGATAAAAATATTAAAGATGTGACAGGTATTGTAGTGATTTTTTGTTACATGAGAAGAGCAATTGCTATTTCCAACACTTTTTTAATTGCTACATAAAAGTTATGGAATGTAAAATATGCAATTGTGCACCTTTGCTATTATTTATCAACAATTTGTAAATTAAAATGAAAAGCTGATTAATATGAATTGAAAGAATGTTAGCTGTTCTTAGAGAGCACTTCACACTAAAGCACAGCCTGACAAAATGCTCTTTATTATGTTAAACACATGTATTCATGCAGATTGTGAATGGCAAAGTTGTACTGCTGTTATTCTTTATGATTCAAGATTTTCAAAAACTCTGTGTGTTTGATTAAAACAATTTTATTTTTAAAGTGCAGATTGTATGCAAGTATTTACTAAAATATCTTAAAAGCACCACAAAACATCCGTTAGTCCTAGTGGATTCTGAAAAACAAAGAATGCTTAAGACCATAAACCATTCTTTTCTAGTGTAAATACTAACAAATATAAAATAAAACAGACATTTGTAAACCTCACCAGTTTTCTCTGGTCACAACTTATGATATGCAAAAATCTTTGTTTTATGTTTCTATTATACTACATTTCATTTTATTTCTTTAAAATGCAGAGTCTAATAAAAAACAATCAACACTGTTGTGGAAAAAACAGTACAGGAAGTGCAAAGATGTCAGCGACTGATTACAGAAAATCAACCACTGCAGTTCTAACTGTGTACTGTTTTCTTATGTGTTAAAAAGTGACACATTTAATTCTAACAGGGCCACGTAGCTCCCAAGAATGAGAAATGGAAATAAACGTAATAGCAATGATAAAGATGAAGCATTTTTATGATTTTTAAAAGCAGCACATTCTCTGACCTGATGTAATACATAAGCTGGTGGGCATATAACAGAATACACATGACAAGAAGTCCGCACTTCATACCAAGGTAATATGCTGCTGGTGACAGTTCCATTACACAATTGTGTCTGTTTAACTGGAACATTCTGTTGATAGTTTAAAAATATTACGCTTTTTCTAAATTAGCTGTGACCGATCCATGTGAAACCTTATATAATACAATAGTTTTTCTATCTATCTATCTATCTATCTATCTATCTATCTATCTATCTATCTATCCCAAAAGCCTTGAAGGACTGAAAGACCCTTCTGTCATACAAAGGCTGGCATGGCAAACAGACTATGACATGTTCTTTGGTAGTGTCTCTGATCTGCTAGCTGGGAAAGGGAAACAAGATCACTATGTTTGGAAAAAGCCAACACACGCTTTCTGGAAAGAATAATAAATGAAAGTCATTGTTCTTTTTCTTCCTTACTTCCAACAGATTTTTCTTCCTTGGCAGTATATGCCCCAGATATCTCCCCAGTGTAAATCTGCAACTGGATTCATATTTCAGCTCTGAAGCTCGCAGGCTCTCAATGAGCTATTAACAAAAAATGCAACGTGCTTCACTGCGTGAAAGAATGTAAATTGGGACAGTCAAACTTTTAATTAAATTTGTCTTACTGGCGTACACTTTATTTTGCCAGGTTTCTGAAAGAAAGGGAAGGAAAGAAATGAATGTTCATAATTAGATAATGGAAATTATTGGAAAAAGATCAGAAATTTTGACAACAGGAGATTAGTGACATTCGTTATATTAGGCACTAGGTAGGGTGCCTGATAAAGAAAATAAATCAGAAAGAGTGGCTTTTGTTCATACATTTTTGAAATATATGTAAAAATTATTTAGAAAAACAGTACACAATCAAAAGGACAACAATGGCAGGGCTGAAATTATTCAATTAATTCAATATATATATGTGGTGTATACTGTATATATGTATATACACGTATATATATTGTCACACACACGTGTTTAGGAGACAACTAAAGGGCTTGAATACATGTAATTCCACGCTGGACTAGGGGGTGGCAAAGTGGACTAATTCTCTCTCTCTCGATCTCTTACAGACCATTATAGGGAAATCCCGCCCGGCTCTGGGGCAGCCAACGACGTCACTTCCGGTTTCGGTCCTGATGACATCACTTCCTTTACTGGCCTTTAAAGCCGCCATCTTGTAGATAATAGATCAGTTCTGTTTTGGACTCTGTTGTGTGCACATGTCTGTGCTTTTGCATCAGTTTTGCAGCTGGGAAAAATTATACAGGTGGCTGCCCCAAACCTTTGCAATGTCTTATGGTTGTTCTTCTTACAATATCATTGTATATATATATATATATATATACGAGGGGGACCCAAAAATAACCGGAAATATTTTTAAAACGTGTTTCATTTAATTTTCTGTACAAACTACAATTAGTCTCCTTCAAAGTACTCTCCATTGGAGGAAATACACTTATCTAACCGTTTGTTCCATTGTTCGAAACATTTTTTATATTCGTCTGAAGTAATGCCCATTAATGCTCTGGTCGATTCTTGTTTTACCTCTTCAACATCAGCAAAACGCCTTCCTTTCAAGTCTTTTTTCATCCGAGGGAACAAAAAGAAATCACACGGAGCTAAATCCGGTGAGTAGGGTGGGTGGTTCAGGGTTGTCATAGCGTTTCAATAACAATAGTTTCTTCAACACTTTTTTCAACAAGAAAACAAAATTTCACTGCCGCGCGTTGCTCACGATAATCGGCCATCGTAAAAAAAATGACGCTTGCACAAAACTACTTTTACAAAATTCACTGAGCACAAGCACAACCTTCCAGACTGATGGCACTTGGCAGACTGACTTGTGAGGAGTGTAACTAGATCGCCCTAGCGGCCCAACCACGTACTACAAGTATCAGCCTAACAACAACAAAATTCTGGTTATTTTTGGGTCCCCCCTCGTATATATATATATAATTAGATTAGATTAGATTAGATTAGATTCACTTTATTGTCATTACACATGTATAAATACAGGGAAACGAAATTCAGTTTAGCATTTAATCAGAAGTGCAAAGAGCAGAAGTACAATAAATATAATATGTGCATATTATGTACAATTAAATACGATATTTACAGTTAAATGCGATATATACAGTTAAATACAATATGTACAGTTAAGAGCACAGCGAAGATGGGAATAGATATATAGATATATATAGATAGATATACAAATGTTCTAAATGTGGATGGCAAATATACATATTTTACAATGTACATTTATGTACCTATACATGTATTTGTATGTACTATAATACTATAAGTACTATATATATATATATATATATACATACAGATGTACAACATACAGGTGTGTTATGTATGTGCAGTAATAATATAAGTACTATTATATATATACACAGATGTACAATATACAGATGTGATATGTATGTGCTGTAATACTATGAGTATTGTAATATATACAGATATACAATATATGATATATGATGTACAATGTACAGGTGTGCTGTGTGTGCACAGGTATGTACAGATATGTACAAGGAAGGGAGGAGGAGTAGTGTAGAGGATTAAGTGTGTGGATGTGAAGGTTCAACGGGGGACTGAGTTCAGAAGTGTGACCGCTGTGGGGAAGAAGCTGTTCCTAAACCTGCTGGTTTTAGTCGGAAGGCTCCTGTAGGTAGTGCTGGTAGAGGAACCCTTATTGACCAGCAAAGGATGCAAACACCAAAGCAGGAGGTCATTCAATCTTGCACAATCACTTAGTTTTTGTGGTTAAGTGCCAATTTATAGGAGTGTCATACTTTTTCCATTTCTAAATGATTGATTTAACTGGACTCCATGGGACATTCAGTACGTAATTCCACTCCAAATCTAGAGGGGGCACTGCTGCTAACTTTGTCACTTGTATCTACTTCCACGGTTCAGAGAAGATGTCCACTGAGGACAACTAACTCTGCCCCTTCTGGGCTACATCCTCTAAAGCTAGGCATCCCCAGAAGGAGGTGCCTCATTTTGAGTTCAGTCAGACTGAAGGATGAAGCTCCACAAAAAGACAAGACCCAATCAACCGAGCAGTACTATTGAACTAAGAGAAGGCTACAGTCTATGTTTCAGTTTTGCAATGTTATTGGTTTTGTTGAAAGAATTCAACGAGACCCAGCTGGTGTCCCAACATTTCTTTTTGTTTTACTGTCCTTCGACCACTGTATATTCAAAGAAAGCAAAAGAGAGAGAGAGAGAGTCACAGTTTGCTCCATCTCCTCAAGTCAAATACTCTGCTTTCTTGTTACAGGTATGCACAGTAACAGTGAGCAGCCAGACATACTTATACAGATGAAACAGGAGTGGAATATTAGACTCTCAAAATCTTGACAGTTCTTTCACAAAACAAACTCGCTAGAGGGGATGCTACTTATCAACTGGAATATAGTCTAGGAAAACAAGTTATGTAAAGCAGTTAAAGGACTCATACTGATAGATGTATAAACTTTGGTTATTGGAGTTCATAATGAATCACATCTCATGTTTGATATATGAATGTTACCCTGTAATGAATAACACAGAGGTTAAGGAAATGGAAAGTTTGAGTAACGAAATTGTTTCAGACTTCGTAGGGTAAAATACTATAAAAGTCAAGAACAGGAAATACTTATGATGACTAAGTGGTAATAATTTTATATGTTGTGAAATATTTTCCACCTTTCAGTCCTTTAATGTCTGATTCAGAATTATAAGGAGGCTGCATGTTACCATCATGTCCTCATTGGTTTATGGTAATTCAGGTTGTCCATTTAAATTAGGCTAAACAGTGCGTGTGTGTGTGACTGGGTTTTATTCACACAGCTAGGATTGCTTCAATTTGCTCAAAGTCCTAACTAAAATATGTAGGTTTAAACAGGAACTCCGTTTGAGTTTAGGGATAATAGCAAATACTGTGAATAATAATGTTATGGTCAGTCTGCTAAAGATGGGTGTAGTGAACATTTTGTGTTCATTCTTTGTTGTACTACTTTGATTCCACAAAATGTATCTATTATTTACTTTTTAACATTAAACTTTTTCCCTTACTCAAAGAAGCATAAAATATGCCTATCATTATATTTGTTAATTCTTATTTCTCACTGAATTAAACTCACTGGAATTCTTTTGCTAAACTTCCAACACAGACTTAATTTGCAAACACTGACCTCTGAGTGACAGTTGCTTAGGGACATCAGCTAGACCAAATGCTGAATTTGATGACTCACTGGTCAGGAAACAGCAGATGCTGGCCACTTTGGACTTTTTCAGGAAGGTGAAAAGGACAAAAATTAGGCTAAGGGAAGGAGGAGCCAAATTCCCTTGGTCTGACATGAACTATGGCCAAGAAATATTGTGACTTTCAGGAGTTGTGTAAGATTTTATGGTACCCAAACTCAACAGTTTAAAAATAAAAAGCCAGCATTCACTTCTTAAGTTAGGTAGATGGGGTAATGTGTTTGCCATCCCATGGACATTCAGGTAACAAATACAAAATTTCAAATAAGAAACGAAAATGGTACAAGCAGAGAGACAAACATGCTCAAATGGACTCTCTCTCTCTAACAAACAAAGCAAACTCAAACTCAGTTTCTTCACTTTTCTTTCATGACAAATACTTTGCTAAAAATGCAGTTATAAGTATATGGACAAAGGTTAGACCATGATTATATAGGCAGAGGGGACACGACATGTCATACCATCTTCTGCTCTCATCTATACGATGCTGTCACCTCTCAGTGTCAATCATTGAATATTAATTTCTGTTTCTGTCTCCATTGACTCTACAGGATTTAACATCTTCCGAGCATTTTGTTTTCTGGGCAATCTCATTATCTTTAATGTTCTGATGTTGCTTGTACTAAGCTCAAAAAATCTCAATTACAAGCAGTGACATATAATAAAACTGGAATCAGTACAGTGGTTAATGCTGGTCTCTAAACTCTCTAGGGTACTGCATTCATAATGCAGCCTGGTCACTGTCTGTGCAAAATAAGAATTTTCTTCCTGAGTCGGCATGGGCTTTTTCAAGATATTCCCAATTTCCTATTCAACATCCAAAAGATATGTAGAATATGATTTGCTATTCTAAACTGGCATGGTATATGTGAATGAAGAGTGGAATGGTGGTGTAATAGCTAGTACTGTGGCCAAATAGTTTCAGGAGACTTCGTTCATATTCCAACCTCAGTATCTGTGTTTTTCCAGAGTACTAGAGTTTTTTTCCCACATCTGAAAAATGTGTATTTAGCTTAATTAGTGACTTTAAATTGATCCTTAATGGATACATGTGAGTTTGTGAGTGTTCCCTGAGCCATGAGATATGTATTAGTGAATGGGTTAGTGAAAGTGTGAGCAAGTGTAGACTTCTACCCAATCCAGGGTTGGTTAATTATTTGTTCTTGATGCTGCCAGAATAGACCTTGGTCCTTTATGTATTATAATGTGCAGGTCTGAAAATCAATATTAAAGATTACAAAGGACTGGTCATCCCATCTAAGGTAATCACTCCTTAGCCATTTTGCTGATAGAATTATATCAGCTACACTATGACCCTGACCATAAAAAGTCTTAGGGAATGCTTAATTTTATAATTGCACAGTTCCAGTTTTTTGTATTATGTCTTGAGTGGAAAAATCTGTTATGATGAAAAAGTAATGCCTTACAGTTAAAACCCTGACTTAAGAGGGTTCTCATTTAGTTAACTCCCTTCAAAACACAACATGAGTTCACATCTAACCACAGTTGAGGTGACAGCTTTTAGAAATGCCACTGCTACAGTATCCGTGCTTTCTCGCTGCCAATCATGTGTTTACTGAGCCTATTTATTGGAGTACAGTGCTGAAGAGGCCTATCCATATATATTATATAGGAGCACATGATGGGACACTCAAAATCACAGTTCACACTCTTGCACAAAGCATTGAATGAGAGTGGATATCTGAAAGTGTCTTGCCACAGATTTGTGCCCTGTCCTGTTTTTGTTCCTATTTTGTGTGAGGTGGTTCCAGGTCAAGTTCTGGTCCTTTACAATCCCATATGGAAAAAAGAGACTGTGAATAATATAATATAATATAATATAATATAATCTATATATATAATTCACTAAGGGCACGCAAGACACTGAGCACAAGCAAGACACTGAGGGCACGCAAGACAGTGAGCGCAAGCAAGACAGAGCCCTGCCCGCCAACTCTAACCCTCTTACTGCGTCATGGAATACGCACGGCAGAGCCACGCACGGCAACTGTAACCGTCCTCCCGAGTCCAGTGTCGCTCTCGAGGCACGCAATAACTCACCAAACACAGCCTCAGTCGCTTTTGTTTGTGCAAAAGTCCACATGCACCTTTGAGCCACATTGACTTTACACCGCACGCAAGACAGAGACCCATGATTGCCAACTCACAGAGCCCCGCCCACCACCTCTAAGACCATGGGATAAGCACACATTTAGTGTATAAATGGATATAAATAATTGCATGTAAACGATTCGCCAAAATCTGTTGTATGTAAACGATAATGTTTAAAATGTGGTTTTTCATCAGAAAACCCGGTTTCCACGTCTACCTGTATTAGTTTAAATGGCACTTTTACCACTTGCAATAGGGCGGACGTGCTGACTTATCGTGTCAACTGGGCAACACAGTGAATGCGGCGTCTATCTATATATGTCTATGTTTTCCGTAGCCTGCTAGAGGAAGGTACTCTCTCGACCACTGGTTTCGCTCCTTGCTATTTTCGTTATACTGCGACGGTGGTTTCCTAAGCCTTTTTATATTGAATTCCTTTCTCACCGTTTTCTGTTACTATTCTTACACCACCATATGCTACGGCGGGCTTCGGCTAGGATTATATAATATAATAAGAGGGATATGCCACTATACCTCACAGATTGCAGATCCCAGGTTCAGTTACATAAATGTTTGTGTGAACTGTCCACATGTGTTTTCGACGGATATTCTGCCTGTCTCTCACATTCTAAAGACTTACATAGTAGATTCATTTTCGTCCTCTGAATTGACACAATGTAATTATGGACACAATTTAATCAAAAAATGGTTTCAGAAAAAATGTACTATTTTGCTTCTAGTCACACACTATTGTCACGATAATTTATAGAAGAAAACAGGTATATTTTCTATTAAATTGATGCTCAGTGTGTTTATTCCCACTTAATGCATAGCTTTCCTCAGATCAGAAATATAATTTCTATTTACTAATGCAGTGACCTATGCTGGTATAATAGGCAGGATACAATCATCTCCACGCTATTAGGAATGCAGACTCAGGTGGGTGAACCTATTATGTGGAACGTCATGTATTTCAAGTATAACTTTAGAAGAGATTAACATCTTGCAAACATTTTTTTAAATCCTTTGAAGTTTGAATTCAAGTTCAAGTTTATTATCATTTGTACAGAGTACTGTGATTTTCATACTTACACATCTGGCCAACAAGGAACCCACTGCCTTTATTTCTGGTGCCATTTTCAGGAGTGTATTTTACTGCATACTTTGCTGCTTGGTAATAAATAACCAATTTAAGACTTTTTGTTTCTGAATTTCAATGGAATAAAAAGAAGTGGACCGGCAACAACTATGTATTCATTAGTAAAATGTAATGACCAGTTTGGAATAAAACCATCAATATAGAAGAGTGTGTCAATTATACCTAGTACAGTCAGGAATTAAATTCAAATTTGGCTTTCCAAAAAATGTGAATAAACAGGTAATGCTCAATGATGCTTATAAAATGCACATGATCCTCCAGTAAAACACTTTAGGCAAGCCTCAACAATACAATAGTCATTCACAAAAGCCACCAAGTGACTGTGAGGATGGGTGACTGTATCAACATGCTGTATTTTCACAATGAAGAGACAGAGAAAAATTGTAATGATGAGGCAAACAGAAAGGATATCACCCGTTTTACAGGTAACCTGGGAGATTTAGAACAACAGCACATGAGGACAACTGGTTATACAACATAAGATGATAGTGCCTAGGTCATCAGTTTCTGGCATCTAAAGGCAGATAGAGCACGTCCCAATTGCCAGACTACAGGCTGATGAATCACATGAAAAAATCTTAATTTATAGCATCAAATTCAATATCTAACACTGAATACTTGGATTCACCACCTGCATGCAGTCTGATGCTTGCTGGAGCATATTTCCTCATTGGTCTTATAGCTACCAGATTCACATATGGAGACAATATAGACATCAGTGCTATCTGTACAATGCTGTAACATGGCACCCATACCAGAACACAAGGTGTGGGGCATCATCATAAGCTAGAGCTAGTTACTTCTGTTACTTTTTAGATCATGGAACAGAAACATCATCTCAACCACTTCATGAACTTTATTGAAAGTACTGCTTAGAGCTACTGCTCAAAAGGACAATGCCCAGTCACAAAGGGGTTCCATCTTTTAGGAATATTTATGTGACATTTCCTTGTCAGTCACAGTGACAAACCTTCATGCAGGGCACTCTGTGACATCAAATACAGTGTGTAGACCATGGTCACCCTGGAGGTGCACTTTCATAATGCATGGCTGGAGATACCACTGAATGCCACTTTGCGCCATTAAACATTGCGGCTTTTACTGCCAACCATTACTCAGTGTTAATGATCTTCCCATTCATGTAAACACTGGATCAACAAAATTGTTAATTTATTCCAAATTTGGATTTGCCTGTTACTCATGTTTCATCTGGTCTGTATGCCAGCTTACATGCAAAATGAACCACTGATTCTGGGAGTAATTCATTATGCAGAGGACTCACATAAAAGATATTGGTATAAAATATTAAATATTCAACAGTCGTAGTCGGCAGGATCATTCTGTGATTTGTTGGAGAGGACCTACACAGATGACTTATTTTTTTGTCCCTCTGCTTGATACTCAATAAATGGAAAGCCTCAGAAAGGCCACAATAATTTCCAGCTGAGGCATAGTTTCATAATGCCTAGTATTTACTGCTTTTCTGTGCTTTCCAATTAAATGACAAGGTTACAAACTTCAGTTCATTTTCATCAATACTGATGACATGCGACTGCCGTGTCAGCCTGAGCAGACCTATCTTCCTGCAATGAGCAAAAGGGGAGCTGTAAATCACATCTGCCAGCACTTAGAAAAAGCTCTTGCGTGTAATTTTATTCACCTAAAAAAGCACATTAGCCACTTTATAAGAGAGGCAAAGTGCCTTGAGATGTTGGGCTTGCTTGCACACTACACCTTGCAGCAGACACAAGATTCTGCAGGGAGAAAAATGTCCTTATGCTGCTGATTCGTTTTGTATAGAGACAGCAGCTAGAAATTCCTCTGAGGTGCTGAGAGAGGATGCGCAGATCACTCGGAAATGAGTTTTACAATCCCAGTGGTTAAGAGATTAAAGCCTTTTGTGATTCCTTTGCTTGGGCTTCACATGAGTGGGCAGCTACTGCACACTCCTCCTTCATTGCTGACAAGATAGCATCACTAAAGACTCTTTCGATTGTGTGGGTCATTACACAGATTGAATACCAGCTGACAGACCACTGTAATTGCGTGTGCCCTGCCCCCCACCCAACACAGAAAGCTCTTGTGCCAGTGCAAAGCTGGGCCATCCTGCTTCGACAGGTTGAGTATCTTAGCCCTGGGCTGCCTTTTTCATCTTCATTTGAATATATACAGTACATGTGAGAAATCCTACAAAGGAATCCAATCCTATTTGCATAAACTGCGTGACCCTGTGTTAGGATATAGTGGGTTGGATAATGGATGGATGGATGCAAAATTTAAGGAAGGAAGAGCCTTTATGAAGGATGTCTTAGATGACAGGTATGCTTCATCATATTAAGAATCATACACAAAACAGGAAACTAAAGGATGACAGACACTTAATGTGCCAAAGAAGGAGGGGAATTATCAAAGCATTCAAGGGTCACTTATAGAAAGGGTAGGTGACAAAACAATTGACTAATATATTTGAAGGCCCAAGGGACCAAGACTAGGGGGGAATGGCATCTTTTTTATCCTGAAGAGATGCAGTCAGAGTCCTTTCTGTAACTGAGAATTTGAATTACTGTATGCACACTGGCATGAAACAGATTTGAATGAAGACAGTATCTACCACACAGAAATGACAATAAGTAAAATGTATTTATTTATTACATCATTTCAACAAGTAAAGCATTATCTATCTATCTATCTACATTTTCATTTCCAGAATATTTCTTTTGTGACAGTATGTTTTTATTTTTTTAAATGCCCCTTATAAATAGGCCACATTTATTTACATGTACAACATGATTTTCTCCTGAAGGTTATTGAGAGTAGCAGATTCCCAACACTATCGCTTAGCGCCTGAATCAGTGTATGAAAATGATTTTTTGACCAAGAAACAATTTATTCAAGTGAAAGGTCAAAATGAATGAGTGGTGATGTATTCATACTAACACTTCCGACCTTTGTGACATGCCCTTTGGCTGCGCCTGCTAGTAGAAATAGAAAATAAATAAAAGCATTGAAGATGAACAAAGACAAGTGTTCATAGCCCACTGTACAGTTAAACATGCTTTCCCGGTTGATTGATGTCTGTAAAATGTGGATGCATGGGCACAGTCTTATGGGCAGGGTTAAGGGTAGGGTGATTCTGGGCTTACAAAAAATGACAATGACTGCTGTATAAAACCTCATAAGGTCAGCATCACTATCCCTCATGCCTTATGCTGACCATTAACCACTGGGCATGATCAAATGCATTGAGAGACCATTGATGGTAAAAAGCAAGATCAATATCCCTAACCCTAACCCTAATCTAGCTGAACTACAGCAGCCAAATGAGCTGACTGTGAACTATGAAACCTATTTAATTGGAGGGGGTATAGGAAGTGACTAGGTAGCATTGTAATTATTATTTTTTTCTTAAAAATCTAATTTAAATTAAGGTTTAAGCACAATAGCAAACTACATGAGAATCTGTTTATGACAGATTTACCTTTTACAATCTAAAAGATGCTGTTCAATGCATCCTGTAAGTACTAAAGAACGAAATCCTTCTGTGCATAATAAAGGTTCAGCAAGTTCATCAGCATGTAATTTGCATCCCTCCGTTGAAGCTATGCTTATTACTGGGCTCGATCAGAAGAAAAAAAAAATCAACTGTAATTAAAGCAATTTTTCATAGAACTGAAATTATTTACCACACGTACTATAACTCTAAATTAATCAGCGCCCACATCTCACTAAGAACTCCGGGAGTCTGAATAAACGCGAAGCCAAATGTTTTGCATAATTATCAACTCACAGATTAAATGTTAGGCTCAAATGTACACATAATGACTGTTTTCTTTATGTGTTTAGTTATGAATTTCTTACTTTGGTTTGGAGTAAGGTTCATCCTCCTTTTTCTTGACATTCAAAGAAATTAAGAAAAAATATGCTGGAAAGCAGATAAAAAGGACCATTTATATTTGATCATCATGGAGAAAATGATGCCACATCATCTGTAGGAACCATCCAGGTATGTCTACTTCTATAATATATTACATCTGTTTTAAAGAACTACAGTATACATAAAAAAATACTATATTAACAGTCATTATATTTGCTAATGCAGCTATTTCCATTTTTCCTATTACTAAATCATCCATCCATTATGCATAATAGCATTAGCATTGCAGAGAGGACAGCTTATCCTGGCAACTGCATGAGCATGTCCACAAAGCCAATACAGGAACAGGTAGAACCTGCAAGTTGCACACAGCTGGTGTCCAGGTTAAAAGCACAAGCTATACAGTAAATGAAAACAGATGCACTGTATGAACCCATCTATTGATGATGATAACAATTAGAGCCATCTTGTTAACACAACCTCAGTAATACTATATTTATTATGACAACAGTAACAACACTTTTGTTCATGACTGTCAAAACAATAATACTTCTAATAAAAGCTAAAAACTTAATTTTATAAGATTTCCCTATGCATAAAAGGCCACAGTGGTTATCTTAGCTGCTCCACAAATCAAGCATCCTGAGTTATAATCCCATGGTCACCTTTCCTCCATTTGGAGTTTGGAATTTGCACTTTTTTCCATTTGTCTGTGTGGGATTTATCCAGGTGCTCCAGTTTTCCTCCTACATATCAGATATGTTTGTATTAGGTTAACTATTGATTACAAAATGGCCTTCAATGTACTTACATTTTGTGCACTAGTTTCTTCCTTATCCAGTTCAGGGTGGCAACTGAAAGCACCAGTTTTAGTAATTACTTAGTCACTTTGGTTGGCTGAACATAACTTTCTAACTGCAAAGGCATTTCTTTCTTTAATTATTGGCAATGCACATTGCAAAAGGTGCAGCAAAAATACAAATTAAATTATTTCTGGGACAGTGTCTACAATTAGTTAGGATTCAATCTGACATACTGACAATAAAACGCTGTTTGGTTAATGGCAAAAGATGCAACATTGTAAATATGACATCCTATATCCTATATCCATTTAAGTGGATAATTAATGGCTTATAACTTTGGCTTTAAATTAATATTCAGAAATAGAGTGGGCTACAAAGATAATGGAAGAGTGACAGCTTTTGACCTTCTATTTTCTACACTATGGTTACCATTTTGGTAGTTAGTGGGTGTTGGATGCTGCTCTCTTATATGTTTTTAGAAAAAGCAGGCAATTGCACTTATTTTTTATTGATTTAATAACAGAAGTGTTTTGGTCAACATATTTCACTTTTTGAACCATCTTAGATGTTATGCTCCTTATTTGCTCTTAATGGGCTTTTGTTGCCTGCTACTTATTGGCAAAGTGCATACATTTTGTTTTCATATGCCAACTTCAAAAAAACAGTTCAAAAGATTCAATTTCCTGGCAGTATACAGGTATGCACAACAACATGAAACCTCTGGCTGGAAGTAACTAGAAGTACTAGTACACATGTCAAAATTGTAATGTTAACCTGAAATAGCAAGCACGCATAAAGGATGGGCAAATTTAGTGCCATAAAGGCACTGATTAATTATTTGTAAACACAGTAGGAGAGAAAATAACTAAATAGAACTTTTTCAAAATCAATATGCATACATGGTTCTCAGAATTTAAAAAGCAATGAGAAAAATAAATAAGTCCACTATCACAATAACAATAGTTGGCATCCCCTTCATCATCATCACTTTCATTCACCTTTTTCTGATCAATTCAGTTGTGGAAATATGCAGAGCTGGGATGATCAAGTCACCCTATCCCAGAACCTTCCTGCAGGTTAGTTGAGAAATACAATCCTACCAGCATTTCCTAGATGTGCCACCCTACTTTCCAGTACAACATTGATTGGTAGACAGTGCGTGTCCTTAATGATATTTAGCATCCATAGCTAAAATAACATTGATTATCTTCATCAGCACAACAAAAAGCAAAAGCCTAATTCTATATGACAAATTTTAGACTTTATCACCTGGTGAGTCAGATATTCACGTTCTTAATATGGCCTTGTCAGTCTAGATAAGAACCATCCTGTCATTTCAGTTCTGTATGTTCTTACAGAAGTACTCTAATGAAATTTTAGTGCTACTCTGCAACACACTTCCTAGTGTAATTAAAAGACAAGGAAGAGCAAGGAACAACCAAGGCGCATCACAAGAGTGGCAAAAAACAGAGAATGTGTATGCCTTAAATATCTGCGCCCTTCATTGCTTTTCCAGGCGATTATTCATCTTGCAGACATAATTCAGGGCACCTGCTGCACCATTTCTTGTTCCTGTTTGCCCTGGAGCCAGCAAAATGCAGACTGGCCCCCTTGTGCAGATGCCTGAAAAGCAAAGATAAATGATGAAGCTGAACAAAATTGTCGGCCACAGAATGTAAATGAAGCTCTTCTGCTGGCAAATGCAGCCCACAGAGTCGCCAAAAGGCTGACTGGCTTGCTTTCAGGCTCATTAACTAAGGGGCTGAGAGGGAGGAAACGAGAGAAGAAAGGGAGAGAACGAGGGAGACAGCCTAGAACCTTCAACAGTAGAATTTAATATGACTTTTATTAGGTAGCAAAAAAGCACTACCAGTTTTTCTACTGACCCACAAATTGAGTTCAAGAAGGCTTGCAACTGCTTCAACTGTTACTCTGAAAATTGTATCTTTTGCATGCAATACGTGTCCACATTATGAAGACAATGCAAGTTCCCACACCCTCACATTCATACAGCCAGAACTAATTTTCATTTTAGAGCTCATAAATTCATTACTGAAGTTGGCCATATTTGCTGAGCTAAAGAGAGCTAATCTGGATGAAGTTGTTCTAGCGCTTATAGGGTATATAGGATGCATATTTATATTTAATGGTAGAAAAATGAGACTTAGAAAGTTGAGGTTTAAACACTACTGGGGAGAAGAACTTGGGTTTTAAAAATAAAATGAATAATGTGTCTAATATCACCTTTACATCATAAAGTCTAATTAAATCAATTGGAAAGATGGGAATATTATTAATGCTTTATGATTGGAGAAGGCTAGGTAGGTTACCAGGAAGCTATGGTTTGGTAGATTACAAATGTCTGTGAGACAATCTTTCTGCAAATATAAAGAAAATACCAGTAACAAAAATGTGAATTTACACCACTCATCAACCTTACATGCTGTGATCAAAATGAAGCTGACTATAATTACTCATTTATAGATACAGTATAAGTGTAACTAAAATAACATAGAAGAACCTGCAGTTTTGAAGGAAGTGGCACATGAGTTTGAGAACCAGACAGTGAGAGAGAATAAGTTTGGAAATATTAGATTAACCATCTACACTGTAGAGTAAGAACATCTTAGATGAACAGACTAAGTGCAGAAAGGACCTTAATTTATTAATCGTAAGCTCTCCTATTCTACTATGTTAGTGTGTGTGCAATTGGAGCAAGTGGATTAGCCCCTTCACTGTAATTAACAGCAAAGCACTCTTTACCACGGATAGATTAAATATAGAAAAGAGCTGAATCTGCATTCATTTTTGTGACCTGTCTTCTTATTGGTTACATTTGTGATGCTTTGCAGTAAATAAAACCTCCTCTTTATACACATATGTGTTATACGCCTTATACTGATATCTTTAGAGGGGTGCAAGCTTCAGTTATTATTTATAGAAGTTGTTTGAGTAGTGAGTATATTGTAAGTCTGAGTGTAGGAGAGGGTTTGAGGATGTGTTGGGAGTCACTTTTACTATACATAATAAAGAATAACTTATACCTATCTATCTATCTATCTATCTATCTATCTATCTATCGTGTAGGCTTAATGGGGTACAATTTTCTTTTCGTTATTCTGTACTTTATGTGCTCTCCACTTCAGTTAGGCAGGCAATGTAATGTTCTTAAATTAGGCAGTGTCAAAGGACTGAAAAGGTCAAGAGAAGACCAGAACATCCTTCTAAGGAGCATGCAATTGCAAAGTCAGGGAACAGGCAAAATGTCAGAATACTAGGAAGTTAAAAACAGATTAAATGCCAAAATCTGAAATGCACAGTCAAAAAATGTGAATACCACAGTTTCTTCTTTAATACTGGCAGTACAATGACATAACATGTTATATGATTTCTGTATCACATGACCAGCATAGCAACAGTAATCAACACAGTTACTGCCATGACATGAAACTTGCAAAATGGCAACAACCAAACAAAAACAAAATGATGTCCACAGCACATCAACATTTAACTTTAAAACTGTATAATAATCAGAAAGAAAATTAACTCAAAACAAATCCAAACATATAAAAAAAATAAATTAAAGTAAAACATTTTTGTTCCCAGGATATTTTTTTTTTTTGCAGAAGCTCTTTAAATAAATAAATGAATATACATGCACACACTGTAGTCTGAACACACATCACAATGACTAAAGAGAAGGAAAATTAAAAAGAAAGAAAGAAAACGTCTGACTTGGCAGTTCCAGACACAGTGAGACATTATGAAGACATATTGCTGGTGTGTGTGTGTGATGAAGATTTAATTTAGTAAGTTGCTCCTTTCACTATATTTGTTGAAGCATATTTTGATCTGCATGTATTTTCAGAGTCTGTCTTGTTCCAAAATGTATATGCTTGTGTGTTTGTGCATTTTCGTTGCATAGATTAGCTCTCTTCATTAATGATGTGGAAGAATCATCTTGTTCTGAACAAGTATGTGGGGGCAAAATGCAGAGTTTTGGAACTGTTTGTGCTTTGTGTGTTGATGACAATATATATAACAGATTATATATATTATAATATATATACAGGTATATATATAACAGGTTTTGGGGTAAAGTTGTGGGGGTGCATTTGTACAGTAGGTTAAGTGGGGCTTGTGCTACTATGTATGTATTGTTCCTTTTCCCCTTCTGGTGTATAGGAGAGGTTAGATAAGTGAATTAACTCTCACCACCATGGAAGCATAACTTAAATCATACAGCTTTGTATGGCACACTACACAGTATGTGTTTCCTGTAAGTGCAAGCATAAATTTCCTTTTTCGTGTAAATTAACTCACCTTGTACTAGATTCAGTTAATTGGGTAAAGTCAGAGTTTGCATTTTGTGCATTTCTGGGTTTCTTTGGCATGGGTGTGTGTGTCTGTGTGTGCATGTCTCTATGACATGAATTCTTCAGGAAGTGGCATAAGAGCCCACACACCCAAGATTCTGTTGAGCAGGCATTGGGATCAGGTGCCAGCCTGACGCAATTGTGCTCACTGACAAAGAAGCCACATTTCCTTTTTTAATTGTTGCCTTTTCCTTTTTCTTCAGTTGCACATTGGAAATTAAACAATTAAGGCAGAGTAATGATGGCTTCAGCCTAATCAAATTTATTTTCAGGCTTGGTAAAAGTAAAAATAAAGAATTGGAGCTGCCAAAGGACAGACTGCACAGTAGGGCTCCACCTGCCAGAGGAGCTAATCAGGCTGAACACAAACACAACACAATGGCCTAGCATTAAAAATCACAACCCCCATTGCACAACACATGATGCTGTTTTTATTGCATTTCCAATTAGACTCTGACACTTGAGAGCTTTGTTCTTCAAACAGATGTGAAACGGGGGGTTCATTTAGAAGCCGTTAATTCATTTTCGGCCAATTAGCAAGAGCGCCTGAGTTCAGGACCACAGACAGTAACACAGGAAAGCTGGTGCTTTGGACTTGTTTTTGATAGTTTGATTATTTGCTTAAATTAAACTTACTAAAATAAAAAATACATTTAAAAAAATCTTTTAAGACATGTTCGGTTATAACAACCAATTCACAGAACCCAGACCTCAAACTTCCATTTCATAATGAACTGTCTCACAGTTCCTACACGTTTAAACTATGAAACAAGCTTTTAATAGGCTATCTGGAGCATCCATACAGGTTATAACACAATCGGCTGCACCCAAGAGCCTCTAACAAAAGAATTTTCAGTACTTGGGCCAGAGAGTAGTGACACACATCAATACAAAAAACAGATCCGAATGTTTTCATACAGAGAAAGCAAGTGACTAATCAGTTTTTTTCACAGTAGACACAGTCCCATTTACAAAGCAAACAAGAAAGTAATTAAACACATCTCAGGGTAAAGGAAGGCAAAGTAAAGTAAAACCAGGCATATGAAACTAAACTGGCATAAAAACCAGCACCTAAAGCAAAAGTCTGACTTGAACTAGTGTTGTGTCTAATACCACATAGAAATCTGAGATGGATGAAGTTCAACCAGAAGACAGTGATCCATGCTTACAGCTAACATTTAATGGAAACCACATAGAATGGGAGTAATGCATTAAACTGGCACTTTAACAAGTGCCAGCTACTCAAACTGGGCACATGCTCTGAAAAATCCCATTATAATTGTCACAGTATCCTAAAAATAAATTGAACAATCAATAAATATATTAAAACATATGTCTTAATAATGCATTCCCTTTAAATATAGTTAAAATGCTATTAAGAATGCATTTCTAACAATGGAAAATATAATTTATTCCTTCTATATAGTGCAATCTGCAAAGGAATGTACTTTTAACAAAAGCCTTTTTGTGAGTTTATATGCCATTTAAATTGTTAAACTTAATTCAAAACACTTAAATAAAAGCAAGTGTTCTTGTATTTATAGTGAATGCTACACTTTTCATAGTAAATATCAATGCTCATTCTAGTCCACTACAATGAGGAAAACAATATCTTGACAAGAAGCCGCGCAGCATATGTTTTCTGCTGGCTTTTTTTTTAGTTTAAATAATTGCGCTTTACCAAAGTCATTTACATTCATACTCTATCATATAAATTACAATTTCAATGATATTTCTTCAGGCACTTGTGTATTTAGAATAATATATTCATTTAAAGAATATTATGCTACGGCTGGAATGATCCATTTGTTTTTCAGGGTCTTCTTAAAGAAAAGTCAGACGTGATTTGTCTTGATTTCAGTTTTTACATGGGCAAGAGTTGGAATTTTAATAAGCATCCAGACTTTTGGTATTTACTGAACGTAACATTTATTGGAAACATTTTGAGACACCATATTATAAATATGTTTATGCATTTTGAAAAATATATTTCAGTAACTAAAATGGCAATAATTTACATAGTTTAAAGTGCCCTTAAAAATATGTAACAGTACCCTAATATTCAGAAATATTCACATTGCAATTAAAAGTATACAGACAAAACAGGTGCTTAGTATACTAACTTGACACAGAGTGCCTTGGACCAGTTTTTAAAATGTGTCCATTTGAACCAAATGCATTTTACATTTTACAATGAAAGTGTCTAAAGCTATATCATGACAGTATAGAAGAGGTATTTATGAATATTGCCCAGGCACCAATAAAGAGTCCATCAACCTAACCAGGGATGTTCTTAGGCATACGCGAACTACACATCCGCGTAGGGCCCCGACCCGGTCCCGACTTACAATTTTATTTTTTTTTTTGTCGGGCTGTGAGCCTTGGGCCCCTGTCATGCCCCTGGCACTGCAGCCATCTGTGCCAGTCTCTCACGTCGTGTGCCATGATACCCTCCTCATCCTAAATTTTATCGTTCTTTTCCGGTAATTTTATTAGAACACTCCCTCCCCCCAATCCGGGGCCTGCACTTCCAGGGACTCCACATTTCTGAACTGCGTAGGGCCCCAAAACTGCTAAGAACGGCCCTGACCTAACAATCCATAGCATAAAAAGATAAGCGCTGCACAGATCTCCAGTCTGCTCATTTAATAAGTGAATCAGATATATTGATCACTTTTCACTGATTTCTCCTGAAAATGTCTGCTATTAGCTTAAACGTTCTAGACAGCTTTTCAGGGATGGTGGGGGTGGTTTGCTGTTGCTAAGCCTGCACATCTTAGGACTACCCTGTCTGATCTGATCAGGTATGTGGTAGGCGGGGAGAGAGAGGGCTTTGTCACTGCCTGTTTTGTCTCTTTTCTCACCGCTCAGAGAAGGTAGACTGACCATGCCCCCATCACTCCCATAAGTCCCACCCCTTCCAGGCCGAAACATATAAAAGAGTCCATTCCTAGAAGGTGAGGTCTCACTTGCAACCTGAATCCTCAGAGATCTAATGAAAAAGAAATGCTGTTTAAGTGCTCGGTTTATGTTCTAGTGCCCCCATGCACCTGTTTATTTCTTTACCTTTTGTTTATATTCATTGGACACACGATTAAATGAAGCGACCCAGCTGGTGCCCCAAATATTTTTAAGACTCTGCAGGTCACTCTGTTCCACGCAGTTTAGGAGTAAAAGAGGGAGAAGTCAATAGAGGCAATTATAAATGGTGGAAGAGTCAGAAATCACTTGTCTCCTTTGGGAGCCACCCAGTTCACAGCAAAAATACTTGATTAAACAGATCACAGTGTAAAGAATTTGAGGCTATTTTATGGTGATAAAATGCCTTTTTTGAAGCATAAAAGAGCACAAATGATGGAGACAAAGGAAGGAAATCCAGTCATCTATTTAATGAACATGCCTAAGCCAGTTTAAAGGCTGCAGGAATTCTTAGCCTATCCCAGGAGCATGAGGCACAAAGCACAAACCAGCACTGGACAGGATGGAAGTTGCAGAACACAAAAGATATGATGAGTAATCAGTCCAAGTCACAGTTAAAGAGTAAGTCAGGAAGAAGTGGAGCAGGGTCACGCTGCACAGAGGAGTGCTGAAATGCTGTACAATTATCTTTTCTTTTGTCTTTGTTGCACCAGCACATATAATTTCTGTAATACGTTTTGTAATATTACTTTGTATCATTATAAAAAATATACAAATAAATCAATCACAATAGAAATGATGTTATGAAAAAAAAATTGTGCAAAAGCTGGTAGTTTCCACCAGCCTTGATGGCCCATTCAGACACACAGCCACACTCACACTGGGTCAGTTTTTACTTGCCAATTTAACTTAAGCTCCACATCTTTGAGGACATGGGAGGAACATATCGGCATGTAATATTATTCATCAATTCAATTTGAATTACCCTGTGGTATTATTGGAATAATCTGATACAAGCTAGACCACTGAGGACAACTTGCTCAAAGACAGGATACAGAGAACAGTCTGCATTGAAGAGGCCACTTTTAATGATGGGATATGTGATAATGGCCTTGTTACGTTTAAACCGCAGACTACTCGACTATGGTTTGCCCATCCTTTGTAAAAGCAGCAAGGTATTAAAAGAAAATTATTATAAAGAGTATTAGGAAGCAATAGTAAACAATTCTTAAAAACCTGCTCACCCCATAAATGTACTGGCTATTATTTTAGCCTTCTTCCTTATTACCCCCAATCCCAGTGGCTTTTTTGGCATAAGAAATCTGTTGGGACTATGCTAGAATTTTTCTTGAATTGTGTAGACATATTGAACGTTAACATTAACTTATTTAGCTAATGTTACCTGTTCGTCTTTAGCTAATGACTAATGAGATATTGAAAGTTGAAGGAACATTTGCATAAAAAAATTAAACTATGGGATGCTGATGTTTGGCCTGCCTCAGTAGACATCAGTTCTTTTGTGATACCTTTTGACAACATCATCCTCTGACAAATACAGCAATAAAGATGCAAATGTTGAATAAACTTAGAGCCTTGCAGCTACCAGTTCCCAGGAAAATTCTATTGACTATGACTTGCCTTAACTGAAACAGCAACACCTCAAGTTTAGAGTTAACAGCTTTGAGATGAAAAAGGACAGGTCACTATAACACAGACAGGACACACAGGCTATACACACTACACAGTTAGAACATAAGACTCTGGGGCTGTCCTGTAGCACCTCTAAGCCATCATGCAGCCGTACAAGCTGGAAGGCACAAGGCTGGCAACACCATTACAAAATTATATTATACAAACCTACCTGTTCTTCCTGCACCAAGACACTCTTCAGTTCTTTGAAACAGTGACATCATATTGTTGGCTTATTTTCCACAAAGTGGAAATAGCAGACATAGGCTTACTTGTTGCCTTTGTCAAATGTAATGCCATCAGGAAACTCTCTATGATGGTGGGTGAAGATCATTCTGATCAGCATAATGTATTGTACTTGGTGCATTGCTGGCATTGATCTAATCTCTTAAATTACTGTATCTACCTTTAAGGGAGTAAATGGTCTTAGACTTTTTTTTTACCTTATTTTAATTGGGGGGGGGGTCATCATTCATTATGCAAATTTATCCTTCAGCCTCATCACTAAGCTGGAATATTCAGGCTGCAAAGCATACAAACACACAAAAACTGGGCCTCTGCAGGCCTTGAAAACATTCCAGCAGTGCAAAAAACAATTTTGCATGCCACAAAAAAGTAATAATTTTTTACATAAGTAAAAGAAAAATGCTTAAACAGACAATTTTAATAATATATTACATTACTGAGGGAAGTCTGCCCTGAATACAGAAATGGCAGTTCTGTATTACAGATGTCACATTATTGCCTGGAAAAGCAGAACTTTTGGTTGTATCTGATATGTTTCCCAGTACCCTCATTCCACCCATATTCTAAACACTGCTCTATTTAAGAGGCATGGAAGTTAAGTAGGTAATATTGCTTTTTCAGAGATCCAAAAAATTACTAGATATTGCAACAGAATAAATGTCTGTGGCTTCCTGAATTCGTCCTGAGATAGACTGTTACCCTTTCTAGGGCTGCTCCTTGTTTGTCGCAGATGATGTTGTGAGGTTTCAGGTTTACATGAACATGTGGTTGAAAAGAATGGATAAGTACAAAATATATATTGATATGCCGAAATATTTTTTATAGCCTCCACAGATACTGTAGGCGGCCGCATCCTTACAGAGACACGTGCCAGAGGGCACCCAGAGAGGGAAGACACATTTGTGATGACAAATGCGAAAAGTGACTCACCAGCCAGGCGCACGCTGATTTCGAAAATAAATCTCTTAACGCCTGGATTTAGCACACTGACGAAGCTAATCGCAGAGACTGATATTAAATCAAATCAGCGTCTGCTCCTCTCTAGGACTCCCCTGCCCAAGCGATCTCGGGTGTACCACCTCGCTAAGCGCTCTGTAGTAATACATCTCTGAAAGGGCTTCGTGCTGGTGCGGCAGCGAATGGCAGTCATCATTACTTGTTGCCGTGGAAGAAGAGCACGCGCGCCCAGGAGAAGAAGCAGCGGGTCCTGTTTGCGAATAGCTGTGGAGAAGTCGCTTGCAGCCTCCCAGCATGCTTGACTGTTTAATCAGCGTGCACTTCATTTGCCACTTATGCGCTAATGCTTAAGGGCGCTTTTGTATGAAAAAGAGAGACTTTGAACTCTGAATTCTGCCGCACTGTAGAAACTTAGTTTACAACTTAGCAAGTGTGTGTGTTTTTTTTAATTACCACTTCGGCTTTGTGTCCTCACCATAGCTAGGGACGTGGGTGTTACACGCTTCAGAAAATGGGAAATCATGACTAGGAACAAGGTTTCAATATGCATAGCTTTCATATAACAATTTTAGCGCGCAGCTGGAATCCCGCTACTCTCTGGCAGCTGTCATTTCTTAGCCTGGGCTTCACAAAGAGCATGAAGTCATTAGGGCCAGAGCTGGAAACGCATTAAAAGACGGGAAGAAAATGTATTCTCATCAGCGGAGAAGCTATGGATTTCGGCAAGCAAGTCATGAGCGAACCAAGACCGAAATGCATTTATCTGCAGACAACTTCACAGCAAGATAAAAACACTTCGCTGCCTTTACATTTCTCTATACTCCAGTCGTTTGTTATTCTTTCTTTCGTTAAATACAGCAATGTGGACTCCGCTTAAATGAAAATGTAAGATCTCAAAAAAGACCAACATTGCGACAAGAACTTTAACAAGTAGCATTCCATGCACATATCATTTTTCCTTAATGCTTTAATTTGCTCATAAGGCATTAGCAGGTACATTTCTTTACCAATATTATAAAACGGGGTTGTCCAACTCTGATCTGGATGGCTGCAGGTTTTCCTTCCTGACCCCTTCCAAGTCAGTGCTCAATCTCTGCTCTTAATTGACTTCTTTTCACTTCATTTTAATTGCCTTCTTTTTAAGGTCCTCTAAATTGCCTTTTTCTTTAACTGACAGCCAAACTAAAATGAGATGTGAAGTAAGCTAACAGATGACCATCTACGTTGGGGTATCAGACTCCAACCAGTTTCCTAATAAGTGGCCGATTCTTTCTATTAATTAAACCCGTTATTTAATCCCATGGCTTGTTGCTGCTCTCATTCTGCCACAACAGACATTTCCAAAACTGCTGATTTTCTTCCTGCTAAGAAGAGACATCAAAATGTTTTGCGGACCTGAGCACATCAATCACTATGACCCTCATCTTTCTTTATTTTCAGATATCGTACGATAAGCACAGGTCAGCAGGTCATGTGTTGTCTCATTTTGTATCTCATTATTGTTTGACTGGTAATTAAAGAAAAAAGAAACAAGGGGGTCTAAGTCATAAATAGAAAGTTCATTACAATTAAGGCAAAAGAAGTTAATTAGCAGCAAAAACAGGTCACTAATTTAGAAAGTGGTTAGAATGAAAACCCACAGCCACTGTGGCCTCCAGGATTGGAGTTGTACACCTCTGTCCTAAAACATATCACCAGGTACCTAGTGGAAATACAAATGTTAAGGCTCTAAGTATCTAGTCCAAAGGTGGTTATGTCAATACTAGTATATGCAGATAAAGGTGTGTCCCCTGTTCTTCTTTTTCATGCAAAAAGTAAAGAGAAGAATTAGATCTGTTTCCTTGTGTTCTCTTAGTATCAGCATATGCAAATGTCTTTGCATATAAACAAACAAAACCTAGCTCTTTTGGGTAAATAAATGAGCATATCACATGCAGGATCATTTCCAGCTTTTTGTGGGCCCTAAGTGGTATGCCTATATTGGGACATCCTCTGCTTTTCTCTGTGTGGGATGAACCTAAGAGCTGAGGGCCCAGGACAGTCACTTAGATTGCTTATGAGAGGAAATAACCCTGCTAATGGACACTGTTTTAACTTTAAGGAGTTCCTTTATTAAAAAGCATTGTGTTTGCCCTTTTTTGTCTTTTTCAGTACGAATCCTGACAATTCTCTGCTGTCTTTTCTAGTGCTTTTGTGGTGGTGATCTGTGCCACCACCACCTGATCAAAGCATTATGATGGATTGAAGTTGGGAGTCTCCACTATCCACGATAACAGCTTCATCAAAGTCCTATCACGTGAAGCATGAACACTAAGAGGTTTGATTTAGGAACATTTATGTTAGGTAAAATGGCCAGTGAGGGTTGGGAGGTCTTTTGGCCTTTGAACCCCTGCATATTTTTTTTTTTTTTGTGTCATCCTAACCTTCTGTCCTTACCTTGTTTTGTTGTGACCTAATTCTTTCATATTATTGCCTAATCTTTTTTTTCTTATAACTTTATTTTTGTCAATTTGTAAAGCACTTTGAGCTACATTGTTGTATGAAAATGTGCCATAGAAATAAATGTTGTTTAAGTTTTTAACTCACTGTATACAATGCCTTGTACAAGTAAACAGATCATGGCCAATTCTCTAATTTGCATGGAGAGTTTGTTCTTTGTGATATTTTTATTTCAAAGCTCAGACACTGTGGGGCAGCAAGTGGGTAAGGATTTGGAGCTGAGGCTGCATGTTCATATCCTGCTACTGAGACTGTGTGACCATGAGCAAGTCTCTTCAACTGCCTGTGTTCCAATTGGAAAACCAAAAGAAATGTAACCAATTGTATCTCAAATGTTGTAAGATACCTTACATAAAGTGCTAGCCTAATGATGTTATTATTAATCCTTTTTCTTGACCTTCTTAGACAGGGCAGAGGTTTAGGGCAACTGGAGCCTATCCCTTCAATCACGGAAGCATTCAGGAACAAACCCTGGCCAGAGTGCAGTATTACTATTACCATATTTTTCAATGTGACATTAAATATCTAGGTCTGAATATTTTTACAAGGTACTTTATATTTGATGTATGTATTCAATATGTGAGATCACATGTTTTTGTTCAGGGAATGATGATTACTGTTGTCTTTATGCTGCATGTTTGTACTGATATTTAATTTCTTGGGATGTTTACCAATTCAGATTCCTTGCCTAAGCAGTTGTTATGGCAATTAAATAAAGTCAAAGTCCATCCTCTCTGTCACCTACACCAATAATATGGTAGGTCTGTTGGTAGCCACCAGAGAACATCTTCCTACAAATACTAGATTGCTACAGGAGAGATTTCCACTGGCCATAAGAGAAGCTCTAGGCAGCATGTAATGAAGGTAGAGTTGTGACCCTTTTACCAGCATTCTAAAATGTATCCATCCCCACATATATAGTCTGAACTTACTTAATCCATTACAGGGTCATGGAGGAGCTCAATTCTATCCCATTAGGATCAGTCGCAAAGCAACAACCAACCCTGAATAAGATGCCAATCCAATTTTAAGTTACAGTATGGCCACATTAAGTTATTCTTTGTTCCCTGTTTTATTCATATATCAGACATTCTGCAATTTGTATAGATACTATTTTGATATTATTCATGCATTATTTCTTTGTTTTGAATTGCATTTAATTGAATTGTAATTGTATTACAATAATCATTCTATAATTAATCCTTGTGTATGTAATAGTTTTTCTAAAAACATATTAATTGAACAATAAAAATCAGTTTCTTTCTTTCTTTCTTTCTTTCTTTCTTTCTTTCTTTCTTTCTTTCTTTCTTTCTTTCTTTC
>JANRMT010062854.1:123868920-123890173 GCA_026402145.1 Polypterus bichir lapradei | reverse complement strand
TTCTTTCTTTCTTTCTTTCTTTCTTTCTTTCTTTCTTTCTTTCTTTCCCTTGTGTACAACAGCCAACCCTTTCAGTTCCTTTTTATTATACCCTTCCCAGCAATTGACTCAATCACAAATTGAAGGCAATGCATGCAAAGCATTTGTGCTGGACATTCTAACAAAGAATCCGCTTGATGGATAGACGAAAGTAGCAATGAAGGCAAGACGACAAATGCTTAATTGGATTTCAGTAAGAATGCCTGCCGTTTCCATGCTGTTTTATTTCTGGCTGGCACGGTGGTACAGTGGGTAATGCCTCTGCCTCACAGCTCTAGGTTTGATTTTGACTACAGGGGTCTGTCAGTATAGATACATGCACGCTGCCAGCATGGATTTCCTCCAGCTATCCAAAGGTATGCCCAAGGTATTCCAATTCCCCCACTTCAAATGTTACTGTATTTTCCCTACCATAAAGCAACATCTAGTTCAGAGTTCTCTCTAGATTAGCTATACTGTAGTTCACTTTAATCCTAAAAAGAAATAGGAAGATCAGCCACTTTATAATTTGGTAAAATCTATGAATTTCTATTCCTATTCCTAAAATTCATGAGAACTAACCTGAATGATACCCTTAATTAAAAAACTCACTGCAGTGGGTGTGTTTTTAGAATCTGTAGTCTGTGGTGGTATGGCTGCCCAAGAAGTGCTCCAATTCTGTTCTACTTTAAATGCTCTGGATTGCTTCAGGATCTGATTAATTTCATTTAGCAATTACATTTGACTCTGACCATTCTGCATAAAAAAGCTCTCTTGCCTATCTAATACTACAGAAAGCCTCTGTACTGTGTGTTTGAGCTTATGTTAAGCTGTCAGCATGTCATGTAGAAAGGCCTTTTATTTAGGACTGATTAAGCATGGTAACAAGCCACGCAATCCTTAACTTTATATTTCTTTAGCAAGAAGATAAAATTCAATTAGCTCTATTTAATGCAGACAAAAAAGGTAAAATGGTAATAATTTTATATTTTATTGTAAAACCCAACCACGCTACCTGTCAGAGACAGGTGATGCAATAATTTAAAAGTATGTGCTCTTTTGCTCTTCATTGTCTATCCTCAGTACCTGCATGTGTCTGAACCTCTCTTCACTGACATGCCTTCTCTCGATCACATTCCCACAAAGTCTGCTTCTAAGACTGTCATTATTTTTGAGGTGCCTTTCTCACCTCCTGTCCACTTTTACATATCCTGTCTTTAAAGGCAACTTTCTCAGCATACCCCCTTCCCCATTTCTCCTCATTGTGTGTCTAACACTCACACTTTGTCTTTCGATCGCATCTCCAAAGCCAAACCAATGAATTAAATTGCTCTAAGGCAGTGGACACACACATAGCTTACCGTTTTATTATATGCTTAGTAGATTATTGCATATATATAAAGAGATGGTATGCACCATCTGTATTATGTGCTAGTGAGATGGCATCAGGAGTACTCTGTTCTGCATTCTACATAAACATACTATGCAGAAGAGAGCAACCAAATTAATCCTGGGACTAAAGGGCATGTCCTACTCTGACAGGCCAGGGGAATTAAACCTCATTAATCTTGAGAAAAGAAAGGTGCAGTAGGACCTAATTAGGTCTTTAACATCCTCAGAGGCATTGATAAAGCTAATCCGTCCAGATTTAGTGAATTAAATAGAAAATCATGATTTTAAGAACAACAGTGGAAAATAAGAGAAAGTGTGTTTAAGATGGAAACAATGAAGTGCCTTTTAATACAAAGGGCTGTAAAACTGTTATTTTGATGTGTTTTCTTGGTCATGTTGGTGATTGAAAGACATGGAATGATTTAAAAAGAAATCCTGAAAGCCTATCCTGATTTGTTGATCTGTATAATCAGTTACATCACAGAATCTTAAAAAGTACTGTGAGATGCACAGATTTTAGCTGTAGGTCTAATATACCAGCTAATATTAGAAATGGCCCATTGGTCTCCATGTTTAAATCAATGCTGTAAATGTTAAATTCACATACTCCTGTCAGAGCTGCTTGTAAGGCTCTTTGTATTTTTGTTAATTGGGGTGATTTGGTGTTACTAGGTACAGTATTTCATAATCTTTTACTCTTCTGAGTGCACCATGATGTAGCTGGTATTCCTGCCATAATGACCAAATTATCTCTATTGGCTTTAGAACAGAACTATCTCACCAATGATAAACCTGGTGGCAGAAATTTTTTCTATTCCATGAAGATCTTAAATACCACTCTGCCTTATAATACATTGTAGGGCTGCTGGGAAAAGACTGGGCAGCCATTTGGTCAACATTAGATCGACCTCAGATTAATTTTTACAAAAGGACAGAAGGTGCAAGAGCTTTATGTACTCTGGAATTTAACATATAACCTATGTGTTAGTAGAGAGGCCACATCTCCAGGATTATGTGCAGTTTTGAATTCATAAACCTCCTGGACTCTTTTGATTTGAGACAGCTCGTTAATCAACCTACACATAAAGCAGGTCATACGTTAGACTTAGTGATTACTAAAGGACTTAAAGTTGATATAAAGCAGGTCATTGATATCGGTCTATCAGACCATTTCCTTCTACCATTTAATATAGAAATAATGACAGAAAACATTCATGAGAAGCATATTGTTAAAAAACACTTCTTTGACTCATCAGCAGCTTTAAAACTTACAAACATTCTAAGCAATCAGTCCGTTTATAGTGCCAACTATAATAGCGAGGATAATGTAAATAGTAAAGTGGAAAACTTTAATTCTAAAGTAAGAGCTGCTGTTGACATAGTTGCACCTGAAAAGACAGTTAAAAAATCTTCTAGCATCGTTATTCCACGGAAGACCCAAAGAGTGTCTGATTTAAAAAGAACATGTCGTAGAGCTGAGCGTAAATGGAGGAAAACTAAACTAACTATTCATTATGAGATATTGAAGGTTAAAATAACAGAATACAATAACACAGTCTGTCTTGAGAGGCGCTGCTATTTCTCTAAGATTATAAATAAAAATGCTAGGAATCCCAGAGTCTTATTTTCTACAATTGATCGTATGTTAAACCCAGGTAACACAAAGGAATGCCTCCAAAATACTTCCAGTGAAACCTGTGAGAACATTGCTGTATTTTTCAATCAAAAAAATAATGATATTAGAGATAACATAGTATATCTCCCCAACACTGCAGAACCTCCAAAGCCCCAGTACTCCATTATAAACAAATTAAATGCTTTCACCAGGATAGATTTACCTGAATTACATAGTATAATCTCTCAACTGAAACCCTCCACCTGCGTCCTCGACCCAATGCCAACAAGGTTTTTCAAAGAAGTATCAGGCGTGCTAATTGATAATATTCTTGACATAGTAAATTCGTCATTAGATACGGGGGTCTTCCCAGACTGTCTTAAGACTGCTGTAGTTAAACCCCTGCTCAAGGAAAATAATCTTGACCCCTCTGCCTTTGAAAATTTTAGACCCATCTCTAACCTGCCCTTCTTAAGTAAAATTCTAGAGAAGGCAGTCATTATGCAGTTAAATGACCACCTCAATAAACATGCTATTCTTGATAAATTTCAGTCAGGTTTCAGAACAAATCACAGCACAGAAACTGCACTCGTTAAAGTAGTAAATGACTTGCGGGTAAATGCAGACAGAGGCCATTCATCTGTTCTCATCCTCTTAGATCTGAGTGCTGCTTTTGACACCATTGATCACAATATTCTTAGAAATCGCCTTAGTCAATGGGTGGGCCTCTCTGGCAGTGTCTTAAATTGGTTTGAATCCTACCTGGCAGGGAGAAAATTCTTTGTGAGTTGTGGTAATCACATCTCAAAGACACATGATATTCTATATGGTGTTCCACAAGGCTCTATCCTGGGTCCGCTGCTCTTCTCAATCTATATGCTCCCGTTAGGTCAGATTATCTCAGGTTACAACGTGAGCTACCACAGCTATGCTGATGACACACAGCTGTACTGTACTTATCAATAGCACCTGATGACTCCGACTCTCTCGATTCACTAACACAATGTCTTACTGGTATTTCTGAATGGATGAATAGTAATTTTCTCAAACTAAATAAAGAGAAAACTGAAATTTTAGTAATTGGCAATAATGGATTCAATGAGGTTATCAGAAATAAACTTGATGCATTAGGATTAAAAGTTAAGACAGAAGTAAAAAACTTAGGAGTAACTGTTGACTGTAACCTGAATTTTAAAATCGCATATTCATCAGACCACTAGGAGAGCATTTTTTCACTTAAGAAACATAGCAAAAGTTAGACCTCTTATATCATTGAAAGATGCTGAGAAATTAATTCACGCTTTTGTTTTCAGTAGACTAGATTACTGTAATGCACTCCTCTCAGGACTACCCAAGAAAGACATAAATCACTTGCAACGAGTGCAGAATGCAGCTGCTAGAATCCTAACTAGGAAAAGAAAATCCGAGCACATCTCTCCAGTTTTGATGTCACTACACTGGTTACCTGTTTCATTCAGGATTGACTTTAAAATTCTGCTTATGGTTTATAAAGCCTTAAATAATCTCGCTCCATCTTATATATCGGAATGTCTGACACGTTATATTCCAAATCGTAACCTTAGATCCTCAAATGAGTGTCTACTTAGAATTCCAAATGCTAAACTTAAAAGAAGTGGTGAGGCGGCCTTCTGCTGTTATGCACCTAAAATCTGGAATACCCTGCCAATAGGAATTCGCCAGGCAAATACAGTAGAGCACTTTAAAACACTGCTGAAAACACATTACTTTAACATGGCTTTCTCCTATCTTCACTTTAACTTAATACTGATACTCTGTATGTTCAATTCATCATAATAACTATTCATAGTGGCTCTAAAATCCGTACTGACCCCAACTCTCTCTTCTGTTTCTTTTTCTGGTTTCTTTGTGGTGGCGGTCTGCGCCACTACCACCTACTCAAAGCATCATGATGCTCCAACATTGATGGACTGAAAGCCAGAAGTCTACGTGACCATCATCATCAAGTCCTTCCACGAGAACCCTAAATACAAAGAGGACTGTTTCATTTATGTTAGGTAGATTGCCCAGAGGGGACTGGGCGGTCTCTTGGTCTGGAATCCCTGCAGATTTTTTTTTTTTTCCCCAGCCGTCTGGAGTTTTTTTTTTTTTTGTTTTTTCTGTCCACCCTGGCCATCGGACCTTACTTATTCTATGTTAATGAATGTTGACTTATTTTTATTTTTTATTGTGTCTTCTATTTTTCTATTTCTTCATTTTGTAAAGCACTTTGAGCTACATTTTTTTTTGTATGAAAATGTGCTATATAAATAAATGTTGTTGTTGTTGTTGTCAGTTTTATAAAGCTACCATATGCACAAAAAGACGCCTGAAATGTGCATACACAACTCCACGCAAGAGTTAGGATTTATAATCAAAAACTTGCTTAAAGAGCTTAAATATATTTACTACAACTCTGAAACATCTGTAAGCCGCATTTTGGAGAAACTGGGAAATTCTGATGCCTTTGATCAGGTAAGGAAATGCAGCCAAACAAGCTAAATGATGACTCACGCATATAATTCATATCACTGAGCCGGTATTATAATGTGTGTTGACGTGACAAACATATTAAACCTTAAAAGAGATGAATATGATGTATATATGCTATTTGAGTGCCCTTTTAAGAGGGCCAATCCTGCATATTTGCTCTCAACAACTATTTTTGTTTTTTCATGAGTTTTTATCGGGTTGGAGATGGTGGCACTGACCAGAAAGCAGGAGTCAGAGCTGGAAGTGGCAGAGTTAAAGATGCTAAGATTTACACTGGGTGTGACGAGGATGGACAGGATTAGAAATGAGTACATTAGTGGGTCAGCTCAAGTTGGACAGTTGGGAGACAAAGTCAGAGAGGTGAGATTGCGTTGGTTTGAACATGTGCAGAGGAGAGATGCTGAGTATATTGGGAGAAGGATGCTAAGGATAGAGCTGCCTGGGAAGAGGAAAATAAGAAGGCCTAAGAGAAGGTTTATGGATGTGGTGAGAGAGGACATGCAGGTGATGGGTGTAACAGAACAAGATGCAGAGGACAGAAAGATATGGAAGAAGATGATCCGCTGTGGCAACCCCTAACGGGAGCAGCCGAAAGAAGAAGAAGATATCGGGTCCATGTTGACACTTCTCAGGGAACTTGCCCTCCATCGTGCTTGTTGTGCTGGGAGCCTCTAACTGACAGACAAGGCACCACATTCAGCTTTCATATGGTGTGGGTGTACATACACAATTTTTGCCAACATAAAAGGCAATCTGCAGCAGTGTCTAGTTTTCCTAGCATTTACTGACTTACAATATATTGCATTAAGGGGACCTAGCTGTTTTTGTTAATCGCAAGCAGTTACATTCCATTAATGAACAAGTGATCTGTGATGCAAAGATGAGAATGGCAAAAGTCATGGCTCGGTGACCTGAATCAAACCATAATTCTTTTTTTTTTTTAGGCAAAGTAGCTTTGACAGGCATAATGATGTTGTATGTGGTGGCTAGCTTATTGTGAAGGTAACTTCCTGGACTCTCTGTGTTTCATATGGCCTGTTCTATTCATTGTAACAGCAATCACATCATTACACATGCTAGGTAACAGTGGCTATCCACCGAGACAATGATGCCTTTGTGCTTTCTCCAACCCCTGAACACAGAGGAGAGGCACTACAATACGGCAATGCTCTTGCACACTAGTTGTGGAGCACTGCACATGATTCAATATATCAGGAAGGAGGCTGCTGTACTAGCCAATGAAGTTCTTCAGCATCGTGATTACATATGTATGAGGTTGATTTGTATGGTCCATATATGGTTATTTCAGGATGGCAGCTGAGCGATGGTTTCAGGTGCATTCATGTACACAAGATTATTGTGATTTATAAAGAAATATATATTGTATCGAAATGTGAGTTTGCCAGGTTTTACAAATTGGATTTTTTGGTGTACACATTTTCCTGATTTTTTTTAGAAATAATTCCAACTCATCCCAACTGAGAAGTGCACTGGGAGGCAGCAGTGCTTTATTAAATGCAAACCAGTGGTTATTTTGTCAAAATCATGTTAGTCACACAAAAAGGAAAAGTTGCCCAAAAAATCTTCAAGAGTAAAAATTACTGTCATTTATGCCTTACTGTTCAAGCATTTAATTTCTCCAGTATAATATGTGAAATATATGTTTTCAATGAAAAGTCCAAGTTAAATAAACAGAATGACTGATTGATTGACATATTCATTCATTAATTCATTTTTGTCTGGGTGTATGACTTGCTGTACACATGCTTGCTTAATGAATGAACTGATTGATTTATTGACAGATTGGTTGGTTGGTTGTTGAATATTGGCTGCTGTAATCGATTGATTGGTTGGTTCGTTGGCTCGCTATATGACTAGCTGTATGCTTACTCTCTTGAGTGATCAACTGATTTGTTGTTTGGTAAGTTGAATGTGTGCTATCCTTATTGATTGATTGGGAGCATGACTGGTTGCATGCTTGCTCTCTTGGTTGATCAACTAATTGGTTATTGGTAAGTTGAACGTTTGCTGCCCTGATTGATTGATTAGTTGTTTGGTTGTTTGGTTGTTTGGCTGGTTAGATGTATGACTGCTTGCATGCATGCTCTCTTGATTGATCAACTGATTCATTGGTTTGTATGCTAAATGTATGCTGTCCTGATTGATTGACTTGATTGATTGATTGACTGGTTGGTTGATTGATTGATTGGATGAATGCATGACTGCTTACATGTTTACTCTCTTGATTGGTTGGTTGGTAAGTTGAATGTGTGCTGTTCTGATTGATTGATACCTGCAAGCAGGTTATCTGACAGTTTTCTCTCGATCTTTCTGATCACACTTATACCCTACAAATACCAAATGAAGAGCAGGGCTAAGATAAATATGTATTCTGGCAGTCCAGGATAACACTTCATGTAAAGGCAATTAGCAAGGAGGTTTTTTTGTCTAAACAGTAAAGATGTTTTTTCTACTAGAGGAATTAAAAAAGCAAAGTAAGAAAATAAATATGCACTTCACATCAAAAAGGTTGTGCGTTCCTGCAGTCCATTAAATGCAAAGCTTGTTTAATAAAAGGCAGAAGACAAAGTGAAATCGCCTCATTGATATGCTGCAAATACTTAATGATTACTGCACACAGTGCATTATATTGGGAGCGAGGTGAAAGAATGAGAGCTTTTATTTTTTCACTACAACTAATACATATCTCAGAAGACTAACATTAGAGTGCAAACAGCTCCAGTGGCATTGCCTGCTGATTTGAATGTGCAAAAACGAGAAAGCGTTCCCTAGGAAGCCGCTCATTATACCTGATTTCCCTTATTAAGGAGTCCCAGCTGCACTGACAAATTAATTCTCCTCCATTAACACCTGAAAGAGGCACCTCTCTTGCCGTATAAATGTGCGAGCAGCACCCAAACAATCCAGCTAATCTGATGACAAAATCCACTTTGTCTTACAGTTTCAACATCTGCAAGGTTAACGGGGAGCACTTGTGCGGATTCTCACCTATCGAAACATCTGTATGCTTAAACACAGAGAACGGCACGGCCCATTGATTATAATGTATTCCGGCAGTCCGGGGGAGAAGTAGCGGCACAGGAAATTGCCGGGAATCATTTACCTGCTGATGCACAACTGTTTGCTGTACTTTTTATTTATTTTTTTCACGGCCGCAGCGCACGTACAACCGTCGCCCCCTCCCCTTCCCTTGCCTAATCAGGTCCTCAAAAGCCACCGGCCCCGTACGCTCATTCCGCCTGTTGCGGCTGAGAGAAACGAAATGAGATTTTTGGAGCTGCGAGGAGAGAAAGTCAATACGACGCAGATACCGCGCGTGTCTGGCTTACAAATCCGTCTACGGACACTTTGGGGAAACAGTCTTTTGGCTCATCTTGATTCCTCCTCTACTTTAGTTTAGATGCACTTAAAACAAATATCAAAACGGAAAAACAGCTTGAACACTTTTTCTTGTACTTTGCCGCAACAGCCGCACTTCTGATTCTGCACAGGCTATTCTTCACACCCTCACGCAACGGACTCTGCAGTCAGATTCAAGTCTCATGCTAGGTTTTCGTCTGTGTGGAGTTTGCGTATATTCAACTGATGTTTGCGTTTTCCTCGCAAAAATGTAGGTGTCTGATTAAGTGATGGCACGAATGTGTGTTGGGCCCTAAATGGACCGGCGCCCCCACCCAGCGTTGGCTACTGCTTTACCCAGATGTCACCGCGCCGGTAACAGCTTTCAGATATAACTTTTAACTAAACTAATCGGACTTGGGGGTATTATGTAAAAATCCAAATTGGTGTTTTCTATTTAAAACAGAATATCTGTGCTCCAATCTACGATTGCGATAAATTTGCCCATTTCTTTCTAGATACGGATGTATTTGGTTTAAAGGCATTCGCGCATCCTTTGCTAAACACGCTTCGAGGTTTTGCTTGACTTATTTTATTTTTAGTCCCCATCCTCAATAATGACTCAGTATAAATGCAGATCATTCAATCCCGATGTAACGCCCTATTTTCATTTTCTGCATTTCGTCTTTGGAAGCCCAACAGCATTGCCTCCAAAAAATCATCCAGGGGTTTCTGATGCAACTGACTTCACACCTTCTTACTATTCCGCCCCCGTGTTTGGGAGTGCTGCTACTTCCTCCAAAGATAGGAAGACTGATAGCGTCATAACCTGAGTCAGCAGACGCGCCTCTGTCGTTTGGATCAGCTCCGATTTTAAAAATTACTTAGACATCCATTCCACCGGCTGACAGAATCTGTCGAACAAGATATAATTTTATATTGATTAGGCTAATAATATATACGTTGTGGGGTACATTTAAAAATCCATATCTATCTGGATTTTTAAAAGTTGGCTTTAATAAAAGTATAATGAAGCTCAATCAGTGTAAGATTTCATTAAATCGTCGAATCTACAAACGTGCATATTAGGTTCTTTGATAAATTTTGAGGATGCGTGGGTGTATGTGCGTTTGTGCCCTGCATGGGCCGCGAATCCTCTGCGGGGCTCCAAAAAGAATGGATGGGTGTTTACTTATATAATACCGCCCACAAAGGTCGTACCAGACTAATCTGCTGTAAAAGTCACTATGATTATCCATCTCATATCTTCCAGCTTCTCTTTTATTTCCTGTGTAGCGTACCAAGTGAAACTATCTCAGTGGCAGTGGTTTGAAGACAAGATGAAACCCATAACGGGATGCCAATATGTCGTAGATCACGCTTTCTAATTACAAACCAGTGCAGGGACAGCGACTGGTGTAACGTACATAGAAATGTTACTACGTGGAGCAAATAGATGCTGCCTGGATCAGGAACTGAACCCCTGTACCTGGAGATGTGAGCCTGCAACACCACTCATGTCCGTCACATCTGCTTACACAACAGTCCATGTAAGAGTAGCCAGACAGCAGAGTAAGCGTTTAAAAATACTGGTTCTTTAATGGCACTTCTTTAATGCAGGTCTTAACTGGGTTGTATGGTTCGTCGTTGAACTATTGATTGACAAAACAGCATGAACAGGGTTCATGTAAATGAAGTTGCTTATTTGTTACTTGTACGTAGGAAAAAAAACCTGAAACCGTTAATGTTATAGGTTACCTAGCTGGATACTAACAGATTAACAAAACCTGAACTTAGCCTGTGTTTTGCAGCAAGAGTATTTTTAAAAACAGCAACCCAATGATTTTTTCACAAATCTGATACCATCTATTCATACTGTATGGGCCTGTTACGGATCTATATAAAGTGAGAGTCTTTCTAGAACCTTCATGTGGATAGCTCTTTCGGGAACCAAAAATGCGTGGTTCCTCTATGGCATCGGTGGTTCTTCATCCTACCAGCATTATTTTAAAGAGTGTATGTACTTTAGAGCCCCGCGCCTGAACGTTCCCCTTGTGAAGAGATTTCTGTCTGGGTACAGTATTCGGTTTTCTATGACACGTTGGTCAAGTTAATTAGCGACTCCAAAATGTGAAGTCAGGGGTCCCGTCCAGTCCTGGATCCAGTGCTGCCCTTGCCTTGAGGGTCCGGTCACTCACCTGAAGTGGACAAAGCAGGTTTGAAAATGTTACGAGGTGAGACGAGGAAATGTATAATTAGATTTGAAGAATATGAAATCTGTTTATGAAACACAAGTGCAAGTAATAATTCCTGAAATTACTTTCATTTAAATAAGATGCATAAACTAATTATACATAATTATTTCAAGGACAGTAGCGCTGGAATGTTGAAATTATTATAGCTGAGAAAAGCTTCAGATCGCAAATTAATACTCAAGAAACTGCAACAAGTCCTTTCACCATAACCATTCTTGGCTTGAAAGAACCCGTGTGATATAAACCTTCAAAGGAAACCATCGCTAATGACTTATTTCAAATACGCCAAAGCTTTAGCTTAATTGTGAAGTAGGAAGCCAACTCGGGAGAAGCACGGCAATCAAAAGAATCGAGCATATATGTTTTTGTGTGCGGGGGAGGATGCGAGTGTTTTGAAGCAGGCAGTTGGCTGTGACAGTTTTTGCTCCAGCCAGTTCCACTGTTATTTTCCAGTGATAACATGCAGTAATTGATTAACCTCGTATAGAAGCAACATACACCATCCTTTCTAGGTATACATGTATGAATGTATGTGTAGACGTAGGTGTTAATAAAAAGTGTATATATCCGGTATAAAATACATATGATTATATATGTGTCGGATTTATTGTAAACTGTATATAGGTGTGCACATATAAACTGTATATAAATCCAGTTCATGCTCTTTAGGTGTCCTAGCGGAGTCGAGGAACCAGCGCTGAAGGGTTAAAATACATTGTCTCACTGTCGTTGGCAAATGATCCCTATGAAAGATTTTTTATAACCAATTTTATTGTGAAGTTATTCACAAAACACTACATAATATTTTACAATAAAAACGAATTATGTGTAGATACGACCATCTCTTTTGGCCCCTCTGACCTTTAACTACGATTGGGTAAAAAGCAGCGCTGCCTTAGCTGACTGCGTTGATCCTTCAGAAATGCGTATCTGGTGAAGCAGCAAGTTCGAATTATGACAAGAAGATAAGAACATCAAATCAGAGAAGAACTCGTCAGGGCCAATCCAGAAGAAAACAATGTGTGGAGCCCCATGTCATTAATATTGTTTGGATTGGCCACGTCTTCAAGCGCCTGTGAAAAGTTGGTTATCAAAAATCAGTGATGGACGAAATGTGATCTGTAGGAAACAGAGCTGATTGATTCTATGGTTAGGTCTGTTTGTTTGTATCGTAATATATGACGCAGGCCTTATTAGTTGTTCATTATTGTTAGGACAACAAACGCCGCAATATTATATTAGAAGGGGGTGTGCAGTCCTTTTAGAGTTGCCAGATCGATAAGTAAAGTCGCCGAATGAGCAAAAGAAAGGTTATGAGTGCATGTATGGGACTTTGCATCTGAAAGTAGTTCATTCTCAGAAGTGGATGATTGGGGTTGGTTATCACAGTATAATATTTGTAATGTGTTTTTATGCTTAGAAAATAATAGGTTTCAAAATGATTCACATTAAAGGACGTCCCTTTTCCAATAATTACCGATTTCCACTTTTCATGCTGTTTGCTTAATAAGATTAAGCGCTGATAAGTAAAAAGGGAAATTGCAATGAGTAAACTTCCATTTGCAGACCTAGATTCCGCCTCCGCACACCCTCAGCTTGGTGGCAGTAATGCTGATGGGCCTAGTGAGGATGAAAAGGATCACTTGAAAATGGGTGAAAATTAACGAGTGCTTAATTCTTGTCATGTGGGCACGAATCTGCAGCAGCTAACCTTTCTGATTAGTGGTGTCGCGCTTTCCTTGCTCGACACCGTACTGGGCGGCCGAGCGGTCACTCGCAGCTTAGGGCAGGACGTGTGGGCTGCTGCGGGCGGCTCGCATGACTCTACGAGTGAAGGTCAGTTGAAGAAATGAATGAAGTGCCCGCACTCAGTTTATCTCCCTCGCCTAAATCTATCAAGAGACAGCAAAAAGAGACGTGGGCGAGGAACGACCTGTTCGATTCAAGTTCCATTAGACACAAAGAACTATAGAAGTACCGCTTGGTCGCGTATTACTTCCCTCTTCTAATTGTATATACTGAATTGTCCTTCACTTTCTTTAAAAGTCAAAATGTTAGTGTTATATAAACAATAATTAGTTAATCCTATCATTTTCTGTATAAGAATAATCACGATGGATTGAAGTCATTGATTCATTTGGAAGATAGTATCCTAGAACTACGTGAATGTTTGTCTTTGTGGGTATTTTACCAGTGATCCTGAACTGTATGCCAGACTATTTAAATATACAGGGTATGGAAAAAGAATGACATAAACACTTGTATTGCCCATGCATATGTTCATTTTTGAAATATGCTCGTTCCCATTACAAAGTCGTGAGGAGACTTAGTCCATTCTGACAGCATAGGACAGGCTTGTCTTTAAATGAGAAGGCTGACAATAGCAGGGCGCTTCCATGTACAACACAGCAATTTGAGTCAACAGTCAACCCAACCCGTTAGTCTTAAGTATATTGAAGAAAAATCTGCGTATGCACCAGGCGAACATTCCAACTCCACGCAGTCGCAATTCGAACCCTGCGCCCTGAAGCTATGGTAGCGGCGGAAATATGTTTACTGCAATGTGTGTGTGGATATATTTCACATCTTAGAAAGGATACACACGCATCTTGAAGTCTGGACGCGTGCCTGCTTCGCATTAAGTACAGTTTATAAAATAGAAAAGAAGGAAAATGTCGAAGTAACAGTTTTAGTTAAATATTTTAGTGTGAAGAATGAAGAAGCCGAGTCGTAGAGTGAGGCGCAGATTGTAACTGTGGCTGCGTGATCCACTTTCAGTTATTTGCATTCAAGTTACTCTCTGTTTCAATGGAAAAAAGGACTTTAGCAATTATTTTAGCCTAAATGGAGACTACCGCAGCAAAATGCAGACTCGTACTTCACACAAAGGAAACCGTGAAACGTGCATAGTTGCTTTGAGAATAGAGGATTTCAGGCAGAGAAAACGAGAGCTCTGTGTGCGGAGCAGCAATTGTCAGGGGCCAAGCAAAGGCAGCCAAGCTATTCAGTTGATGGCGAAGAGGGTTACACTGTTTTTAACGCGCTAAACCTCCCCTACATAAAGCCGCATGAAGGCTGTCAGATTAAACCGGAGTTGCCGCAGTTGAACAATAACCACCGCGGCTAGAAATAAGCCGATTTCACTTAGAAAGAAGAATGGAACGCCAGCAGGAGAGAGAAAAATACAAGTAACATAAGCATATTACTCGTTTACATTCACGTCGTTCTTTATCTATAGATCGGGGAGCGTGTTTTTAAGCACTGGTGCTCTTTATTCCTCGAAAACAGACTGCTAATTGTGCTTAGACATTTCGGAAGGTGTTCTACCTCCAGACGCTTGCCTCGCACCGAAATGCTTACACTTACGTTACCCGACTTACTTTGGGCTGGCATCCTATAAGTGTATAACAGTATAGATGTAAATGGTGTTGAGAAATAAAAACCTTAAAGCAGAAAGCGTCGATGCGATGGCCAGTGTCACTGTGGATTTGGGGAACATAAACTTTACTCAAACACGTTTTCTTTCCTTTTCTCCTCCTCCTTTCAAAAGGAGCCTTTTTCCATTCTCCTGATGTTTTTGACAGGTCAGCAGGGTGCTAGAATTCTCTTTCGCTGAGAGGTGGACTCTTTGTTCCTCCAACAGGCAACCTTGCAATCAACATATGGTTTACATAGATGTGACAAATTGTTGCCCGGCTTTGCCTGTCGGTTGGCTAGCCGGCCCAACCCCCATCTACAAATAAATCATTTTCTAGGCTAAGTAAAACTACAAAGATGAGAAAGAGATAGGAATGGAAGCGCACATTTAGTACGTATAACGAGCAAACCCAGATTACAGGCTGACGTTCTTAGAAATCTATAATGCGAGGAATGCCTGTAGGCGTACCTGGCATCTGAATACACTTCGAAATTACAATCAAGCAAAACTCCCACAGAACCTTAATGACGACGAGAAAAGATCTTTTGAACTGAGTAGGCTAACCCACATAATTTAACCAGAAATCAGAGTGCAATGTATTGTTTTGACATTATGCACACGTCTTCTTGTGCTGTGGTGTGTGCGATCTTCTGAGACTTATCATTTTCCTAGACGAATCCAACGTATTACACGCGTGGAACGGTATTTAAGGTTCGGTCACGTCACTCTAATAAAAGAGTATGGCTAAAGTGTAGTTTGCGAGGATGGGTAGATGGCGCAGAAGCCTAATAATATTGTGACGCTGTCGTGTGGTGCGGAATACAAATTGTCAGAGTCGAAGCGAAGTGCAAGCAGAGTTTGACAGTTCTTGGCTAACGGTGTGCTTGTTTCCAGCAGTCAGTTTCGAGACTCCAGGTACACTCAATATAGAGAAAATATCAATTCAGATCCGCACTGATTAAATATTTTATTATATCCGCCTACTAACACACACCCACACACGCGCACTCTCACGCATGCACACGTACCCACAGCAACCTAAGGCGCTCCAACAAATGATGCGATTCATTGCTGCAGCCCCAATGCACCTGATCAGCAGCACACATACAGGTTTGAGTGGCTTCCCCTCCCGTCCAGACCCTGGAAACTATTACGATTCTTTTGATCCAAAACCCTAGACCATGAACGCATAACGGGTCTCTGGTTCATTTTTAGATGAGGGTGTTTCTTTGCGGTTGAGGAGGAGTCGGAGTCTACCTATCTGTAATAAATAAATAATTACTCTGGCAACATGTAGAAGAATCCATCGGCTTGCATCTCTCAGGACCCGATGGTTAAAAATTCTGCCCTATTTTCGGAGATACACTGCATTGCAGTTTCAAAAGGCGATTCAAAAACCACGTAACACAACTATCCAGGAAACCATGAAAAATCAATTATGTTAGAATTGTATACTTGTTCATAGGAGCAATCATTTCAGCTAATACATACACAAATGGAACATGCCAGGGTGCTTTACTACCCAAAAACGTGCCAAGAAGCGCTCCACTCGAACCCTTTCAAGCTCAGATGAAATACTGATGGCAGGCGCGCGTCTCATCTTTTTAGAATAAATAAAAATGAAACTATTCAAAATTCAAAAATTACCTTCCACGGCAGTAACTGTAGAGATCAAACATAAAACTATAAGCAAATCCACTGTCATGGCAAACTTGTGCGTTTTTTTCTTTTCTTCTTTTCTCCTTTATTCGCAGATATACCAATCCTACTATCGTTAGAAAATGATACGATATTCCAGTTTTGTGCGCGCTTCCTTTAACGGTCTTGTATTTTGTGTCACATTGCAAGCAGTATAGTAAGTAGTAAGCGAGAACAGCTCTGGACAGTAAGAATGGAAGTGGGGTGGGGGGGTGCGTTGGGGGAGGGGTAGCGATTGAGAAACCCCTCGCATCTTTTTTTTTTCTCCTAACACCTTCCGTCCAATCATAGGAAACATTCGGCACACGTTTACCCAATCAGCGAGGAGCACCTCCTCCCGCTCGCATTGTTAGTCTTGAACAAAAAACTTTTCGCTTGGCCTGTGTGAGCTGGGGCTTCGTTCCGGAGAAGTGAAAGAGCTCCGACCAGCGTCGTGATACCAGAATGGCAAGTTGCCTGCGCAAAGAGCAGGGAACCTGAACTGACAGATCGCACCGGAGCCGTGAAAGAGCTCAGTCAGCCGGAGAAGCGAGGGCTACAAGGAATTAATCTCCTTCGTATGTTTAAATTCAAAATCGTGGCAGTGTTGCATAAAAGTAAATTTACCACTGCCTAGCACAACTTACCAATTCAATCCGAATTAAAACCTTTTGTATATCTAATGCTTTTCATTATGATCATTTTTGCAAAGTTTTAAAAGAAAAAGAGAAAATTAGTTTTTTTGAAAAAAAGTGTGTTTATACCGCTTTTTGTTGTAATACTTCATTGTTTTATGTGATGATCACAAAACTTCCAATAGAAACAATGAATAATGTGCTAAATTACTCCGTCGCAGCTAAGTCTGAGCAATAGTAATACAACACAGTGAAATGATGTTCACTTCCTTATGAAAGAAAATAACAATAATAATAATAATGATTAAGGGGGTTAAGTCCATAGGCCTTGATTTGAATATTAGCCTGTTTAATCTGTGCTGAGTTGACATTGTCTACTAACCCCAACCCAGTCTTTCTCCCCAGATCATGGGATACAACTGTATCTCAAACATGTATTAAACTGATTAATATGTAGTTGAACATTTGCCCAGTATGGGGGCTGGCACCACCAATAAGACAAATTAGGCATTTGCTTAGGGTGCAGATCATAAGGTGCCCAGCCACACAGGTTAGCCACCAAACAGTCATCTGGTGCACTAATAAGCTTGGCCTAGGGCGCAATAAAACAGCAGCAGCACAGCCAGTATAAAAGGTAGTGGGAGAGCACTCTGCAATTGACCTGGGGCTCATCAGAACTCTATTTGCTGCTTTGTTCTTACTGATACAGTGATAAATTTAGTTTCCCAGTCCACCACAATGCGTCTGAAAATGTGTTGCATACATTTAAGATAGATAAGGTAGAGACATCAATAAAGGTTGGTGTTATCACCCAGGTATTCCCATTTAATCGAAAAACTAAAAAGATAGCCGACAGGAGCTCAAACTAAAAGAGACTGTAGGTCAACAATAGCTGTGCGATTGAATCATGGGAGCTCTGTCCTCTGTGTTTGTCAGGTTAGCATATAACGCCATTTTCCAGGAATGAACAGTTCTTATACTCTGAGAACCAAGAAGGTGCAGAGTTTGTGGTGGGGATATCTGTTGTTCCTATTGGGTGCTTTTTCATGACTATGGGAAAGAAAGAAGAAGAAAACATTAGTGTCAGTGTCCCCACTCAACCCTAGGTCATATTGCTCAGTTCATCAGAGCCAGGAATGTGGTCCACAGGCAAACATTTGTGACAACTCCTAAAAATAATGATTCTTTTACTGGGCTGTGTGGCTCCTTGCAGACTCATTGCTCGACAATGAACCAATTCACTCTTGAAGGGATTCTTTGCACTTTGAAAAGGTTTCTAATATGTGGTCTAAAGAGAACTGTTTAATGTATAATAGGTCACCTACTGTAGCAGGATACAACAGATCAAGAACATTTTTAAACTTGAGGTATTATATACCTCAAGAGTCTTTTAAAAAGAACCCATTGGTATTTCAAAAATCTGTTTTTATTCAAATGCTATTTAAAATAAATAAATAAATGAATAAATAATGTTTCTGGAAACTTCATGTGGATTGTTTTTCTGGGAAACAAAAATGGCTTCCCCGTGTATTGCTCTGAATAAACACTTTGGCACCTTTATTTTTAAAGATGCAGGTGATATTTTATATTTATTTGGTTAGATATGCATATTTAAACGTATTATGTAAAACTGATAAACCAGAGTGGTTTTATATACTTCTTCCTGATTAGAGGATCTGTTAAAAATACTCTGTATTTTGTTGATGTCCTTGAGCTTCACAGGGTATTGTTCCAAATAATGCTTGTTGATTGACAAAAAATGCGATGAAACCGCTATCTGTTTTCAACAGCAGACATATGTATTCTTGATTAATGGAAGTAATGTAACCAGTTTGTCATCTCCTCTTCATCTCGGGTATCTACCACTGTTTGTACTTTATTGATCTGAGCAGCAGTCATCAAATGTGAAGCTTGACTAGTCTCTTTTATCCTCATTTATTTATTCCCATTCGAGGGTGCAAGAGAGCCTTGATGTTTCTGCTCCCTTTGCTCCAATTCCTTGGAGACTCTTGATTGGTTTGAATTTAAATGTGTTCAGCATCACAAATTGCGGAACACAATAAAATTAATACCTGGTTGTGTTAACCTACACCACGCTAGTAGTGCATTTTGCTCAATCCCAGCCAAAAACAAAGATAAATGTAGAGTTGTTTAATTAAAAGTAGGGAAAATTTAATTTACCTTGTAATGAAGAATTCGGTTTTTTAGAATTCCTTTCTCTTTATCAATGTCATACTCAACTACAATAATGAACAATCTTTGTTATTTTAATGTCTTTGAATGGTTAATTAATATTACATTTTTTCTTATTCTTTCTGTTTTTTATTGCATACAGCAAGGGGGATCTGAGTATTTCTGGCAGTTTGGACTGCATAGAAAGTTTGAGTCCAATAAATCTATACATAAATCGAATGAAATTAAGCTTTTTAATTTACTTGAGATAAAGAAATGCATACTTCCATTGAGGTGACTGCAGTGGTTTAGAGAAAGAAGAAACATGGTATCCTGAAAGTTTTATCTACGTTTCAGTCTTTGTTTTGGTTTGAACTTTTAGTTCCAGAATATAAATTTCAAACATTCAGTTAATTATATATTTGTATTAGATTTCTCTATGCTGTTCGTACTAGATGAATGGTGTAAAGAAAGATTGAATTGATTTGGATTTCTATATCTGATATTAATGTTCAAGAAAGTCAGTTTCACTCTTACATTCCTCCAACAGTTTCATTTTGTTTTCTTTACCTGCCATTGTTTATGTGTCATTACTTGGCAATAGTAATTATTTGCCATTCTCTTCAAGCTTGTCCTTTACATTTAATTAGACTTCTCATTGAGTTATTAATATTTTGTTTTCTTCACTTTGCCAGGCTTCTTATTTCTGACTTGACCTTTTTTTGCCTGAGTGTCATTGCCATAGGTTTTACTTTATTCCTTCTGCTGTTTTGCTTCTCCAGTGTCCCGTGTTTAGTTCTACATTTTTTTCATTTAGATTTCTCAGGCTCCAAATGAGATGGAAAAATCCAGGCAGTTGTCTGTTTCACTCTTTCATATCCATCTTTACAAAGCACCATTAACATTTCTTATTCTCCAGTTCAACAAACATGTAGTCACTTCATGAATAGTTAAACCAAGAGTATGCAACTAAAGGTGAAGATCTGACAAGTGATAGGCTGAGCTTATACCAACATTACATAACCTGCCTGCCATGGTAGCCTTCTCCTGTAATGTTTATGTAGTTTATATATATGGCAATGTGAAAAAAGATGAGAAACAACCAACAAAAAGACAAGATTCAGAGCTTGATCACAACATTAATTCAAGGGGTTAATCAAACAATCCATCTTGTTAGCTGGACGCAGCCTACTTAAATAATAGATGTACAGAATTTGGTGTCACAACATGCTTTATTGAGGATTTGCTAGATGCTCTGTGTGTACCAGGCTGTTTAATTTGCTTGCAGAGCTCAGTGTCATCCATCTCTAGAACTGTTTCTTTTATCGGCGTATTCAGGCAGGGTAAACCAATAAGATCATTCAAAAAGAAGGGGGGGGGGGGGGGGTGTTACAGGCTACTAGAGAAGGTGCTAGCATTTCTTGTGAGTGCTCATCAAGGTCGGCACCCTGTAAATGGTGACCCAGAGATGTAGTGAAAAGTGAGATCACATTAAAACTGGAACAGAAAGGGTTCTCTGCACCTTTGAATTAATGAAGATTATGAGCCAGAATAAAAGGAGATGAAATGTATGAAAGAATTCAGAACAGCAGGCCTAACTAAAACTACATCCAGTCTCAGTTACCTAGAATGAGAATGTTCTCAGTATTAGGGGAAGTCACTGGGACTGTTCTAAGAAGGAGACAGCCATGTCCAGTAGTGGACACTGTGAATACCATAGCTATATGGCAAAAAAAGCTAAAAGATTATTAGAAACTTGGATACAGGTATACAGAAAAACGGTCACGTCTCAATATACTGGCTGTGAAAAATATCAAATGCTTAGCTTTCTATCCAGTTGTATCCTTACCCTACAATAAAGAAGATTTTTCAATACAGAGCTTTAAGCAGGCTCAGTAGATGAACAGCTGAGCAGGTTGATTCAGCTCTGCTGGACCTGAATTAAACATATGGCAAGTCAAATAGCTGGAGCAGTGCACCCAATATTGAAATTAAAGATTGCATGACCTGGTGAACAAATTGAGCAAAGAAATTCAGTTTAGCACGACAAAATCTCTTACACCAGATGCATGTGATGAACCAAGTTAACACAGCAGGTACAGTTGTTGCTGAGCTATACACTATCTATCTATCTATCTATCTATCTATCTATCTATCTATCTATCTATCTATCTATCTATCTATCTATCTATCTATCTAT
>JANRMT010062854.1:123847126-123852055 GCA_026402145.1 Polypterus bichir lapradei | reverse complement strand
TATTGTCACACACGTGTACATGGGAGGTTGCAGAGGGGTCTAGATAATGCTGAAACGCAGGTAAAGGGGGTAATCATTAAGACCTAATCCTCTGCCACTTGATGACCTCACTTCTGCTTCTCCTCTAGATGACCCGCCTCTTCCTTTCCCTCATCTATAAAAGTCTATCACCTTGGCTCTGCAGTCAGTCCGTGATTGTGACTCAGTCTCGACAGATTCTTAGTGGAGTGTCACACAGTTCTTTTTTCAGCTCAAGTTTCTCAATATCCGGAGTGAATCCATGTGATGTAGTAGGTCCTCAGCTCGAAAAGAATGGCAAGTTATTAAATAAATAATCACCACACTTGCGTCTTAAAGAGGGGGTGTGGTAGAGTGGCTGGAGCGATTCCCGGGCGCGATGTGGGCAAGGGCGTTTCCATACTGAAGTGCATAGTTCTGGGATCGCCTATGTCCATAATAGATGCTGGGAGCTGCTAATCACTGCTCCTGTACCACGTCTCCATTATAAATAGAAGAAGCGTGAGTGCGGAGGAGGAAGAATGGAGAAACAGGGGAAAAAAAAAACGAAAAAAAGAAAGAAAGGCTTGGAGAGCGAGAATAAGAGCACAGCATTGGGGGCAGTGAAAGTGAGCTGATGAGCCAGCTAGATGATAAGAGAAGTCAGCACAGTCAGTGGTCCCATGTGGAGCAAAGGATCGGTGCTTGAGGGATGGATCACACCTACTGATGATGTGGAAGAGTGGGTTTGATAGTGGAGGAGTCCACCCAAGGGATCTGAGGGACATCTGCAAGAAGGAACACAGGAGAACAACTGACCCCGAGAGGTGTGGCAGATGCTGGCAGAGGCAGCCAAGATGGGGGTTGGTACAGTGAGGACCGCAGCAGCTGAAGTCTCTCCAGCTGAGCAAGCCTTGAGTGAGCTGGAGAGACTGCGAAAGAGCTGTGCTTGGCTGGTGTGACCCCATTGTCTGCTGTAGGGCTTTAGTTTCGTTTTAGCCTTGTTTTAAACGCTTGGATTTTTACCTTTTTTATCGATTATTTATGGACGCTTGTGAGCACTGCACTTTCTCTGTTGACACTGTTTTGATTTTTTTTGAGTTATTGTTTTTACTAAAAGCACTTTTGCACCTTTTAGCACCATCCCCTTTCTTTCTTTTGGTGTCCTTATTGTCCAGCTCATCAGGTTACATTACAGACGGTGTCAGGTTCAAGAGGCTCCCAAAAGAGTGATGGGAGCATAGAGTAGGACCTGCATCATCACAAACCCCCAGATCATTTTCTTTGTGTTTGTCTGTATAGCCTTCTTTATATGTACAACTGAAAAGAAAAAAGCAGGTAATACATTTAGGTTGGAAATGAGTACCAGAGTTACCAGGCTAAGTGAAGCCAGGGCAGATGAAAGGAAATAAGATGAGTGCAGGTGAGAAAAATCTATCATTAGAGAAGATGAAGGGAGAGATTAAAAAGTTAGTCAGTTATTAAGATCAGCCACATTATTAAACCCACCTGCTTAAGACTTTGTTAGTCCCCCTTATGCCACCAAATGAGCTTCAGACCCATCAAGGAATGGACTCCATAAAACCAATGAAAGTGTCCTGTTGTGTCTGGCACCAATGCATTGGCAGCAGATCCTTAAAGCCCTTTAAATTGTGAAGTGAGGCCTTCATGGAATAGACTTGTTTTCCTAGTATTTCCTACAGATGCTCGATTGGCCAAGTGAGCACCTTGAATTCTTTGTCATGTTCCTGAAAACATTTCTGAAAAATGTTTGCAGTGTGACAGGGCACATTATCCTGCTGAAAGAGGCCACTACCATCAGAATATACTGTTGTCATGAGGGGGTGTATGTAGTCTGCAGCAATCTTTCTGTAGGTGGTATGTGTCAAAGTGACATCCACGTGAATGCCAGCGCATCACACTGGCATCTTGCTTTCTTCCCATTGTGCACTCTGCTGCCATCTCTTCTCCATGTAAATGACACACATGCTCATGAGTCCATTTGTAGGTGCTTTCAGCAGTGGGCAGGGGTCAACATGGGCATTCTGACTGGTCTGCACCTACGTAGCGCCATACGCAGCAAGCTGCAATGCAGTGTGTGTTCTGAAACCTTTCTCTCATTGCCATCATTCAGCAATTTGTGTTAAAATAGCTCTTTTACAGTATCTAAAGAGACCAGATGGGTAAGCTTTCACTCCCGTTACCAATGAGCACCAATGAGCATCGGGTGCCTATGACCCTGTTATTGGTTGTCCTTCTTTAGACTATTTTTTTGTAGGTACTAATCACTGCATACTGGGAACAACCCACAAGACCTGGCATTTTGGTGATGCTCTGACCCACCTCGGGATGAGTTAGGTGGTCGTCTAGCCATCATAATTTGATCCTTGTCAAAGCTGCACAGATCCTTACGCTTGCCTGTTTTTTCTTCTTCCAATAAATCACCTTCAAGTACTGACTGTTTACATGCTGCCTAATATATTCCACCCCTTGACAGGTGCCATTGTAACAATGGTAATTTTTATTCACTTCACCTTTCAGTGGTTTTAATGTTGTGGGTGATTGGTGTATATGATCTCAGTGTGAGGATGATCTTAACTTCTCCTGTTTATCTTTGAAAAGTGTCTTTGAAGTCCTGTAAAAGAACATGAACAGAGAGATTAGTGTGGCTACAATCAAGGGATATGAAGTGTTCTACAATAGGCTTTGTAAGGTCTTTGATATTAATGGTTTGAAGGTGGCCACTGAAACAGCCTGCTAGCTGTCTCCCTGTTTCACCTAGAGAGATGGCTCAATACTTCGTACAAGAAATGCATTAAATACTGTTGTAGAGTGGCAAGGTGGCAAGGTGGCCACCCAGAAGAAAAAAAAAACCAAGATGAATCCCTCAGAAGATGTATGGGTTACTAGTGAGAAAGCAGCCATATCCACCTGCCGTCTGTTTTTTTTTTTGTTTTACATCATTCAGTGAGAACTGTAAATCAGGATTCATCGTCATTTCACCCTGTCCGTGCTTGATCATTCTATTTCTTATTTCCTTTATTTTTGTACTATTTTTGGCATGTATATAAAGTGGATTAAGTGTTTGGCCAGGGGGTGGGCATCTGTGGGAAATGGGACCACAAAACGAGCACCCTATCACCTTTTATGTACATGTGGAAACACTGGATTCTAGATTGCAATACACTTTCATATTTAATCAATTTGACCTATCATCAGGGTTTCTTTTGAGTATTGGTGGGTGTGGATAGAGGGAGAAGGGGGTCGAGAATCAAATATTTTTAATGCTGGTATATCTTCAAACATTGTCCACTGCTCTTCTCTGTGAAGTGTAGCGATCACACCTCTTATAAGGTGAGTTCAGGGAGCATGTTCAAGCCATTAAAATCAAAGGCTTTACAAAGCCTATTATATAACACATCACATTTCCTTGGTCATAGCCACACTGATCTCTCTGTGTTCTTTCACAGAGCTTCAAAGATTCTTTTTAATGAAAAACAGAAGAAGTTAAGCTATATATAGGATCACATATTTTTCCAAATTTTTCTTATGTATTGTACTTGTATCGTTTCTGTCTTCATCTGCACTGGGTTTGTTTCTTCATTCCCCTTCTACATATGCTACCTGCTTGTTCCTTTTCAGTTGCATATCTGATGAAGACTATACAACCGAAACATTGTGTGTTTAATCTTCCATCTTTTTCACTTTGAAAATGACCATTTAACTCCAACCCCCCCCACTTCCCCCGTCTCTCACTCTCTTTCGCTATATACAGGTTAAATCCCGTTGTAGCAAATACCATAATAACAAAATTTTCAGAATAAAGAATACTATTTGTGGAACTGGACAAACATTCATAGAACATCATGTTAAATTAATCTTGTTTTAACAAAATGTAAATCTCAGTATAGCAAACATTTTTGGAAAAAAAATGGCCACTGAAGATAATAATGTGATGCAAAAAATGCTTAATGCCGCTCCTGCACTTTCCACGCTGAGTCTTGTGAACCCTGAAGCAGGCTACCTCAAAGAAAGAGACAGTTTTTTGTGAAATTTGTGGTCTCAGGCAGTCTCAGTGAACATGTATGAGTGACATCATACACATAGCCAAATTTAAAGTCAGTACTCCACTGAACATCTATGTGGGTAGTTGTGTTGTGTATGGATACTGTACTGTTTGAGTTTCATAGTGCTTCTCAAAGCTTTCTTTGAGATGAACAAAAAAAAGGTGAGAAACTGTGTCAGTTTATGTTGAAAGAAAAATTAACAATGCTTGAAAAAGCTGATTGCGGAATAAAGAAAAATGATGCAGGAAAAGAATTTTGGAATTACACCTTCATCTTCATCTAACAACTTGTTTCATTCTGTATTTTCATACCTAGATTTCTATTAAAAAAAGTTTCATCTAACGTCTTATTTTCATTCTGTATTCATACCTAAATCTATACAAAAAATACATCTAACATCTCATTTTAATTTTGTATTTTCATACCTGTATTGCTATAAAAAGTTACATTTAATGTTTCATTTTCATTCTGTATTCATACCTGTATTTCTATTAAAAAGTGACATCTAAAGTCTCATTTTCAAAGAAAATATTTTTTGCATGAGTTGCATGAGAAACAAGAACATAAGTCCAGGTTTTAAAGGAAAATACATGTGCTTTATTAGACTGTACTATACTAGACTGTATAGAGAAGTAAGGTCTCAAGACTTCATTCAGAATAGGAGATGTTAGGAGCTGCAATACAGGTGATTGTTCTGCTTTAGCTCCCACATTAAGATTAGAAGAACTCCAGCAGCTTGGAACCACCACTGTGGCAGACATGGTCTGGAAAAGACAGTTCAGGAGAGAGTGAAGAAGAGCAGATCAAAGCCCAGTGTTAAATGTTAAACATTTTGCGACAAGCACAGTACATGGATACACTGATC
>JANRMT010062854.1:123834626-123842126 GCA_026402145.1 Polypterus bichir lapradei | reverse complement strand
TCAACGTAGACAAAGAGTCGAGCAGTTGGCCCATATCAACTTGAAAGTTGTCACAGGGTGAATGAAGAGGATTGGAAGAAGCTGATGGCTAACTACGTCTATAACATCTGACAATGTAAGAGACTCTAAAGTGGAATATAATAAATGTTCCCATAATGAGCCGATAGTATTATGATCACTGCTGCCTATACCACCTTATTGCAGCAGAGAATTGTCTAAAGATGGAAAGAAAACGGAGTAAGCATAAAAGTGGAAAGTATTCTGAACTGGCCTGTCTCCAAAAAATGTGGAATATTTGATCGCTTTTAAATGAGTTATAGTTCAGGTACTGTGGCATTTGTTTATTGCAGAGAGTCAGTTTAAATGTCTATATTAATGCTGGAGAGTGTTTCACCTGATATGATCAGACACAGAGGAAAAGGCAGGAGGGGGGACTGGAAATGAGTGAATGAGCAATGGTGAAATAGTGAGCACATTACTATTAAAACAAAATATGTTACCCACATACTGACTGAATTTGTCCATACGTAGGGAGATAAGTTATATACTAATGATTAATAAGTCATTCTGTAATAACATTCTAAAGAATAGATCATTCTGGCACTATAGTGCTTTTGACTTAACCATGTTGGATCTATGGACAAAACAAGCTGGACTGCCATACAACTGAGCACATGTGACCACGTCTTATTCCCACCTACAAGCCTGTGAATGACAGCAGCAGCTCTCTTATTCAAGTTGAAGCTCTTCTGTGTGTTTGAGGGGTTTGCTGTTTGCCTCTATTCTTTCTTGGTCACTAGACATTTTGTAGCAGTCATAAGACAGTTTTCTTTTTGTGTTTTACTATTTTTTTTTACCATTGTGTCACTAACATCACTGTAGCACTATCTTCAATAACTGTCTACCGTGGACATAGCTGTTTCATGGTATTATCTGACGGGTGTAGGTACGGGGTTGGTTGTAGCAACATCTGTTACTAGTTATGTTGTCACATATTGTGATGTCATTATGTCACCCTTAAGATTGTGGTGTGCAAAAATGTTTTAAAGCAAAGGTCCTATAATAAGTGCTAGTGAGGTTCAGTATTTGGATGAAAACCTTTTGCAATGTTTCTAGACTATGACTTTATTTTGAGTGTTTTGGCTTTAGATGAATGTTTTGGTTTGCCTTTTCTCTTCTATGGACCCTGTGTGTTTTAGGCCATGGTTTTTAATTGTCTCTTTGGCACTCTCCATTTCAATATCATTTCTTTTGCCATTGAACAACATCTTTTATCATTTGTCTTTCGCCTAGTAATCATAACATAAGCTAATCATAGGGTTTTTGTGATTTCCAAGTCAGCAATAGGGCCCAAAAATGTTTTTTAACCCTATGTGCTATTTTGTTTGTTTGTCACTTATTGATAAAAACATGTTGTTCATATTTTTGTTTTGATGTGGCTGGTGAGAATGATGTCCCTTGGAAATTAAAAACCATGATACTTCTCCCACAAATTCAAAAAAAATTAAAAGGTTCAGTAGGTGTCTTCTCTGAATCTTCGACAGAAATTTCCAGTGCTTTTTATGTTTACCCAAAGCTATGCATTTAAGGTCACAAGACATGTCATAACCTGTAACTCCGTAAGATGACCCTTCAGGGTCAACATCATAATGGAGTCTATTTATCTTTACTGCCTTAAAAAGAATTTCTTCAGATAGCTTACTAGGTATTACAGTTCTGAGGCAGAGGCATGAAAAATGCTGCAAGTATCTCCTTGAAGAATCAAATATTTATACTGTATGATTTCTACAGTGAGATGTACCTGACAGTTAGTAGTCAATCTGCCATATAGTTTGACACTGTCATTGGATGGCTTGTCACATACAAGAATGATGAGGCAGGTCTGGAGGCTTTTACTGTAAGAGAAAGTTTTTCACAGTGAAGTACTGAATAAGTTGACATCCATACAGCGCATTCCCATCGTAAATTAATGGTTAGCAAAACGTACTCTGATGCTTCTGACCTTGATACCTAAAAGCTAATTTAACAAATTAATGAGTTTATAAAGTACTGGTTGAATTTCTTAAGAATAAGATTTTAAAGAAATAATAGGATTGAAACTGGTAAATAAAATAACTGCTTGCCAATTATTCTGTGATTGACATATGGACCCTAAAAGATGTAATAATATGCCAAACTTAATGACATAATTCAGCCACTATAATGATACCTAGAATTTAACTCAATAGTAAATACAAGATGAGATGCATTCTAAACTCTTCTAAGACCTATAAATACTGTGGTGGGTGTCATGGTTGGATCCAGTTTAAGAAGACAGACTGTGGTCTGCACAGAAAGAATGGCAACTTTTTTAAAAAGCACAAATGGAAATCTTTACCCAAGCGCAGAATGCAGAGAAGCAGACTAAAACAAGAAGCTGGAGTCTACATCTAGGAGAAACACCTACAACATATCATGGGTAAGTGCCTTTGTTGGCAGTCATGGGTTCAATGAGTATTTAAATGAGATTAAATTGCCCCGTTCTTCAATGAAAGTTTCCTTAGACCAGTTATGGAGCCACCTTACCAAAATATTGCAATTTGTTTAGTTTGTTTAGTTGGAAAATAAATTATTTTCTGCTTCCTTTTGACTATTGCTGTCAAAATAAATAACAGTTATGCTGAGATTCATACCAAATTTCCAGTGTGTGTTGCATTGCATCAGCATGTTTTGTGAACCATTGCCCTACATTGGCCTAGACTAGAACAGCAAGTACTCTACAAGCCAAGTATTCATAATGTAAATGTCTCCAAGTCACCATTTAACACATGAGGGCTGCTTCTGCATATCTGAAATACACAAATGAAGCGAGATGTCAATTTGTTGCAATATTTTCAGGATCCATCCACATTCAAATAATGAAACAACCAATTTATCAGCTTTTATTTTATATAGCATACTTACAGAACATATTATTTGTAGGGTTGATTTATAAATAAAACAAGTGTAACAAAATAAAATGCATACATTTTTTTTTCATTTATTTTCTGTTGTGAGAGGATTTCAAGTTAACAGCTCATTTTGAGGTAATTAGTGATAGAGGTGTAACCTGTGATTTTGGAAACAGCATTTAAAATCTGCACTTTTTGGAGATATTATATCATATAGTATGCCAGTATAATAAAACAGGTTATGGGATGATGTTTTAATTGTGTTTGGTCTAAGACTGAGCTATGGAAATAGAATTAGGGCTTTTAATATGGTGATAATTTCATAAAGACCATTCCAAATAAATTGCAGTGATATATTCAAAGAGTAAGAACTCCACACATCTATTGCAGTAGCTGTGCTATTAGAAAGTATCTTTCCAGGACTCCATAAGTTCTGTTCTATTGTTTGATTTGTTTTGTTTTAGTCCATTGATTTTTATAGTTAATCTGCGTGGAGTTTGCATGTTCTCCCCGTGTACTCCGGGTACTCCGGTTTCTTCCCACAGTCAAAAGACATGCAGGTTAGGTGCATTGGCGATTCTAAATTGTCCCTAGTGTGTGCTTGGTGTGTGTGTGTGGGTGTGCGTGCCCTGCGGTGGGCTGGCGCCCTGCCCAGGGTTTGTTTCCTCTCTTGCACCCTGTGTTGGCTGGGATTGGCTCCAGCAGACCCCCGTGACCCTGTAGTTAGGATATAGTGGGTTGGATAATGGATGGATGGATGGATGGATTACTTTTGCCTTTTTGAATAAAATTATTTTCTGTCTTTTTTGAAAGTTTTTTTGTAATTACTTTTCTTTAGCTCTAATTTTTTATTTCTTAATTATCACTAATTTCTACAAATTCCTACAGAACCAAAAAAAGATCCCCCTAATCTATGGACAGCCTCAAGTTACAGCCCTATTTATGTAGACTTTCAGTCGCAGTCTAAATGCTGGGGCATTGAGTAGTCTCCTTGTCGTCTGTGGCTCCCCTCAACTTAGTAGGTAAATTTTGTCAGTGGCTACAGTTACATTTCTTATAATTTATCTATCTCACATTAAGATTCATTGTTTACAGCTTAGGGTTTGCTTTTTGTCCCATGGTTTGATTAAATGTATATCAAGTGTCAAGGTTTCTACTTAGTTCAAGGTGAAGTAACAGGTGTGACAGATAGCTGGGGACCTTAACCAGTTGGGACGCCCTTCTGATGGATGGACTAGGGAGAAGACATGTCCACAGCAATACCTCACCAGGAACACGAGACGGCAACTCCCTTGGATTGCATCAGAGCCACAGACTTGGAGCTTGGAAGCTCAACTCTGCTGCGGCCTGTGGCCACCCCAAGGGGGCGCCTGGACAGTCCCAGAGCCCTGGACTGCAGCACTTCTGAGACAACAGAGAGTGCTGCCAGAAGAGAATCAGCGTGAACCGGGAGTACTTCTGGGTGCAATATAAAGGAGGCCACCTCAGTCTGTTCAGGAATTCAGAGTCAGGAGGAGGAGGACAAAGCTTGTGGAGAGGAGTGTAGATGGCAGAAGAAAAAAAGAGAAAGAAAGAGAAGAGAAACAAAAGAGAGAAAAAGGGACTGAGCAATAGTGTTGTTGACTGGTGATATTGTGCACTGTTTTGTAGAGGCAATGGGAGGAAATAAACGTGTGGTGTTTGGACTGTCTGTGTTCGAGTTAGGGGGCTGTATGGCCCTGTTTAATCCATACAGGAAAATTAAAAAAAAGAGTTAAGAACTTACAAATATTTCTAATTTTCTTTTGAATGTAAATGTCACAATATTGCTCTTTTCTATATGCAGAATAGAAGAAAAATGGGCAAGCTGATTAAACCATGTGAGAAAGAATTTGGAAACCTATGGTCTTGATGCTTAAGCGCAGAAGCCCACTTCCTCTCATCTTTTCTTAATCCTGTTAGATATCCCACCCAGATTTTAGTTACTTAAATGTCTTTAGCATCTACAAACTGATCCATACTCAAGAATGTGATGAGTGAAAGGCTGATTTCAATGTCTGTAGTGCCCATTAAGAGAACCTGAGAATGTTGGATCATTTAACACTGTTGTGGCTCCCCAAACTTTTGTAAACAGTATCTCTGAATAACCTCCTGTAGAGAGTTTCCACAAATTATATTGTAATGGGCATGTAAAGAATGTCTATTACAGACTAAAACCCATGAAGGTTTTTTTCTAGACAAATGTACAAGTAAGTTCCATATTTAGCATCTGCACTTCCAAATCAAGCCTTCCTATAAGTGAGAGAGACTTAATTGTACCAGTCTGAAACAGATTGAACTCTCTGTGCAAGGTTCTTCAAGAATTTTCTATTGAATATTGGATTGATTATGTCACCTGCCACAAATATTTGCTAGTTAATGCAGATGGCTACTTCAAATTTAACATACACTCTTAAAATTAATGGTCCTTTGACTGCATTTTATGGTTTTATGGTTCTTTACTGGGTTCTGTGGTTCCTTGTAGAATCACTGCTTGCTGAAGCATCATTTCATTCTGGGAAGGTTTGTTTCCATATCAAGTTGACTTTATCTCCTTTGAAAAACATTCTAATATTTAGAAAAAAATCTGAAAACTTTAATGTATGTTAGGCTACCTAGAAGAACACTAACAGATTAAGAAGACCTGAACTTAGCCTTTGTTATTGTATGCACCTAGAGTCCTTTTAAAATCAGAAACCTGTTGGGATTTCACAAGTCTGTTACCACCTATTCATGGTTATTTACTGCATGGACCCTTATACAGATCTAAATACATAAAGGAACCTTCTACCATCTTCACGTGGATTTTTTTTTTTTTAAACCAAAAATGTTTCTTCTATGGCATTGTGCTGGAGAACCACTCTGGCACCTTTTATAAGAGTGCACAGTACCATCAAAAAACTGAAGCGGTTGTTCATTTCAGTCATTTTTTAATTTGAATTGAATGTTTAAGAGGTGGTAGATGAGACTGTATTTTAAAATGACACATTCAAGAAATCATATCAATGTACTCATTTTTGTTAAACATCCAATTACTATATGGAAAACTGTTTAACTATTATTAAGATGACTTTGGAAGAGTGAAGACACCTATTATAGGGGGCTATGTTCCCATTTTTGTGACCTTTCCTTGCATCAATTAATCATTTTATGTAGGACCATTTGTAGAATACACTAGCACCAGCCACTTTAAACAGCAAAAAAGAAAATATACAGTAAATACAGAAAATAAACAGTAAATATCAAAGTTTTAAATTACAGGTAAAATTGCACATAAATAAGGATCAACTGGGTCTTAAAGTGAAGCAGATTAGAAGCCTGAGATGGAATTATGGCAGTTTTAGGACTAGTTCAGTTGTTATGTAAGAATAGAACAAGAATACACTTGTGTTCAAGTACATTTAAATGCAACATTAAAGACAGAGAGCGACAAAGAATACTTTATTGCCATTATGCTTCTGTACAACAAAATTTAGTTGTCATCTCTGCTTTTAGAGCCAGGTACAGCATATGCAAAAAGCAGACATAAAAATGGGCATAGACATAGACATAAGTAAACATTACAAACAATTAAACAGTATTTACACAAATGGGGCTATTGAAAAGGCAGCATATATTATATTTATAAAGCATAAGTAATGTTATGTATAATAAAGGTACTTACTATATCTATACTAATAAAAGGCAAAGCCCTCACTCACTCACTCACTCACTCACTCACTCACTGACTCATCACTAATTCTCCAACTTCCCGTGTAGGTAGAAGGCTGAAATTTGTCAGGCTCATTCCTTACAGCTTACTTACAAAAGTTAAGCAGGTTTCATTTCGAAATTCTACACGTAACGGTCATAACGTCCGCCATGTTGAACTTTCTTATTCATGGCCCCATCTTCACGAAATTTGGTAGGCGGCTTCCCTGCGCTAACCGAAACCGATGTACTTACTTATTTCGATGGTATGACGCCACTGTCGGCCACCATATTGAACTTTCCAACGTCACCAATTTTCCAACTTCCCATGTAGGTAGAAGAATGACCCTGTATTCACGAAATTTGGTAGGTGGCTTCCCTGCGCTAACCAAAACCGATGTACATACTTATTTCGGTGGTATGACGCCACTGTCGGCCGCCATATTGAATTTTCCAAACGTCACAAATTCTCCAACTTCCCGTGTAGGTAGAAGGCTGAAATTTGGCAGCCCCATTCCTTACAGCTTACTTACAAAAGTTAAGCAGGTTTCATTTCGAAATTCTACGCGTAATGGTCATAACGGTCAACGACGTCCGCCATATTGAACTTTCTTATTCATGGCCCCATCTTCACGAAATTTGGTAGGCGGCTTCCCTGCGCTAACCGAAACCAATGTACATACTTATTTTGGTGGTATGACGCCACTGTCACCCGCCATATTGAACTTTCCAACGTCAGTAATTCTCCAACTTCCCGTGTAGGTAGAAGGCTGAAATATGGTACTTATTTCGATGGTATGATGCCACTGTCAGCTGCCATATTAAACTTTTAACGGAAACCGATGTACGTACTTATTTCGTT
>JANRMT010062854.1:123787067-123811085 GCA_026402145.1 Polypterus bichir lapradei | reverse complement strand
TATCTATCTATCTATCTATCTATCTATCTATCTATCTATCTATCTATCTATCTATCTATCTATCTATCTATCTACTATAAATGATCTCCTGCTCCTGAGCCTTCTCAGCAGAGTTATATACCCAAAGGGAAGGCTCATCCACAAAGGACATGGAAACATTAGGGCATTTAAAGGGACAGCACACAATTGCAGGTATACAAATGAAACCAATAAGTACAACATAAAGACATTACAAATATGTAAACAAAATTAGCAAAAACAGCAATAAACTATAAAATACAGATTCATTTGCACTGAAATATAACACAAAATGAGCTTTAACCCAAACACAATTTACAGCCTGTACAAGAACAATAAAAAGAGGTGAAAGTTTTTAAATTCAAAAACCCAGAATTGGGAGACAGGAAAGGTATAAAAACCACTTTGGAATCCTTGGAACAGTACCTTTAAAAGAGAGTGCAATAAACTGAAAACCTTAAACTATCCAAAAATCCACACAAAGAACTTAACACAGAAGAACAGCAATGATGAAACATGGACTGTTAGCAAGATCTTAAAAAATGCTGGGGCAGTTCCCCAGCTGTAGCATCAAGTGGCCCCACCTCCCTTAGCTCAACATATAATGCATAAGGCACTATATTAGAATGAGCACACTTGCCTTGCAATAGCGCCTTCAGCATAGTAAAACATTATCTTGGCATGCGAAAATGACATGATTCACAAGTAACAGTGGAAACATTAAAAGGGCATTAAAACTATAAAAGTCGCAACAAAGACAGTACACAAAAAGATGGTTGGAAAACACTAAATAAATCTTAAACTTAAAAGATTTTAATACATGAACTAAATCTCGAGCGCCTTATGGCTACTGTAGGGTGCAAACCATGTAGCCTTCTCTAGAAAAACCCAAATGTCTTCAGTAAAACCAATACAAATACAGTCTCCCTTTGTGACATTCATAGCCCAAATCCATTTACAGATTCTGATCCTGTGCTGTAGAAAAAAGTAATAAATATGCAATTCAGGAAGAAAATTAATTAATAAAACAAAGAAAGCAAGAAGCCAAATAACATAAAGTTTGTTTGTTATAGAACACCAATAGATGGAATAATAGGAAGTTTTTTTAAATTTTACATTACTTGATTTATTCACTTCCAACATTACTCATTTTAAAAGCCTAAGCTGCTGAAGGTTATTTGTATTCTTAGTGTTATAAGTAACCTAGCGAAGTAATTGAATAATCATTATTTAATCTAAATTTAATGTGTTTTTCAATTGATATAAGTGACAAGAGGCCTCAAAACAAATACATTATACACTAGATTTTATGGCCTTCATTAATTAAGCAGTTTGATTTTTTATATATTTTTTGTCTACAATAAAAATGAGTTCAATGATAAATTTTCATTTTGTTGCAATTTCACTAATCATGTATTCACTTGTAAAAATCTATTGATGTGTAGTCATTTGGCAAAGCAAATCTTTTTGAAGTTCTGAGAAAAATTCATGCGTATAGTTATATTATATGCAAAACTTTGAGTCAACAAAGGCTGTATGTTATTCTCATTGAAAAGCATTTAAATGTAATGTGAAGGAAAGTTTGGAATATTATTACTTCTATGGCATTATAACATAAAGACATGGAGAGACTCAACAAAAGCTGGCATAACCCATGCAGAGTGAAGATGATTCACTTCAGTTTCCCCTTATTACAGGCTTTGCATAATTTAGCTTAAATCTTTGTGTTCTTATTGTCCATTTGAGCAGTTCATGACGACAAGGATACAACCTCTTGATACATGTAAGATAGGGTTTCCCAACCTTTTTTCTGTAGTGGCACACTTTTTGTAACCAAAACCATCCCACAACATACCAATATTATCTCATATATGTCCTCAACCGTCCATAGTGAGACTACTGGAGAAGTCTGTATAAAAGCAGCTCCAAGATTAGCATTCGCAGTGTAAGAGTTAATTATTACTAATAAATATGATTTTCACAAATTGAGTGACTTTTGTCCTTGTTAATTGTTAGCTTTTGCCTTTAGCATGCCTACAAAGCATTTTGATTAAAACCTCTTGATCTGTGACCCAGTCCCCACTGCTACTTTAGTACAAGGACAAGTATTGATAAGAAAACCAGTACAGTCTAGTCTAGCAGATTCCTGACACCATGTCCCATGGATTCCCCTTGTCCTTCCAATGTGCTGGTCCAGTACTGTTACAGGTACTGCTGGTACTATAACTGTCTCTGCTCCATGCTCTCTGGGATGCCAACACATTCTTCACAGTGTTTGTATTTTCTCCCAGCCTCTTGAAGAAAACATGAAATATTCAGTTTTTCCTTCCTACAGCCTATGGGTGCTTTCCATCACAACACATAAAAAGCGGTGTCCTGTAGTAATTGGATTGGCAGTTAGACATAATAGCATGCATTGCATTAAAAAATGAGCTTAAAATAATATTGAATCTTCATCAGGTGTGTGCTTGGAGTTGAAAATTCAGAGTAAAACAAAAACAGAGGTGCTGAAAAATGGGAGGTTAAAGCCAGAGAACTGAAAATGTTTGGGAGATGAAAAGCCAAAATTTAGGACAAAATAAAGAAAGAATATTAAATATTATTCACCTACTGAAAACAAGGAGTTTGAGAACCAAATTTTAAAATTAGACTGATTTTCTTGTCTGATTTGTACCTTTAAATCTTTTGAGCAGAACAAGTGCAGTCAGACTGGTGTGGCTATGGTTAAGATAAATGAAGATAACTCAACTCTGATACCACCAGTTCAGAAATGTTCCCAGAAATGATTCTCAGCCATCTATATGTTTTGCCTATAAATCTGAAAAGTATCTTTTACAAGAAATACTTGTTTGAACAACAATTTTTTTTACGGTGAGTCACTGTTTAATGTTAAACTATTTAGAGGAAACAGATGAATGTATGGTAGCAGACACAAGTGATGCTGCACCTTCAATTGCAATAGAAAATACATACATAAAGTACATAAAGCTGTCAGGTATAAAGGAACCAGAAGACAAAAAATTGTGCAAATTGGGTTGTTAGCTGTTGAAGAGCATGGGTGAGTCTGGCATAAAGCAGCATATTGAATGATCAGTTTGTAAAATAAGAAATTTATGGATGGAACATGAGTGCAATATCTTTTTGATTGCCGGTAGAGCTCTTGCAGTCAGACTGAAAACTTTATCAATAAATTTAAGAGGATATCTACTTGATGAAAACAGCTTTCATTATAGACGTCAAGTACCTGTCTATAGAAATAGAAAAGGATTAATGTTTAAGGTGCCAAAGAATGGAGCAAGCTGAAGAGGAGTTACTGTAGGTCAGTAAGTCATTGGTTATGACAAGAACAGAAGAGAAGTGAAGAGAAGAAAAGGGAAGGGAGAGGAAGAAAAGAGAAGAGAAATGTAGAGTGACTGACGTAAATAGATTGTTAAAATAAAAGAAAGACAGAAGCTGAACAAGTGATTAATAAATTCTGCATAGTTTTGTACAATAGAAGGCTGCACTTTCATAATTATTGGTATACTGTATCTGATATAGGTGTTTGGCATAAAGTCTGGATAGGAGGAAAGGAAACACTTCCATCTAAACTGTAAAGTTAATTTTGCTCTAAGACCCTGACTTCTGATAACCATTTTTTAATGAATGAGTACGGACACAAAAATACCAAAAGTTGTTTAAAAAAAGCTTTATACCTTTTAGTTACCTTCAAAACACTCTCCTTGAGATACAATGCACTTGTCCCAGCACTTCTTCCATTCTTGGAAATATTTCCTGTACTCATCTTTTGTTGCAGTGTCTAGTGACTCTTATGTTTCTTAATGGATTTCATCCATGGTAGCAAATCTTCTTCCCTTCAATCTCAATTTTAATTTTGGGAACAAAAAGGTAGAAAAGAGTCTTTGACTGACAACACAATGTGTACAAGTACAAAATCAAGTTTTGCATGCATTACTTCTCTGGACATTTTTTTTTCCTGATGATTTCCCATAGATGCCTCAGCAGATCAATGTTATGTCACTGTTTATTAGTCTGTTCATAGAGAGCAACATCTTGTCTGGCATGGTCAAAAAACATATTTACCAATGTCCCTTGAAAATCTGCCATGGTGGCTTGAAGAGAAAAAAATACCAAAGCCACCTATCCAATTGTGAAATAAATTCCAGAAATAATACTCACTACACCCAGAATGGTGCTATTTGACAGACTGATTAACTAGACTGTAGACCAGAGCTACTCAACTCCAGTCCGGAAGATCCACAGTGGCTACAGGTTTTTGTTTTCATCAAAGTTTTAATTAGAATCCATTTTTTTACCACTAAAGTTATATTCTTTGGACCTATTTTTACTTAACTACTTTGCTGCGATTCTGAAACCCTAATTGTCTATTTTAGTTTTAAACAGCTGAATTGAGGTTTTAATTGATGTCTGTTGTCTATTTTCTCAACCAGCCAGCAGTTAATAAAATGGTGGAAATGACAAAGGTACCTCTAGCTCTCCAACTAACATTCTTCCATTTAAACCTGTGCACATGCATCATGAAATATCTGTGTTAATACGATGTTTTCAAATAAATGAGAGAGAACGGAAGGATCAAGAGGTACAAGTCTGTTCCATACCACAAAGTGTATGGATAATGTGTTAAAGTTTTGAAAGTGCTGACAAGCCGTATAACTAAATACCAAGTTTCATTATCCGGCCTGGCTTCTATTTATGAAACTGGATGGAATGAAAATTTGCACCCTTCACAGGCCTCCAAGAATGAAGCTGAGCACTCTTGCTGTAGCCATACGATACATAGTGGCATGTTCAAGAATTACATCCTACTACTGTGCTATTGCCTAAATTCGAGAATGTTTAAGTCCTGCCACAAAAGATCATATGCACACACATACATATTTTATCATGCTTCCTGTTATACACAATGATGCTTTGTGTTGTATTTAAAATGTATTATTTTTGTAAATGTGTAATGTAATGTTGTCATAAAATGCTCCACTAAGACGTGACAGGTTGTTACATTTTTGTATATTTTAAGTCTCTAAAAACATTGCTATGGAAGCACAAACAAGGCTGGGGTCATTAGTTAAAGAAAAGCTTTTATAATCAGTGCCCAACTTAAAGAAGAATCCAAAGGTTTAGGGTATAATAATTACCTGGCTTTTATTAAAGATGAGTGCCATGGCATCTTCATTATCTGTACCCATCAGTTTATCAGTATTTCATGATGAGATCACTAGCATTCTAATGGCAATCATGAGTATACAGTAACAGACATACTGTACATGCTTGATCATGCTGACCTCCTATGGTACATCTTGAGCAAATTGGACTACAGCACTGCAAAAAATGCATATGCAAAAAACTGGACAAAAAACTTCAAATGAGAGTTGTTTTGCTTTTTATTTAGCAAAAAAAATCTGCAAAAGGGGTAAACAAAATTTACTAAATAATGATATGTACAATTTTGTGGATAAGGCAATAATTCTTGCAATCAGGAAAAACAGATTTAAAATCATGATTTAAATACTCACTTTTTACAGTGAGTTTCTGGGTGCAAATATTTTTTTTTTATATCATAGATACCTGCTTGTTAAGTTATGCTTATGGTCACACCAGTGTGAAAGCACCTGATCTTGTCTCATCTTGGAAGCTAAACACACTCGGACTTGGCCAGTGTATGGATGGGAGACCGTCTGTGAATCTGAAGTGCTGTAAGTTTATGATACATTTCTGCCGGTTTCTATTGAAATATCTCATCAGTCTTTTACTTTTCTACTTACTCTTCATGGCTTAACAAATGGGTGTCTATGATATAAATTATAACACATACAAACAGGAGCTAGTGTCCAGTTTGCATAGGGAGTAGCATAGGAGATATAAGAGAAATTGAGGGAGGCCAAAATAGAGGTGGATGGATAGAGTAACAGAAGATTTGCAGGAAAAGGGTCTGAATGTGGAGGAAGTAGGTGAAGGACCGAACAGTATGGAGTAGGTTGTTCCAGCATGACAACCCCCACATTGAAGTGGGAATAGAAGAAGTAGCATTGGAGATCACAATGTTCAGGCATGCAGAGCAGCTAATGAACAAAAAAAAAAAAAAAATCTTATTTAGGGTTTGTAGTGATAACTAATATTATTAAAAAACTAATTGTCATTTTTAGCAAATATTGGGGTGAATATTTGGTGCCAGAGGATGCTTAAAAATTTTTACTATTTAAATTAATGGTATTTCTGTGTTTGAATTATGAATATTTGTCTAACAAAGGGTTTTCCAAGACTGGATTAGCTTCAAAAAGCAGGGGAAGCCTGTACAGATACATCTTCATGAATATGTATATACAGTTTAACATAGAATTACATTCTCAAACCTGCTTAATCCAGCATGTATATATACTGTAAACACAAATAGAATGAGAGTTTACCAATCCTGAAAATGTATTTCTCTGTACTATGGCCCACCATACTTAAAATATGTATCTTCACTTTAATCATCTTTAACCACTCTTTTTAAAGTGTCTTTTGTCATACATTATAAGGCCTTTATTCACATTTGTGTTGCATGCCCATTTTGATTGAAATCTGAGTATTTATGTAATGCATTGAAGATTTTCATACAAATTCTGAGTTTGGTTTACTGCTCAGTGTGCTTCCAAGACCTTCTTCACTTTTGCTCAGGTCTGTTTATTTTGTATATTCTTTTAGCTATTGTCTATTTATTTTTTATATTCTTTTAACTATTGTCCTTTGGTCCTTTTCTTATATATTTGATCTTTGTCAGGTGGTTTTGTTTATGCTTCCCTGTGTTGGACTTTTCATTTTGTGTTCACTTTAGACTATTTTTTTTTTTTTTTTGTACACTGTCCTGGATGTTCGCTTAGCCTCCCCATCTTCTGCTAGTCTAATCCAATCACAGCCCAATCCAATCTGTGTCATGAGCTGCTTTCGCTCCTTCAGGCCTCAACATATATACCGTGTTCCACTCTCATGAACAATTCCACTCTCAAAGTGCAATTAGCCATGAGGGAGTTGAAGCCGTAATACTAGGTTACACTTACCTTCTTATAAATCACTTGCACACATAGCAATTTACTAAGTGAATAAACCAGCAGATGATAAATTAATCCTTTCCCAGCCTTTTTCCCAATTCCAGATACCATCGGTAGACTATAGGCATTTACCCACCCGGGACATTCTTATGAAAAGAGCAACCTGCCAAAGCCTGTGGGAGGCAGGTGTTGTGTGGGCTGCTCCAGTTGCTTGCATATGTTAAATTGCAGACGCTTCTCGGTAAACTGATTCATCATCCATGTGCTTTTTTCCTACTCTTATAAGCTATAAACAACTGTTATTTTAAAAAGATATTGATTCAAAAATAATTATATTTCTGGGACTGTATGTAACAAGAACCCTGCACATTTTAATTTCTTTTTTTTTAACAACCGGCCAGCTATATTTGTAATTTGCTTCCTGTTGAATCCCAGATATGAGAATTACACAAATCCCAAGTCATTCATTCAGCACCTAGCAATTTAGAAGATATCAAATACTGAATTCTGTATGAATGCATCCAAACTCCAATGAAATACGCTATTGACTTCATTCTTGAGGGAATCAGGTGCATTTACACAAATGTATTTCCTCCAGATTCAGCCCTGACTGACATTCATCTCAGATGAATATGTCTAAGACACCATAATATCCAAGCAATAGAGTATATTGGCTGGAATGCTTAATAAAAAACACATTCACAGATGTCTGAAAGAATTGCACCAAAAATATTTTGAGGATGTTCATTTTATTTAAATTCACTTTGCTCTTTTAAAATATTGTTTAAAAAATGTGCATTTTATGAAGTCTATTCATCAGATATAGCAGGTTATTAATTAAGATATACTATATAAATGTATAACTCATAACAACAATAGGTGCCATTTTTGCAAAGGAACCCAGAGTATTAAAACTGATGTGTTTATTGAAAATAAATTATATGGTACAATAGAGGGAAAAAAAAGGGAAAGCATAAAGCAAAAAGTAAGAACAAGCAAAATAATACCCTGGTGCCACTCTATTCATTTTTTTATGAGCATTACCTTTTTTTCCTAGACTTTAATCTTGACTCTATTAAGATTTTGGACATCAGTGAAATTGTTGCTTTTCTTGCTATATTTTGGTTTAAAGATTGCTGATTTCTATTAGCATTAAGTATTGTAACTACCACAATGCCATTTATTTTTTTAGTCATTGCTTTCTATATTGAGTATTTGCTTAAAGGTTTTAAACAACAAAAATGCATGATGTCGTTAAAACATAACAATGTGGTTTAATCGTACTTAGTGGCTTCTTCACTCATTAAATGGATGTGGAGCTCCTTTGTTTAGCTCTTTTAGACAAGAAGTGACATCTCTTTCAGGGCAGTCGTGCTTTTAGGGGCAGAGTCAGTTGTCCTCACTGGGTGGCTTATCTGCACTGTGGAGGAAGAAGAAGGCAGTTAGCAGCAGTGCCTCCTCTTGGTTCGGGGTGGTATCACATTGGGAGGAGATTGGAGGGTGACCCACTGATGTGCATGTGTGACAGCTAAGGTTGTGGATAAGTCTTTTGAGACATTGGATTGTGTTTTTTGTGAAACTTTTAATTAGATTTAAAACTTTTTGCTCCAAGTGTTTCTGGTGTTTTGATAGATTTTCTGCTTTGACCCTGCTCATTTCTTCTTCCAGCCCTTTTTAGTCTACAATTTACTGTAAGATCATCTTGAACAAACAGGTCATTGTCTGGTCAAGTATCTTGCATACTTTCCAACTTCAAAAATGCCAGCAAAATACTCCTTTCATCTCTCTGTCCAATTTTTGTCATGAATTAGTAACTTTTCCTTGGCCACTAAAAATTATTTGTGTATATTTTTTAGTGTTTCAGAGGCCAAGGAATCTAGCTGGTTATATTTATCTTTTGCTTCCTTTTGTGTTTAACATTGTTAAAAAACATTTCTCCACAGTATTGCCTTTTATTCCTTATGGACACTGCCATGTTTGAGACTGTCTGCTAGAATGCAGGGTCCTGTTACTGGGAGCCTATTCCCTGAAGTTGTACTTCATGATTTTACTAGCACATTGTTTTTAAAAGTCAGCATCACGAGTGCCTAATCATCCAGGATTTGGGTGCCTGAAAAATAAAACAAACTTTTACATCATTTCATATTGGTAGTTTTTGAATTTACTGGTTCCGACATTCTTTTGGCCCACTGATTACAATTTACTTGTCATGTTTCTTGCCTCTCACTATATGTACCCACAGATTCTGATGACACACCCTGAGCTTTGTTATTTAATTACTGCCTTCCTGGTTATGACTCCTGTGTGAATTCTGTCTTCTTGGTATCATCTCCTGATTCCATTATCTCCCAAAACTGCTGTTGCCTTGCACAAGCTGAATGCTTTGTTGTTTCTGTCACATACAACCTTCTTCTCTCCTCCTCTCTTAAAAAAATTCAAGCTCCAACTCACTGCCTAAGTTGAGACTCAGTGATCTCTGCTCTATCAGGTTGTTTAAAATGCCTTCTCGGAGTCACTTTTATCCAAGCCCTGGAACTATATCTGAGGTACTAGGTGTGCCTATAAAGCAACCGCGTCTGCAGCATCTGAACAATTTGCACCCTTGAGCCTTTTATTGTCCTGTGGAAGATGAGGGTAGTGCTATGCTAGGATTCAAAGTTGAACATATTGGAAAAAAAAGAAAGAAAATAAGACATTTATTAACAAATTAATCAAGAATCAGAAGGGTACAGCATCTAGAAGTCAGTGGCACAAAACATAAGAAAAAACAAAACACTTTATTCACTCTAGTCCTGTCTGTACAGGGCCTTCTCTTAAAAATGGGTAGGGTTACTGCACTCTTGTTTAAATATTCACTACCTATTTTAATGCCACCTCTTACTCACATTATCCCAGGTTTTCTTCCTGATGCCAGTCGATCTCATGCCCCTCACTCCTCTCACAACTTCAAGCTAATTCTAGATACATGTGGGGGATGCTTCTTTGTGCCAGCAATAATCCATTTTCCAGTTAAATCTCCACATACTTCCAGGACCAAGACAGACCTTTCAAAGATCCCAACGACCCAGCTGGTACTCCCCTAGTGGCCCAGGGTGTCCCTGTAGTCCTGATTCCCAATACTTACATAAAGGTTTCTTGCTCTTATGAATAAGAAGGTAGCCATACATTATGGAAAAGGCCTCCCTGCTACCAGACTGATGACTCCTGTTAATAGCCTTTCAGTTTTCCACTGCTTTGCTTCATTTCATATCCTCAGGGTTAACCCCATGGCTCCCACCACTGCCTCCTGATGTTGTCTGTCTATCGATTCAAAAGTGGGTCAGTCAATCCTGCCCTCTATTGATTGAAGTGCCCTCTCATGCCCTGGGTGAATGTGCTTTTGTCCCATTAAAACACACATCATTATAAAATCTTGTAGCTAACTTTACACTTAACTCTTTTGGAGCAACCAACATAATTACCGGTACAGTGCCCCCCCCCCCCCCGAAAAGCACAACCTAGTCACATTTGCATAGTAAATTTAATTGTATCACAGTTTTAAAGGACTAAATCTTTCAGGTAGTTTTCAGCCCACATTCCCTACAAAGCAGCAGAAACAGATGTCCTCACACTCGTCTTTAAGTTTAGTCCTCTTGTCCTGACCACTGTCAACCTGTTGCAGCCTTTTTCATTCTCTGTCTATCACTCTTTATCTCTTTTGATAAAAGATCCAACATTCCTTTATCCTGCTGGGCTGCCTGCCCTCTAGCATTCAGGAGGAACTTAGACACTTTTTTCTATCTTGTACTTTTCTCTATTTCTGTCTTTCTTGGGTGTCCCTCATTATTCCCTTGTGTTATACATAATGGCCCCCCCCCCCCCTTTTCATGCTGACATGTTGATTTTGCTCTATACAGCCAATACCTATGGTTCTGTTAAGCTCTGCTCTGTGTTGCTGTTGTGTGTCAACTTTTCCTCCCTAGCAACCCATCAAAATTTCCATCCATTCAATTCAATCTTTAAAACTACATCCTCCACTCGATCTGTTCTTAACTTAATTTTTCTCTTTGTAAAAACTTGATTGCTTTGTATGGATTGTAATAAAATTAATAAAAAAAAAAAAAAAAAAAAAAAAAAAAAAAAAACTACATCTTCCATTACATAACAGCTGCAAGACAAAGCTTATCTGAGCAGCAGACACTATCACAAAATGGAACACCAGCCCTCATGAGGTACATTCACAGACACAATGTTCCAATTCAGTTTTACCAATTACCCTAACACACATACCTCTAGAATGTGGAAGGAAACTGGCATACGTAGAGAAAAATTAACAGATGTGCAGAAAACTTGCAAAATGCATGCTAATGTATGCAATACAAAAAAGCATGGAGACAAAATATGCAAATATAACAGAAATAAAGCAACAAGCTATAATATGTGCCACTGGTGCCTCAGAGTCCTTCATGGACTGATGTTTTCTCCCACTAGAACTGAGATCCATCCTGGAATAATTTTGGTTAAGTAATTAATGGTTCCTGCTTTGTGTCCACAGTACACTCCATAATCACAATAAGGATTAAAAAGAAACAAATTAGAAGGAGTGAAGAAAAATGTCATATTCAATTCTAATAAATCAATAACTTTGAAATTGTTATCGTTGTAACTATCATTGAGGTGTCACAGTAGTACATCACATAACATTATCTACGCATAGCACCTGGACTTCAGTTTGCCTTCTTTTTAAAGTTTCTACTTTTGATGTGCTTTCACCAGTGTTGCTTTCAGGGTCCCTGCTTTGCTCACACAGTTCAAATCCAGGCTGATAGTTTATTTAGTTTATCCCTTTGTATTTTTGTTTGTTTTTTAAAGTGCAGTGTGATGAGGCATGTGTTGAAAAGCACTACATGAAAGTTAGGTGCTTATAGTGGGTCCATCAGCTAAAGCCCAAATTGGTCTTGGACTTCTCAGCTCTTTCTCTGTCTTTTGCAAGCCTCAAGTCCGCAATCTTGGTGTTATCTTTGACAGTAACCTCTCTTTTGAGAAACAGGTTAATTCTGTAGTCAAGAGTTGCTTTATCCTGCTTCGTCTATTAGGTAAGATCAAGCCTTTTTTATCTTCCAGGGAGATCTTGAGAAAGCTACTCATGCTTTTATCTTCTCACACCTTGATTACTGCAACTCGCTGTATTCTGGGATTAGCAAATCCCAGATACACAGGTTACAGTTGGTCCAGAATGCTGTAGCTCGCTTTCTGTTGAGGCAAGAAAGTTTGATTCTGTTTCTCCAATATTAGCTTCTTTACACTGGCTGCCTGTCAGCTTTCGAATTGATTTTAAAATCTTGTTGTTAGTTTTTAAATCTTTACATGGGCTTGCTCCTGCCTATTTATCCGAATTGTGTGTTTTACACCAGCCATCCAGAGTGCTTAGATCTTCTGGTCAGTTGTCTCTTGTTGTCCCTCGTACCAAGTGTAAAACTAAGGGGGACAGGGCTTTTGCAGCTGCTGCTCCTCGCCTTTGGAACTCTTTACCTCATCACATAAAGGAGTCGTCTACAATTGAACTGTTCAAAACAAGATTAAAGACTCATTTCTATTCACTTGCATTCCATGACCTTCAGTAATACCGATGGTTTCCTCATTGTGATTATGTAACATTGCTTCTATTTATTATTTATTCTATTTATGTTAATTTATTTTATTTCTATTTATGTTATTCATGTTTAATTGTATGTTTTTCTTTTATTCTATTATTGTAAAGCACATTGGCCACAGCATTTCTATGTTGTTTTAAATGTGCTATATAAATAAATTTGACATTGACATTGCCCTCCAAGATGTTTGCAACAAAGACATGTTTTTTCTTGATTTATCTCTCTGCCCCACAATTTAAAATTACAAATCAAACAATTCAGACGTACTTAAAGTGCACATTGTAGACTTTAATTTAAGGGAACTGGCATATATTAGAAATGACCCCCCCACCCCTCACTATAATGTTTGGGACGGTTGGTATCACGGGTGTTTGCTTTTACTCATGTGTATTTAATTGTGTCATTAGTCCAAGTTTAAGATACCCTGGGGTGCTTCTACCTACAGACCACCTTTGGAATCTGCAATTGCCAATGTTCAACATGTGAACAACATCTGTGCCAACGAAAGTCAATGAAGCCATAATAAGGTGCAAAACAGGAATACAACCATTAGAGATATCACTAAAACCTTAGAATTATCTAAATCAACTGTCTGGAATATCATGAAGAACAAAGAATGCACTGGTGAGCTCAGTAGTCACAAACGGACTGGTACTCCAAGAAAGACCTCCATTGCTGATGTCAAAAGAATCCTCACTTTGGTAAATTAAAAGCCCCAAACGCCTGTCTGAGACAGAAGAAACAGTCTTCAGGAGGCATATGTATATGTGTTAGAGACTAGTATACACAGAAAACTTCATGAACAGAACTGCAGAGTCCACAGTGCAAGATGCAAATCACTAGTTAGCCACAAAAAGAGGATTGCCACATTACTGTTTGCAAAAAGGAAAGTTCTTAAAAGAGACTGCAGAAATCTGGAAGAAGGTCTTATGGGCAGATGAGACAAAATGAACCTATATCAGAGGGATGGCAAAAGCACAGTGTGGTGGTGAAAAGGAACTGCTCAAGATCCAAGGCATACCAACTCATCTGTTAAACATGGTGGTGAAGATGTTATGGCTTGGGCATGTATGGCTGCCACGGGTATTGGCACACTTATCTTCATTCATGACGGAACTGCTGGTGGCAGTGAATTCAGAGGTGTATAGAAGCATCTTAGCTGTTCAGTTTCCAGTAAATGCCTCCAAACTCATTGGGAGATGCTTTATCCAATAACAAGGTAAAGATCCCAAATATACTTCTAAGTCAACACAGGAGTTTTTCAAAGCCAAGAAATGGAAAATTCTTGAATGGCCCAAGACAGTCACCTGAATTAAATCTAACTGAGCATGCTGTCCATATGCTGAGGAGAAAACTTAAGGAGACAACCTCCAAAACAAGCAGGAACTTGAGATGGCTGCATTATAGGCTTGGCAGAGCATCACCAGAGACAATACTCAGGCCCTGGCGATGTCCGTGAATCACAGAGTTTAAGCAGTCATTGCATGTAAAGGCTATGTAACAAAGTTCTCAATATGACTGCTTTAATATACCAACAATTGCTATGTCTCAAACATTATGGTGCCCTGAAATGGAGGAGCAAATAGAAAAAGCATTGTCATTTCTACATGGTGAGACTGAAATGTATGCAAATACCCTTAAAAAAGTCTTCAGTGTGCACTTTAATCACGTCTGAATTGTTTGATTTGTAGTTTTAAACTGTGCAGCAGAGGAATAAATCAAGGAAAAATGTGTCTTTGTCCCAAACATTATGGAGATTACTGTAAAATATTACATTTACCAAACTCTTATCATTTGACGATTTGCTCATAGCATAAGTATGAACTTGAATTTGTCTGAATTTAGAGTCTTTGTATCGTCAATGTCTGCAATATTATTAATAGCCACCCCCCTCTTCAAAATCTATCCTTAATTTATGTTGTATAGTACGCATTTATGAAAAATGTGTTCTGCAGTTTTTCAGGTAAGATGACAGAAGTTTTGAAATAAGGTTGTTCTACTCCCTTATCATGCCAGTGGAGAGATTCTAAGTGTTGCATGTTGATCAGCACGAGTGTCAGAATTTCACTGTACTCTGTACACATGACAATAAGGAAACTATAAACCTATTTGTGGCATTCTGTACATACAATGGGAATGTTGATTACCAGAATAAAAAACAATAAAAGTGGTTATCATTAACAGTGAATGAAACAGGTACATTTTGATTTGAATAGTTTCACAAAACAGACAGTAAAAGTCAGACAATTTAGAAAATGCGAAATATTGAACTCACTAAAAAAAGCTTATTAGAGTTTATTTTTTTGGCAGAAATCACAGCATACTGTTTCCTAAAGTTTTGTTTACAATTCAGTGTTTTCCTGTGTTCTCTTCTATGACCAAAAAGCATAGATTATATAATCTGTTGCACGTCAATAAAATCAATTCTATTTATGCCTCTCATTCATATCACTGGAGGAGTTATGTGTTTTAATAATGTGACATGCTGCATATTTTCCATATGAAATGCCATTGTGTGCATTACTATGTTTTCTTCACAGGAAAACTAAGTACATAGAACGTCACTGCATAAGCAACAACATCATCCATCCTGGCTGAAAATATGTACACATTATGCACCGTGGAGTTCCCAGTTTTTTTCTGTTTCCGATGCATGTTTATGGATGTTAAGCTGTGCTTGAAGCTTTTCTCCTATGAGACACCTATCATGCAAGTTGTTGGCTCTCAAAACTTACCTTCTGATTTTGTTGTGGTTTTTTATCTGCCAGACCTGTTTGAGTTTCCTCCAGTTTTCAAGTTCCTTTTGATGGTGTAGAAAACTGTACTGACTGACACCTTGGCATACTTTGCAATTTCTCTGAGGGAAAGACCTACAGTTTTAAGGGTTATAATGACTGTCTGTCTGTCTTCCTTTGTTAATTTCCTTTTTCTCACCTTCATGATAACTATATACAGTGTAATATTTTCCAAACAATGCTTCAGAGGGTGCAGTTTATCACACATGCACATGGGTGGGTGTTCTGGTCGGGATGGACCAAGGTTCCTTACCTGAAATGGAGGCCCTCCCTTCAGAAGGCAGGGTGTTTTCTGCTTTAGCCAGGAAGCTGGCAGAAGATGCCGGTCTGGAAACGGGTACATTTGTGTCCCCGCAGTGTTGAACTGAGGAACAATAGCTGGCTGGGAGGCCAGTGTGATGGAAGGACAGGGAAGACAAACGGTCAGGGCTACATGCTCCCCCAACACATTAGATGGCAGCATCCTTGGGCGGCTCCACCAGTATAGACATCCAAAAGACATGCTGGAAACTATAATTCCATGGGGCAGCCTTGTTCGGTTCTGGGGGTGCTGCCAGAGGGTGTTGTGGGGATATATGATCCCTGCTTTCTGGGACTTCTACTCGACCTAGAAGTGTTTCCAACAGGCTAATCCCTGGCACTGGAAGTACTCCCGGGTCTAAGATGAAAGAAGCCACTCTACTTCATATAGTGAGACAAAGTCAGAGCTGTGCACCACTCACTAGGGAGGAGTGGAGGGATAAACAAGAGAGGAGAGAGAATTGTGATTCAGTTTGTCCTTTTGGATAACTTGTGGTGGTATTCTGTTAAAATACAACTTTTTTTTTTAACTTGAGGCTTGTGTCGTGGTTGTGTTTAGGGTGCTGCAACACCCCCTACTGGTCACTATATTTACAGTGAAAGGAAAAGATAAACAATGAAAATATTTGGAGTTCCAGGGGATACCCTGTTTAATGCCGAGGTGGTCAAATGAATGAAAAAAAAGAAAAATAAATCAGATGGGAAATAGTTCAGATTGTTTTGAAAGCTCCTCAAACTGAAGAAGGCTTCTTTTGACACATAGATATGTCATGCCTAGAAGTCAGGTCCACAATGAATAGGGACTTCATGTCTCGTCCCGGTTGTTATAGTAGCGGAAGTGGAAAGTGGCAGAGCTAGTAATGATGGAAGCAGAAATGATTTTACTAGTCTTCCAGGTTGTTTTCCTCTATTCTAAAGGAAATGGAAAAGCTATTTGTGATGGTGTCACATTGAAAACTGTACCCATATTTTTAGACAAAGACACCCCCATGAGACAATCTATATGCTTGAATGCATGACTATATATATATTTTGAAGGGGGGGGGGGGGCTGAACGCACAACTATAAGACGTGGTTGCTCCTCCGAAACCCCCTCTTAAATGGTGATACAATGGGAAACAAATACAGTTTTTTACATCCTCTTTGCTTGAATAGCTGCTGGATTGCTGTTGCTGCTGCTGCTTCTCACGTGGCACTTCGAACATTTAAAAGCCTGTACAGCAGGGTTCCTTTTGTCTTTTTGCCTTGTCTCACTTCTCCCCAGACCTCCTCTGCTTTATTCTTTATGCTTTATTATGCTGTTTACAAATGAAGTTTATCTTTCTTGAAAACCCTGAATGAATCTTTGCAACTGTGTATCCCAAGCATGACAATATCTATATCATGTTTCACAGTCAAGAATGTCATAAAGCAATAATATAATAAAATGATCGTTTAGCATCCAACAAAGCATCAATGTCTACTGTTCAATCTGCAGATAATTTTATAGCACAAACTACTCAGGCCTTATTGGTGTTCAGCTCATGAATGTGGTGTACATTTCAGGGCATCATCTATTGAGGAGGTCCAAATTTATCCCCACAAATGCTGCCTGCAGCAAGCTATTTCGAAAGAAACTACTTGGCATCTAATACAAAAGCATCTCTTTACCAGTAAAATGCAAAACTAACACGTGAAATCCAGCTTGAACAAAGGTATTTGAGAAGTTTGGGGGTGCATTTTGGATGTCTTTAGGGTTGTTATGCCTGAAGGAGCCAGGGGTGACGTATATTTAAGGAAATAAATATCTGAAAAGAAGGCAGTGGTGCATGCAGTGATTTGTGTAAGTGAGGGTAATATACCCTCATCTCTGTGAAGGTACATCAATCAGTATGTACACTTCTCAGGGTCAGGGTGTGGTTGTTAATTTATTGAGCTGAAGCTGAATGACTTACCCAGGCTGCTAGTATGAACTATGGCAGTGAATGAGATGCTGTTTATAAGGGGAGGTGAGGGTCATCAAAAGTCAGTGCTGCTGTAAAACGTATTGTGAGGAGATTATTCATCTGTTATGAAATCTACTTAATCCACTTCAGGGGCATGGATGTGAACTGTGCCTCCAGCATCTTCCTGGAAAAGGCAGGCATCAACACTGAACGGGGCACTACACCAGTACATTGCACACCACTATCACACACATCTCCACACTCACATATATGTGACATTTTAGTCATCAATTAATTTGTAATGCACATATTTGGGATGTGATAAGAAAATTGAATTTAAAGCAGGCTGTACAAGGATTGTTTCGGTTTTCTTATTTTTCTGCATGTTTGAGGTGATTATGAATGTGAACGTCCTGAGCTCAAGAGCCGCTCAACACACACATGAACACTACGAAATATTTTGGGGCACTGAATGAATGACGTTTTCAACAATGATCGGACTTAATGGCGCGTGGGGATGATCTACATTAGATGTAACTTTATACGTAGCGATGGCTTTGTAGAGGACACCAGTGTTTTTTTTTTCCGTAAAACGTGCCGATTTTCATTCAGTGTGTTAAAATGAAAGCGTGTGCCTGCGTGTAGGCATTCGGTGCCATCTGTGAGACATCAGGTTACCGGATTTTTTTTTTTTTTTTGTCTCGTGTCGATACGCAGGATGGAAAATGTTATCTTCATTGCGACAAAAGGGAAACACATTTGCATTTAAAATGTTGTTTAATTGCCTTGCAAATCTGTGACATTATTACATGTACATCCAGTAACGGTATTTCAAGCTGGCCGCCAGTCCGCGCCTTGCGTTGGAACTGATTGCTCACACAGATGGCAAGCATGAAGTTTGTCCTCCTCCGAGGTTTGAGGCGAGCGGCAAGCTGCTGGCGGCATCTGATAACCGCTTATCAATAAAGTGCCTCATCCACCTGTTCCCTTTTTCAATTAACCCCGCTGGCTACGGCGAGCAGGCGGTTTCAAGCGAAAGAGATCGCAGTCTGGCAGGCAACTGGGAACAGATAGCGCTCACCTCGGGGGCCGCAGTGTCAGCCGGCCGATGCCACCCGGCGGTTCGCACAGGTCCGTTAGCTTTTTTCTTGTTCAGCTTAACGATTTGCGGATTTCTCATTTACTTTTTGTTTGCTAGCTTTGTAAAATATTTCAGTTTCATAGCGATATGTTAAGTGCATTTATTTTGCTTCTCCTTAATTGATAACATTGATAGTGATGGGCACCGCAGTGAATAAGGAAGTTTTAAAACTCGATCATTGGCTCTGTCCTTTGGTACCTATAGCTTACTTATTTTACCTGAGCGTAACTGGAATTTCGTATTACTGCGAGTTGCCTAGTAACTGAAGTCTGATTGTGAACCTGGACTCACATTTCACTACTTAATGTCAAGGGCATTGCAAGCCAGGAATTAAAACCCACAGCTTTTATATCAGTAGCATTCCATTCAAGAGGAACATTGGGGATAAACTGACACAAAGAAATACAAATTTGGCCGAATTACTTTAAACAGGGTCATATGGCATAGTGGAGTGGCATATATATGATTCAAGCGTTCTAGATTCAGATCATTCTCTGTTTGGCATTTGCCTGTTCTCTCTGCTTTCCTCCCACATCTACAAATACCAGCAGGATAGGCTATTTGGTGATTGGTGCTGTGTGTGTGTGAGCCCTACGATGGACTGTCACCCAGTCGACTCAATATAATTTTTATTGTCCCAATTTGGCTTGTCAGCAGGTTTTACAAAGGGACTAAGACCTAACATGAAAAATGATTTGATGAAGAATACAACCATCAGAGCATACACTCCATACAAATAAATAAAAATATAGCTATGAGAATATTATTTTAAAACAGTATATCAAACATATTAGACATAAACAATAAGAACATAAAATACAAGAAATTTGACAACTGAGAGGAAACCATTCAGTCCTTCAAGCCTGTTTGTTTAGCTGATAGCTAAGCTGTTCCAATATCTCACCCAAATTTTTCTTAAAGGTTTTCAAGGTTTCTGCTTTAACGACATGTCTCGTTTGTTCCAGAATTATGTCTCTTTGTGTAAAGAAGTGCTTCCGGGCTTCAGTCTTAAATGCACTTCCCCTTAATTTCCACTGATGTCCTTGAGTACATGATTCACCCTTAAGCTGAAAGAATATTGCTTGATCTACTTTATCAATGTCTGGATTACGTCACCATGCAGTAATCAGAGACGTGACTGATGATTGATGCAAATGTTAACTGTTCATCCTGTAATTAAGCCTGTGGATGCTTTATTGAAATTGAACTTATTTAGAAGATTAGTAGCTGAATGAATGAAAGAACTGGTGGCTTTTAATCCTTAGAACCTTGAACCTTTGACATGATGGCAACAACTGAATTCAGAATGTAATGGGTGAATCTTGTCTGATATGCTCTGCCTTCCATAATACTTACTTATTAAACAGGTCTGTCAGATTGGACTGTCTATACCTTGCTTTTTTAATTTCCATTTTACTAATTGATTTATGCAGTTTTTACTGCTGACATTAAGAGTTCCCAACCAGGTCAACAGAACATAAGTAAAGACAGACTCAATACAAGATTTAAAGAACATAATGGTAGGACTTACACTAAAAAGACTTGGCTATACCTTAGACAGTAGAGGAGCTGCTGTCCCCTCTGTGTTTTCCTTAAAAGTCACTTCTGAGTTTATTGTTGTCCCCAGATATTTATAACTATCAACAATAACAACATTTATTTATAAAGCACACTGTCATACAAACAATGTAGCACAAAGTGCTTCACAAGATGTTAAACAAAAAGTCAGTCACTGTCCAACACACTATATCCTAACACAGGGTCACGGGGGTCTGCTGGAGCCAATCCCAGCCAACACAGGGCACAAGGCAGGAACAAACCCTGGGCAGGGTGCCAGCCCACCATACAAAGAGAAAGTTACATAAAAAAAAATTAATTAAGATTAGGCAATAATATTAAAGAATATGTAATAAAGGAAAAAGTTAAGGCCAGACAGCCAAGACAGAAAAAACAAAAAAAACTTCAGTTAGGCTTTAGGAAAAAAAAAATTCCAGGGGTTCCAAGGCCAAAAGACCGCCCTGCCCTGCCCTGCCCCCACTGGATTTTCTACCTAAAATAAATGTTCTTAAATCAATCCCCTTTGTTTTTACAGGTTCACATCATAGAATTTTGCTGGACAACCCATGGACAACAATCTCCAATGCTTGGTTGTTTCTTTTGGGTGAATGGTGTTTCTTTTGAAATCCATTGTAAGTTCCTCTGTTTTTGTAATGTATAGGTGTAGAAAAGTCTCACCAGGCACCAGTTAAGAAAATCATGTACCACTGGATCAGGACTGGTTTCATTCGCATTCAGTAGGCTTACAATCACTGAGTCATCAGCAAATTTGAAGATGAACCCGCTTTTAAATTTACTGCAACAACTGTAGAGGATGTACAAAAGAGGTCAAAAAATACAGTCCTGAAGGCACCTCATGGATGGTGACAACATGCCAGACAGACAACCATTGACTTTCACTCTTTGACTTCTGTCTGTTAAAAAGTCAATCAGCCACCCTACCAAATTTATATTTTTTAAGTCTCTCTGCAAGTAGGTGGGTTTGGATGATATTAAAAGCTGAGGAGCACTGAAGAGCCTTGTGGGAGTTTTGACACCCTCCCAGTGGTTATGCCACAGATGAAGCGAACTGACAACAGTGTCCTCTGTCCCCCTATTAGACTGATAGGAACATTGAATTGGATCTAATACACCCTGAGTTTTTTTTTCTTGTTAACTTCCTTTTTATGTATTTTTCAAATTATTTCATAACAAGTGATGTCAGAGCCACCGGACTGAAGTAATTTAAGGTTGTTGTGTTTAACTACTAGAACTATTGTAGTCTGTTTCTTCAGCTTTGGAACTTCCGCTGTTCTAATGGCAACCTAAAAATAAAGTAAAAATGAACCTGAGTTGCTCTGCACAGTATCTGAAGAGTTTACCACTAAGACGGTCTGATCCAGCTGAATCCAGCCTTGCACCCCTATAACCTATCCCCTATAACCCTGCATTGAACTAAGTGGGTTTGAGAATGTTATGTTAGTATAATATGAGAGAGAGAGGCAACAGTTGCAGGAAAGGTTTTCAGAAGAATCCAAAGAAATAATGTCCTGAAAAATGCCACCTCTTCAGGGATTCACTTGCCTTGTACTGATCCCCTGCTTCCTGAGCATTTTTTTCTTCAATCACCACCACAGTATGACATAATGTCCACCAAACTGTCACTGCTGCATTTATTACTGATTAATCTAATAATCACATTCACCCTCTAGAAGTACTTGAAATTCTTCATTTGCTGCTTACCACTTATTTATAGGGTACAAGTTCTGTCACTCTTTTCTAAGACAGGAACTTGATCTCAGATTTAGAGGTATGGCTAATTTTGTCCTGTGCCATAAAATTTCCTATTTAGATCAGTCCTTTGTCACTAGCTCTTTTGGTAACACAATCAGTTCTAATATATTCAAGGATGTAAGCTCAGTTAGACAAGAGGCGTGAGAAACTTTTTCACTCTCACTAAGAAATAGTGACTTGAAGGAAGTTCACAAATATAAGCTGGATAAAGCGACATAATGCTTAGGACAAGCCCATTTTATGTAACTGAATTGTGATTAGGTTAGACAGAACTGATTGGCCTTCTCTTTCAACACCTGAGAATTCAATCCTGAGTGGAGAAGAGAACAGAAGTAAAACTAAAGCACAGTATGGGGCTTTGAGAGAAAAAAACAAAGTATCTGAACTCCTCCACATGCAGGAAATACCTTATACTGTATATGTATATATAAAAAATTAGCAACTCTTTTCTATGAACAAACCATGATTTTAAAATTTTAAGTGCTAATTTTTATCCTTTATTGCACTCAGCCACAAACCACTCTTGTGCATGTTAGAGTTGACAAAACTTTAAGGCCAAGTTGACAAACAGCAGGGATATGTAATCTTAAAGCTCCAAGAGTGGATACTCCCCACCCACAATTACAGCCGTGCAGGTGAGCAGAGAGCTGAGGAGCCTTTGTGCCAGAAAAGCAGCGGGTACAGATGGAGTATCGCCACGACTGCTGAAGGCCTGTGCGCTGGAACTGGGGAGTCCTCTACAGCGTGTGTTCAACCTGAGCCTGGAACAGGGGAGAGTCCCGAGGCTTTGGAAAACATCTTGTATCACCCCAGTCCCAAAGGTTTCACGTCCTAGTGAGCTGAATGACTTCCGGCCTGTTGCTCTGACGTCACATGTGATTAAGACCATGGAGTGGCTTCTGCTTCACCTCCTGAGGCCACAGGTCCGCCACGCCCTCGATCCTCTGCAGTTCGCATATCAGGAGAAGGTGGGAGCAGAGGATGCCACCATCTATATGCTACACTGATCCCTCTCCCACTTGGACAGAGGCAGTGGTGCTGTTAGAATTATGTTTTTGGACTTCTCTAGCGCCTTCAACACCATCCAGCCTCTGCTCCTTAGAGACAAGCTGACAGAGATGGGAGTAGATTCACACCTGGTGGCATGGATCGTGGACTATCTTACAGACAGACCTCAGTATGTACGTCTCGGGAACTGCAGGTCTGACATTGTGGTCAGCAACACAGGAGCGCCGCAAGGGACTGTACTTTCTCCGGTCCAGTTCAGCCTATATACATCAGACTTCCAATACAATTTGGAGTCCTGCCACGTGCAAATGTTCGCTGGCCACACTGCTATTGTGGGCTGCATCAGGAGTGGGCAGGAGGAGGAGCACAGGAAGCTAATCAAAGAATTTGTTAAATGGTGTGACTCAAACCACTTACACCTGAACACCAGCAAGACCAAAGAACTGGTAGTGGATTTTAGGAGGCCCAGGCCCCTCATGGACCCTGTGATCATCAGAGGAGACTGTGTGCAGAGGGTGCAGACCTATAAATACTTCCTCTATTGTAGGAATGAAGCTGGACAGTTTGACATCGCACAGTATGCGACTCTTCAATTCCACCCGGTAGGGGGTAAACGCTAACATTATTCAAAGTTATTGTCTGTTTTTACATGCATTTTTATTACTCTTTAATATTTTTTTTTGTGTATCAGTATACTGCTGCTGGATTATGTGAATTTCCCCTTGGGATTAATAAAGTATCTATCTATCTATCTATCTATCTATCTATCTATCTATCTATCTATCTATCTATCTATCTATCTATCTATCTATCTATCTA
>JANRMT010062854.1:123757874-123780724 GCA_026402145.1 Polypterus bichir lapradei | reverse complement strand
CTTCTTATTGTTTCGCTGCCTTCTCAATTATATAATGCATGTTTTCTAAAGCGCTTTTTGGGCCTCTTCCTGGTTTTCTACGTACTGCGTGATTACGTAGGAGGCGTGATGATGTCAGACGAAACTCCGCCCCCACGGGTTTCAAGCTCATCTCCATTACAGTAAATTGAGAAAAACAGCTTCCAGTTATGACCATTACGCGTAGAATTTCGAAATGAAACCTGCCCAACTTTTGTAAGGAAGCTGTAAGGAATAAGCCTGCCAAATTTCAGCCTTCTACCTACACGGGAAGTTGGAGAATTAGTGATGAGTCAGTCAGTCAGTCAGTGAGTGAGTGAGTGAGTGAGTGAGGGCTTTGCCGTTTATGAGTATAGATAACACATAGCAAAGTACTAGCAGTTCTGCTCTTTTCAGAAAGCTTGAAATCAAATTGTTGCAGATGCTTTTGTTTTTTTTTTCAAGGCTGCATAATGGTGGTACAGCTCATAGTAGTTCACTTCCCATATTCACAAAGGATACCCTGGGTACTCTTGTCTCCTTGCATTTCTCGGAAAAAGATAAGATTAATAGATAACTCTAAATTTGTCTTTTTTTCAGTTAGGAAGTGTGTGTGATTGTGCCCTACAATAGCCTGGAATCATGTTGCTGGCAGCGGGGACATGCAGACCCAAAGAACCCCTTCAAAAGACCTCTATAAAGCCAGCCCCAAAAATGTATATTTAATTTTTGAAAACATAAATACTTTGTACATTTTTGAGCTCAACCGAACTAAGAGAAACTGGTATGTCATGTTGCATGATGTTATAAATTACTTGATTCCCATTACTGAGTCTGCAAGACACTATTGTAACAGACGGCAGAAAGTGCTTCACAAGCAGGAGCTGTCTGCAAGTGCTTCTCAGTCTGGATGCAGTAAGACGAGTATCAGGAATCAGGATGAGCAGGGTTAGATGTTTAAGTTACAGCAGTCATCAACAAGGACTGAGAGGACATCTTCTACATCAGAGGGACAATGTCTTAGTACTTTCTTAGAAAAATGAGGCATCATTTCAGTAGTGATGAATTATGTAAATTGATTACTGATACAGTGAGGCTAGGGCTGGGTTTATACTTTTCGCAACGCAACACATGCTGTAGCGGATGCTCCAGCTACACAAGCGTTTTACTGTTTATACTTGTGCGTGTACTTTACATAAATCTGGAAGAATCCACCAGGTGGCAGTGCGAGATATTATCACAGTGAGAATAGGTTCAGCTTCTCTGTGTTGTGAATTGCCTGGAACACCCATTAAATTCCGATGACACCATCTCTGAAAAGGATATTTAATGATTAAATCCATCAATCCTGGGATGTGCCCATTCCAGCTAGCATTGGGTACAAGGTAGAAACAATTTCTAGACAGGGCATCAGCTCATCGCAAGGTGAATACAAGCACACACATACGCTAGGGTCATTTTAATGTCACCAAATCTGCATTATCTTTGTAAGGAAACTGGAGCACACTGTGGAAACCCAGCAGGAAAACATGTAAACTCCAAGCAGGGAATACCAGCGACGTGACTCCCTGCGAGACAGCAGTGCTACCACTCATGTCACCCCCATGTGTGTAATTATTAACAGTATTCATTATTTAAATAAAATTAATGATTTATCTGTAAAATGTAACATACATACTTTAATGCATTTCATCATGAAAGTGATATCAAGTATAAATCTAAAGATTCTAAATTTACAGAGAGTTGGAATATCATACATTTAATGTGTTCTGTGTGGAGATTATTGCTGTTTGCTGCTGCTGTCAGGTCAGGAGGAAGTCCCAGAAGCTCGTAGCGATTAAAAACTGGGATGACGTTTATGATGGTCCTCTTTAATGATAAAGTAAACTACAAGGTTAAAGTGGACATTTCGAGATTAAAGCTGAAATTTCCACTTTAATCACAAAATACACGTTTTCACCAAGTCCTTAATTTTTTTTCTCTGTGGCTCAAAAACAGTGCTGTACTTTATGTTGCTGTTGTGAAGTTGCAAAAAAAAAAAGATGGTACAAAAGATGGTATGTGAGACTTTTAAAATGTTTTGTGTCATTACGATGGGGAATACGCTTAAATATAAAAGCACCACGAATGCATTTGTATGTCGGCATTTTGCTTTACCACATCGAACCATTCATCAAACATCGAAGCATGCACATCGATCCCGTAGGATCCGCATAGCAGCTTTCTTTCACATGTAGATAGTAAACAGAGACTTTGATGTCGCACTGTGCCCCCCAACTTTTTGCTGGTACTGCAGCTCGCACACGCGTCACAGTAATTTCTGAGGACCTGCTCAGAGGACGCGTCAAATGAAAGCTGCAAACGCGTAGCAGCCATGATGAGTGTGCGTATGTGTTCTGAGTGTGAAGTATAAATAAACTCTAGCAGTGTTGCAGCTGGAAACAGCAAATGTCAGCCACATCTTGTTCACTGTTTGTATTAGCTTTGGAGGCATTTTCTATCACCTGTAAAAATGGCAAAGACAAATTATCCATCTTGTAGTAGAATGTAGTGTTGCTGTATTTAGTAGTTCAATAAACAAGTCTGTAATTGGGATGGTCCTTTAGCAGGTCAACTGAGAGGACTTCACTACCTAGTTGATAGAAGAAGTGTGCAAGGACTGATGGGAGATCGACACATGCTTTAAAAGAAGATAGCATTCAGACTTCATGAAACAATCAATGTGAAGCTGCAGTGGCCTCTGACAAATAGTGTTTAAGTTTGTATATGTCATGATAAAAAGTGAGTTTTCTATCTGATGCTGGCATGGTTATTGTTTGCAGACCACTTATCTGTGTATAATGCAGTTTGCTTGCCTATGATATGCATATCTTAACTGATAACATTACCCATATATTATTGCATATACAGTATCATACTCTTACTCATAGTGTAAGATTTCAGTGTTCTATCAACACGTCTTCCTCTATTATCACAGCATATTTTGCATCCTGACCAAGACCGTATTAATAAAGATGGTTTCCTGTAATTATGAACACAATAAACAACAATTAACCAACTAAACACTTAATATAAATAAACAGTCAGTTAAAAATCAATCTTTCCATTAATTATCATAAAGCACTGTGTAGCTCAAGTGTTTGATGATGTGAAAATATTTGAAGATTCTGTTTGTCTGAAAAATCAATGAAAAATCCATGAAAATGTTTTCCCTTCTAGGGGACCGTGTAATCAAAACAGCACAATAAGCATTTTGATTAGAATGGGAGGTGGCAAGATGAAGCAGAGGCTAACACTGTTACTTCACAGAATCACAAGTTTAGGATCCCTAAGATCCCAGTTGCTATTTGTATATTCATCTTGTGTCTGTATAGTTTTTCACCCACACCCCAAAGACAAGTAATTTTATTGTTAATTACTTAATTTAATTGGTGGTTCTAACTTGACTCAGAGTAAGTCTGAGTACAGTGGACTAACACCATGTCCAGCCTGACTTCTTCCTGCTCCACTGTGAATTTGCATAAGCAGTTTTCAAAATGTTGTAGGTTTATAGGGTCATGTATCCAGAGTACAGTGAACTTCTTCTTTGTAAGTGCTAATCAACGTGCAGCCACTCTCCGGTGCCATGATTAGTCAGCACAACTACCTTAATTTGATGCTTCTGTCTTTTTATTTGAAAATTTTCAGAACACATTTGTCATAACAATGTAATGTTATGTTAGTACACACATATCCACTCTGCATTGCTTGTCATGATGACTCTACCCCTTCTGACAGCGTCTCTCTCCCAGGTCTGTGTGCCCAACCAGAGTTTTCATGTTGAAAATGCCACTGCTCACAGACATTTGGCTTTATATAGATACAGTATACTATGAGTTTTAAGACTTCTGTTTAACATTTCTTTTTCTTTTTTACTCTAGGTTTTCTAAATTTACAAATAATGTGTCTCTTGATAACAAATTTTTATGGGATAAATGAATGTATGCCATGAATTTGAAAAAATATCTGACTTATAAAATACCAAGTTTAGGGTTAGCGTTAGGTTTAGGGTTAGGGTTTATTAATAACCCTATTATTACTTAATAATCAAGTGGCCTTAATATTTTTCACTAGACTAGATCATGACACTAATGTGTTATTTTGTATATTAAATTGCCATGTTGTAGTGTTCTCAGCGAAAGGCACGGTGTACATAGCTTGACAGATCAAATGATCCATTTACTGTTTTTGACTTTCTGTACAAGCCTCACTGTTTCAGTTTATCTCCCTGTTTCTCCAATGCAGGAACAATTCCATTGAAGAGCAGGACTGAGATAACCTGTCATCTGTTGTCATTGTACTTATTCTTTAGAATTCTAATTTGACACAAAGTAAACTGTGTTTCCTTCTAGAAGATGATAAACAAAATGAAGTTTATTTTCTATTGCAATTAATCCAATTATTTATTATTGTGCCTGAGGCAGAAAAACATGTTGGGCAGAGACTAAGAAATGAAGGCCAAAGATCAGAAGAAGAACACACATCAAATTCAAAGGATCAAGACAAAAGAATTTTCAAAAAATACAGGCAAGTGAGAAAGTCATAAGATCAAACAGAAAGGTATAGATCAAAGTCCATAACAAAATTTAAAAATCATAAAACAATGACTACCTTACCGTAGCTTCAAGTCAAATTCTTAAAAATTACTAAACTATCAGAAATTCAAGGGGACTTTGATTAGTGATGAGCCAGAGATTAAGGCAAAATAGAATATGCAGTGAAACTTAGGAGTTTTGCTTCACAAAAATGTTTGTGAAATAAATTTTGTTTTGCAACCAAAGATATTGGGATTATTGACAAAAGAAGACAGTTGTTTAGCCCTATTCTGGATGCAGAGAAATTGCACATGCATATGTAATTTACTGTTTAAATAAAGCTCTCTAAATAAAAAAAAAACACTGGACTCATTCCTATATAAACAAGTGTTTTAGTTGTTCTGGTAATACAATGCCCACTTTGCCAATTATACTGACAATTAGGGCAATCACAATCTTAAAGATGAATGAAAGGCAGAACCAATACTCAGTTTATGTTTCCACAGCGCCTGGAGTGTGCATATTCTCTGCCTCATCTACAGAAATTAAAAAATAGGAAAAAGTCATTGTTAGGTAACAGCAAGGGGTGGGTTCCATTTTAAATCATTTTCCTATGGAGAAAAGGCAATCATGAGTATGACGGTGCATTTTGGTGTATCTTTGTGCAAAAAATATGTAGTATGTCCCATTTAAAAAAATACTCTCCACTACTCTGCCATGATATAAACAACAGGCATAGAATGTCATAAATATTCTAATGGTATGGTGTGATTTACCTGCATTACACAACACATAAAAAAACACAGGCAAACTCAGAAATATGAACGAGATCAAGACACTTATTAATGACATAGTTTAGGTCTTTCTTAGATTCTTGTAATTTCTTCATCCATTCATTTTCTGAACCCACTAAGGAGTTTGTTGTCTGGACCCTAGCCCAGCAGTATATAGCACAAGGTAGGAACGATCTTTGGACATGATGACAGGCCATTGCAGATTGCAATCATACACATATAAATTGCCATAATTTATTTTCAATTAGCACTGTACATTGCTGCATAATGGATCAGAAAAAAAGACTTTTTGTGGAATTCTTAATTATTTGATAATTGTACTCATTATATTAAATAAGTATAAATATGTAACCAATAGGATTTGTTTATGTAATGGCTAGACTTGCACACTTTATTTCAGACTCTCCTTGTACACAGTGGACACTGAGATAGTTGTGTTTAAGCTGAAACAATGCTCCCAGAAATGTTATCCTTCCTTTTTCTGAGCCTTGCACCTTAACTGTTGCTTAAATATTAATAGGGACATTGTAATGAGTGTGGCGACAAAACCAATACACACACACACACACACACACACACACACACACACACACGTAAGACTACTTTAGTTACTTGGTTCAACACATTTTAGATGTGCTTATGTCTGCCATGATATCTTTCTGTCATTTTAATTACTACATCACTTTATGGCATAACAACAGCAAGTAGAGTTTAGATAAATATTGTGATATACCACATGTTAAAATGGAGGGGCCATATTCTGGCATGGCACGTTAGCATTTCCAATTAGACATTAATGTTAATTACCTTTAGTTACTCATTCAGGCAGAAGGTGGGTGCTGTGCAGCCTTTTCCAAGCTTTACTGGTGTTGTTAGGCAGACTTGTTAATAAGGGTGTGTTGAGTACTGAAATCTGCACCTAACGTAGATCTTCGTTATCAGCACTCTTAACAGTGGTGTTTTTGATGGAATGTATGACAATGTTTATTTCAAATGCATATTTTGCTGTTCATATTTTTAATAAATATAGCTGCCAATTCTTTCAAGCTTTCATCAACTCCTACTCTATCATCATAAAGCTAAACAACGAAGCACCTACAACAATGTATCATTCATGCCTACCATTCATCCATTGATGTCTTTGAAAGACAATGTATAATCTGATGTTACAGAATGGTTTTTCTCTTGCAACAGGTTATTTTTATGTTTAAAATGTGCAGTATGATCTGTGCACAAGCAACACACACTTATATATCTACTAGGGTTAAAGCTCTTTCATAATTTTGCAAAGTGTTTCCAGATGTGGATGATATGTTACAACTAGTGGGACACAGTTCTTGGTTTCTGCACCTTTGTATTCCAGAAGGTTTTCTCTGGGTATAACTGCAGCTCTCCTGATTTGTAGGTCTGTTGATTTGGGAGTGTATCCTTGTTTGATAAAGTCTGTCCTGAGTTTCTGCAGTTGTGTGTCCCAATCCACTGGGTCTGGGCAAATACGATTGTAACGTATTGCCTGGCTGTAGATGACGGAATTCTGTATATGCTTTGGGTGGAAACTGTCATTTCTTAGATATGTCTGTTTGTCTGTTGGTTTGAAAAATAGAGGTCATAAGGGTACCATCCTTTATACGAATGGTAGTGTCCAGAAAGCAAAATTGGTCTTTTTCGCTTGCGGTCCAGATTATAAGAATGTCATCTATGTAGTCAAGGTAAAGCATTGGTTTTATTGCACATGTTAACAAGAAGTCCTGTTCTAAACTTGCCATGAATAAGTTTGCGTAATGGGGTGCGAAACGACATCCCATTGCATTTCCCATTAGTTGTAAGTAAATGTCCTGACCAAAAGAAAACACATTGTGAGTTAGTATGAATTTTATTAATTGCATCATTGGCTCTGTTTGTAAGCCATGTTGTTGAAGGTACGTCTGACTGGCCATAGTTCCATCATCATGGGGGATGTTTATGTATAATGCCTCCACATCCATTGTAACAAGGAAGGCTCCCTCAGAAATGGTATCTAGGGCAGCAAGTTTTTTAAGGAGGCGAGTGGTGTCCTGTACATAGCTGGGTGTGTTTCTGGCAAGGGGTTTGAGAATGCTTTCCACCCATCCTAAAATATTTTCCGTCAGTGTGCCAATTCCTGAGATTATTGGCCTTCCTGAGTTCCCATCTTTATGGATTTTGGGGAGCATGTAGAAGTATCTCACTTTTGGATCCTCAGGGATTTGACTACTGATGTGGTCCTTGATGTTAACAGGTAAGTTGCTTAACAATTTCTTCAGTTCTTTCATGCAAACATCAGTGGGGTCCTCCTGTAGTTTGCAGTAATAAGTGGTATTAGAAAGCTGCCTCTGTGCCTCTTTTATATAATCAGATGTGTTCATGATTACTAAGGCACCCCCTTTATCGCCTGGTTTGACAATGATCTCTGTGTTTTCCCTTAGTGAATGTATGGCTTGCTTTTCTTGTAAACTGATATTGTATACCTGGCTCTGCTCTCGGTCCAGGATCCCAGTTTTGACCTTCTGTCGGAAGCTGTCTATGTATCTGTCCAGAGTGGGGTTTCTTCCAGGTTTTGGTGTCCATGTGGGTTTTTTTGGTGGAATTATTGTATCGGCTCATGCTTGCTTTCTGCGTATTACTGTCCTCCTTATTATGGAAGAATTCTTTAAGTCTGAGCTTTCTGAAAAATTCTTCCATATCACTGCAGAGTCTGATTTTGGCTATAGGTTTAGCCGGACAGAATGAGAGGCCCTTTGAGAGTACTGACATCTCATTTTCATTCGGTGTGTGTGTCTTTAGAGTTATAGATTCATAGTCTGCATTTTAATTATAGACAATGTTAAATAATGAAAGTTAAGCAAACCCCAGCATGGCTGTACAGCAGAAGGAGCTGCTAACTCACTTTTCCAGAGACCAAAGCTTAATATTGGTAACTGTCTGTGTGGATGGTCCTGTTGTCTACATGTTCCTTTGAACAAATCACTCTTCTCAAAAAGTTTACAAGTTGATAAATAAGAGGGGAAAAATGAATAAATGCAAAACAATGGTGGTACAAAACATATGATCTTGGACTGGGAGGTGAGAGTTTATCATTGTTCTTTGAATAAAACCTAACCTTCTCAAATACTGAAATGAAGGAAAAAATGCTGAACCCTCTGACCTTGATTTTCAGTTAAATTAGTGGTAATGGAAAACGAGTTGTCTTTAAGTTATTGGGAATTCTTATTATCTGCTTTGAGAATAATAAAGGAGCCACAAATGAGAATGACGAGATATATTCTTTGTGGTTAGTCTTAATGAAGCCTGCAAAAATTGGGTCACCTCTAGCTTATACAGTATTTCATATTTAGCAGTTGCTCTAAAAAGATTGTCTAAATCAAAGGAAGATTGTAATGTTCATTACTTCATACCTAAACAAAGACAGTTCCTGACAGTGTCTACAGTTGTGGAAAACTAATAAATAGGAAAGAAGAAAAAAGAAAGAAATCTGTTTCAGCAAGTCATTTCATTTTGTTATCGCAAGAACACAGAAGCAGCCTGAAAGATATGATGACTGTCTTTTAGTCATTTTTATTCTAGTCATTTTTTTTATCAAGCAGCAGCTTTTCTTATGTATTTAAATGTATATTTATTTATATCAAATATTCATTTTTTATCCTCTTAACATGCTGGTGTGTCTGGAGCAGATATATTTTATCGTTGCACGTACATACACACACATATCTATATGTTTACTGCACAAGAGTTAAGGAGTGAACCTGTTGTATTAAACAGCAAAGTGATGGCCTTTTCTCAAACTGAAGACAAGTTACAGTAACTTTCAGTGCTGAACGAATATTCCTTCAGTTCAAATGAATAATTTTCTTTTCTTTTGTTGATTTGTCTTTCTGTAAACAAGTTCTAGGTTTCAGGTTATCACTCATTCAGCCCATTATGCAAATCAAAACACAGCAGTATTGAGAGAGCCAATGATTAAGCAAACAGAGAGTGTAAGAGCCATTTGCTAGTTATTTATTTATATTAAATGTTTGCCTATATATTAGTGCATGGTCTATGGAAGGTGTTTATAAAAGTTGAATTGAATTGGTATATTCTAACAACTTTTTGCCCCATGACTATAAAATAGTCTCAGTTAGTGACCTGCCTTCCTGTGAGGGTACACAGTTTTAAACCGTGCCTTACGTGCTCAATAGTATGAAAGTTAACATGCTGTTTTGAACAAGCAGTGCCATATGTTTAGAGTATACTGAAGGCGAAGTAAAGCATCTTTAAATATAGAATCAACTGAGGTTTGACAAGAAAAGCTAAGTTTATGGAAGAAACCAATTTTTTCCCCTTTTTTACGTGTTACGTGTGTAACAACCTTTATTCATTATTCTTATCTGGACGGTTTGCTTTGAATTTTCACTAAATCTTTTAAAATTAACTTTTAGACTGAGAGATTTCTTTCGGCCTGTGTCTTACATGTTCTGGATCCTGACTTACTCACCCGCAGCTAGAGAGAGTGCCTTGTTAAAAACAGAAGGGACCCAGATACCATAACTGCAAGGTAATTGCAGGAAACTGCAAACGGTGGCCATGGCCAGTGAAAAAGTGCATGATCAAAGATATGGTAATGGGTTTATCGAAAAGATCAATCAATCAACCAATCAACATTTATTTGTATAGCACATTTTCATACAAAAAAATGTAGCTCAAAGTGCTTTACAAAATGAATAGAAAAATAAAAGACACAATAAAAAATAAACATAAGTCAACATTAATTAACATAGGATAAGTAAGGTCTGATGGCCAGGGTGGACAGAAAAAACAAACAAAAAAAAAAACCTCCAAAACCTGGAGAAAAAAAAAAAAAATCTGTAGGGGTTCCAGACCAAGAGACCGCCCAGTCCCCTCTGGGCAATCTACCTAACATAAATCAAACAGTCCTCTTTCTATTTAGGGTTTTCAAGGAAGGACCTGATGATGATGGTCACGTAGACTTCTAGCTTTCAGTCCATCAATGTTGGTGCATCATGATGCTTTGGGTAGGTGGTGGTGGCGCAGGTACATAATGAAACTGGACTACTGAAATACTCCAGAAATTGATGGATGCAGGAAGTGATACCGTGTTTTGTTTTATGATCCCCATATAAATATTCCTCATGATGAAATCAATTGTGTTAAACAAATGTAGATGGAATAATATCACATTTTACTTTAAGAAGTAATGTCAAATACTGGCTGTGTTGAGACCTGTTATATAAAACAAGTTTCACTGGACTAATGGTATGTCTTGTTTAAAAAGCATGTATAGTGTGGACAGGTGAATAACTGCAGGGTGAATCACAAAAGTGTTAGGGTGGCAACAGGGGTTACCCCTTTTTAATGTTTGAACTGAAATATAAAAAAAGTTTGTGCTCGCGGGCTCAAAACAGAAATAACGGCAATAGAGCATTTTTATTTCAAACTTGTAGCTCTTGGAAATTAATGAATCACAGGACGCTCCATCCTGATCCAAATGAGATTCCAACATCATGTCGGATTTTTATAGCCCCTTTGGCTGAAAGGGGCAGTGTTAATTTCCCTCAATTTGCTGTCTTCTCATTGCTGCAGAGAAAGACATAATGAGACAGCGGCAGTGCCCCCTATTGACTCATCAGGGTATTGTATACCTGTGATGAGCTGAGTTGTTCCTCTGCCACACCGGTGTGACAACAAATATTGCTCATGATAAATGGCAATGTATTACTTCATCACTGATGTAACGATACTGTGCTATGTAGAAAAGCACATTCAATCATAGGATGCTTTATAAAAAAAAACATATCTTCATTAATATGTTTTTGACAAAGTTACTGTTCATGATGAAAGACACTGCATAGAGCAAAAAGTGTAGCACTGTGTAAAGTTAACATTCCTTAAATTAATATCATGTTTTTTTTAACAGACATACCCACGGTCTTATGATGAATGACACTAAAATAATATTTAAAAGAAAAAAGGGCCAAGATTACGTCCGGGACCACCATACCTATTAACCTTTTGACTCCATCAGGCAGCACTCTATCAGATGTCAAGAAAAGGAGCAATGTCGGCATGAGATTACTTAAAGTGACATGGCCAGAGAATGTCAGTCACTTAAAATAACACAGTCCAGCGATGCCATTAGCAACTGCGGTTGGAAAATCTGACATAGCCCTTGACTAGAAGTTGTGTACTGTGACATCTACTTAAACTGAGCTGCCCAGTGGCTTGCAGAACTACTGACTTATCGACTATTGAAGGTTCCTTCCTACTAACAAGTTACGTATCTCTTGTTTTCCTAATTACAAAGAGGCTGTTGGCTCATGAGTGGGCTTCAAAGGAACAAGGTGCAACTTTGTATTGTAGTCAAGCACACTCATCTTATACTATACTTGTGCCCCTAATGCCATTTTACATTTGCTGCAGTCACTGCCATTGAATCAAAACACCCAGTTTCATAAGTGGAAAAAGACAACTGCGTTTTTCCAAATTTTCATTCCAACGGGGAAAAAAATGGTTTGGTAAGACAAAAGTCCTTAATATGTCCAAAGAGAAGAGAAAGGAATTATAAAGCAATCGGTGTACTTTTACTACCATTGTTATTGTGAAGGGGACTTGTTCTTACCTTGTTAACAGAGCTTGGCCCAATAAATTTTACAGATGGAGCTTGACATTTTATTTTATGTCAAAACCTTAAGTGTTATAAAAGTAGCCTTGCTGTGCAGCAAATACAATCAATAATCAGAACCTCACTGCAACTTATGCTGTAAATGGTTAGGCAGACATATGTATGATTTATTGCTGTAGTTACATATTTACACATAGATTTATAGCAGCTTGTATTTATGTTCACAAATATAAGTATTTTTAGCTTCTGTTTGGAATATTACATACTATATGACCTGTGAGTTAAGGCCCCTTTCAAATGTAAACCTCCAAAAATGAGACAAAGCTGAAGGTCAAGCATAAGAACTTGTCAGAATATTCTGGTTACATATGAAAGAAGGGGCATGTGGGATAAGTGTTTCATTTATTGGATTGATTTTGGCAAGAAGTACTTTTATTTGAATAAAATGATAAAAGAGCAGCCACCATATGATGCTACTTGTTTTCTGTCTTTCTCTCTCTCTGTGTTTCACATCAGAATGCTATTCAGAAAATTATGTCAAGGCTTTTGGACACTTTTCTCTTTTTACTGCGAAGCCAAGAAGTCAATAACAGACTTGAACCTTGCTCATGTTCACTGTTGTACCAGAGACTCTTTATCTTATAATGATGACGACCACATGCGCTGTGCCTCAAAAGCAACATTAAAAGTCAAGTTAAGGTCTATTTTTGAGTGTTTTTCCATTTGCAGACTATTGTGTATGGACTTACAATTGGGTGACAAATATAATAACATATTTGTAAAACAAAAAAAAAGTTTGCTTGCCGCGTGAGCACAGAATGTAACTTTTGTTAAGGCACTTTCTGTTCTTTGGCTTGTCTCTTTGATTCTCCCTTCCTTCTCAGTGCTTACAAATGGGTTATATAACCTACAGAAATGAAGGATATGGTGGGAATTTCTTCCTACTAGTAAAGGAGTCTACATATACACACACACACACATATATATAGCAGGTACCCACAAGCTCACAGACTCCACTTTTCCACCCAGGTACTCATGTAAAAACAGTAGCAATTCATGTAGGAAAACTAGTGCTGGAAGGAGATTAATCCTCCGTTGTCTCCATGAATGATAGCCCCTGCACATTCTCACTAGCCTCTGTATTGTGATTAATGCCACATTGTCATTATGAATGATTACACTTGGGCTTTGCTCAGCCATAATAATATGATCATTTTCATATCATTAAATTGAGTAATTGTGCTAATGTTAATGCAGTTAAAGCAACTCTGTGGGTCTAAATTTGAACACTGTACATCATTGGAAATGACAGAGGCTGAAACACAAGCAAACTGTTTGTAAAACTGACAGCACTTCTTTTTTTAATTTCCATTAAAAGCATGTAAATATTTCTAGTCCTTAGATGATGTATGCAAGAAAATGTTGCAAAGATAGTCAGATGCATTTTTCAGAAACAACTGAATTTGAATTCAATGATTAGTGGAAGATCTGTATTTAAAGACAAAGTATAACACCCTCCTGCCATTGCAGATAAGTCAGTATCCACCAGGAAGCCAGTGCAGATGAGCCCGGTTAGAGGTAACATAATCAAGAGTTTACTCAGATGACAATGTTCTGAATCAGTTGTAACCTACTGATAGTATAAAGAAAATTGGAAAACTCCAACTGAGAAGAGATAAAAGTATATTTTAGAATCTATAGTGGTAGGGGTTAGTGTTGAAGAAAACATGTGATATTCCAAGACCAATTTATTGTCATGCATGACTCCTAGGCTGACCTGGTATAACATGAGAAGGAGTCAAGCTTCCTGAACTAAACAGGAACTTCAGTTTTCATTTGTTTTGTTAGTTGAAGGAATTTTCAAACATCCAGACACTGAGGTCATTTGTACTATCACAAAGGCTGTTACCTTCCAATTAAGTATTTAATTTGACAAATTTCACACAAAGCATGATATGAAACTATCCATCAATAATAACTGGAAAAAGATCTTTCAAAGTTATGTAGCATTGCCAATCAAGCATACAACTTTCCTTAATATAATACATATTTTGCATTGTGCTTTGTCTTATGCCTAATACTAAATGTGACAAAATGTGTTTTTAAGTTGGCTTTCTTTGTGTATTAAGCTATGAGTAACTAACCTCGAATTTGACTGCATAGGATAAAATTTTGAGAAGCACTTTCTTTTCAAGCTGGATGTGATCTGTATTCCTTTAAGAAGAAAGCCTAGTATTGACAATTCTTGTGAGAGTCTGATTTTGTTGCTGGTTACCACTGTTGCCTCCCCATCTTCAGTATTAGCAAAAATGAAATGATGCAATACTACAATCTCTCTGGCTGCTTTGCCCTGAATGCCTTTCAATGGATGAGATTTTTTTGCAGCTTATGGAAAGCAACACCCTGATCAGCATTGATGGAGACACTTTAAATTTCATGGTTCTTTGGGTTATAGGTCTATGGCAATGTAAACTTACAAAATGGAATCCACGGCATGCATTTTGTCATTATGTAGGGTCCATGTATTTCAAGTGCTGGTGCCCTTGTGGATAGAAAAAAGTTTCTTCTGCTTTATGTGTATAGTTGTTACTATTTAGGGTGGCATGTTGCCATAGTGGAGAGAGTTGCTGTCAATGACCATTTCTGAAGACCACTTATAATCTCTATTCTTGTCACTCTCTGTGTGGAGTTTGCATATTAGTATTGTGTCTGCAAGACTTTTTTCCCTCCCACATCCCAGTCATGGGCAGGTTAGGAAAATGTTCAATTATAAATTGGAACTTTATCAATATAAACTGCTTTAGACATGTTCGTGGTTTTGTGCTATTTTACTTCCTTATTTAAATGAAAATTCCACCCTCAACAGTCATTGTGAGCAGACAAGTGAACTGGAGCATATCCTTACATCAGGAAAATCATGCCAAGAATTTCTGATAAAATGCATCATTTCCATATTTCTTCTGTTGCTCATTTCCATATTTTTTCTGTTGCCATAAACAGGCCTCAGAAACAGAGAAGGCATGTTTGCTAAGGTCAAAGCATTTGTCACTTTTGAATGGATGCATTTAGTAAGTTTAAAGTATTTTCTTTTCATGTTGTGATCTATGCCCCATAGACTTCATTTTAAACTGCAACAAAAGGCATAGTAGATTTTTTTTCGTTAATTTATGAAAAATGTTTTTCTTAAGAACAGAGTTTCCCATGATAAATTAATGTATACCATAATTGTGAAGAAATAACCTTGACTTGAAAAATGACTAACATTTTTTATCCATAATAGATAAGGGATGAATAAAGAGAAGGGTGGCACAGTGGCACAGTGGTAGCGCTGCAGCCTCGCAGTTAGGAGACCTGGGTTTGCTTCCCGGGGCCCCCCTCTCCGTGGAGTTTGCATGTTCTCCCTGTGTCTGCGTGGGTTTTCTCCCACAGTCCAAAGACATGCAAGTTAGGTGGATTGGCGATTCTGTAATGTGTGCTGGGTTTGTGTGTGTGTGTGCCCTGCGGTGGGCTGGCACCCTGCCCGGGGTTTGTTTCCTGCATTGTGCCCTATGTTGGCTGGGATTGGCTCCAGCAGACTCCTGTGACCCTGTAGTTAGGATATAGTGGTTTGGATAATGGATGGATAGATGAATAAAGAGATAAAAACAAACAAAACAAATGTTAAGTTAAATAAATCCATTCAAGTTCAATCATTTAAGGTAAATATTAAAATTAATACTACTACTAATTAATAATACTTAATTTTCTTTTTTCCTTCCAATTCCTTCCCTTTTCTTTCATATATTCTGTTGCAAAATATTATCATTTTTCTTCTACATGCACAAATTCATGTTTTGCTTATTTATGCATTTTCTCTCTCTTAAAAGATCATGTTTTGCTTAGTTGTGTATTTTCTCCTTTCTTTGTCTCTCAAAAATTCACATTTTGCTATTTATAAGTTTTTTTCTCTTTTTTATTTTTCCTTTTTCTACCCAATTCATTTTGAAATATTGCTGGAAAACATTTATTTTTATAATGCTTTTCCACAATTACAGTTGTGTAGTTTGTGTACAGGGGACCTGAAACCAGCCCTTACAATTAACTAGAACATAGTGAATATCTGACATTTACAGTCAATGCTTTAAACAGTTTTATCAAGGTTTTCTTTGAACTGTCATTAGCAAAAGTACAGGACAATATTGTATATCTAACTCTTTTTTATGGTGCTGTGGAATACATTTTGTTTGTCTCTTCGTTCATATTTACCCAAAAAGAATACTTAGTGGGCAAGAAGTGAGCTCTTCCATTTCCAAATGTTCCTTAATTGCAGACACTACAACTTTCAAGCAAATTTCCAAAATGAATTCTGAACACCTCCAACTTTCAATAATATGGCACCTCCAATTTCCAATCAATAACCTGAAGCATTTTGTCATTTTTAAGGCAACATTCACTCTTGGCTAATCTGTTGAGCTCTAAGTTTTATTTCCTGAAGGTTTTGATCTTAACCACATTCGTCAGCTAAAGTTTTCTGACAATATTGCTTGTGTTTGTAGTGGATTGAATTGTAACTTTCATGTCTCTATTTTTGATTTCATCCTTGCTAATGTTTTGCATTTGTTTATGGTTAGTGACTGGCTACTAGCCTTTCTCCGTTTTGACCATATCTTCTCATCCTTCAGCCGTCAGTGACAGCAATCCTTTAGTCCTCCTCATTCACAAATGGCTTTATTCACAAAGGAGGGTTAATTATAAGAGTCAAAAAGGAAGTGAATATCTGAGTAAGGATAATGTGACACATGTCTGGTCACACTTATAGGTAATCTAACCTAGACACCGTTAAAATATCTGACTACGCCACCCAGTTTTATTAAGAGACTGGGAACTCTTGAAATTTAATGATAATAGCACACAGGTTTCTTTATATTGGGCAGTGAGTAAACACACAATGAAAGACACAACAGTAATTTCAGGAAATGTAAAAGTAACTTCTATTACACAAGACAATAATAAGTACATTAAAAAAGATAAACAAAAATAAAAAAATCTAACAATATCAGGAACAAAATTCCTTTTTTAAAAAGGAAAGCACACAGTCCACACTCTAAAAGTCCATTAAAAACAAGAATTGGAGGATACAACCTTTAGTGGAGCAGAGTCCAGTTTGCGCACTGTGTTACCCCGACAATTAATCGTCCAACTGTCCACGGATGCACTCTGTTCACCAGACATTCATTTCCCAACAGAAGTTTTGTCAAATTATTGAATCCCTGTCAGCGTCTCCTCATTGTTCTTTCTATTCCATTCTGGGCTTATTGTGTTGCTGCGACCTAAACACTCCTTACTTCTCCTCCGCCAGCTTTGCTCGGTCCTTTCATACAGCTTCCCTCTGTCACTGGACCCACAACCGGCTTCTTCTTGTGGAGCTGTCTCTTCCTCCCTGGAAGTAATTGTTGCTGTCCTTGTGCCTCACGTCTTACCAACCACGTACCCTAGACTGCCTGCGAGCCCCCGTGCTCTGTGCGAGTGTCTTGGCAGTGTTCTCAGTGGACTGTCCCTCACTCTGCCTTTTCATGCCCAGATGTTTAAATGTCCTTCAGTCCCCACCTAGATCAACATGACGATGGATTAAACTATGGCACATCTAAATTTCCTGGGTTTAACAAATAGTGTAACCACAAATTAACAAAATGTATTGTTACCAGCTATCAATGAGTACACATATGCTGATTAGAAAACAATATTCTCAGACATGTTCATTTCTAAGTCAGGTAAATACAAACATTTTCCAAGGAAGGAGTAGTTCTTTTATCATAATTTTGTATTGTTTGTATATTTAAGCAATTAAAACTTCAAAGCGGTGATTCTTTTGCAAGACAGCAAATACCTATATCCTGTAGACTGCCATCACAATAATCAGTAACAGGATTACCCAGGAAATTTGCCTTTAAACTTCTCACCCCAGTCCAAACAATGGGTGCCTATTACCTCTTCATCTACTGTGTTTTAAATATAATATTTACATGTTCCTTTGCTAAGAGACAAATGAAACCACCCAGTGTACAAAAAATGTTCCCCTCTGACACCAAGCCTGCAGTAGCATAACAGGTAAGCAAAGCATACATCTCCTCAAACCAAAAAATTCAAAATATCTGCATTTTCATTTGTTGTTCTTTCTCAATATTGTTACAAACTATTAACAAATTAGTAATTGTTCAGTAACGCAGTGCCTAATATTTGTCCAAAAAGTCGTTCAGATATAAGCTTTCAGTTGAAAGACGTTTGACAAGTTCCACAGTACACTTTATTAAGAAATATTTAAAGAGCATTTCATTTTAAAAATAAGATTTCTAAAGTAATTGCCTATTTTTTTTTTTTTTTTTACAAATTATAGTATATTTTTGTGGCTGTAATTATTTTCTTCATTCTTCAGTACTTGTTTTGCCCCTTTATGCTTACCTTTACCCTATTTCAATTTCAACATTGACAGTATTAATAGAATACAATGAAACATTGTTGAATTAGGTCACTTGTATTATCATGAAGTTTGTGAGACTTACCAGGAACGTTAATTGGATTCATCTACTCTCACCATTGAAGATTAACACACACACAAATAGATATACATACATATACATATAGTATATCCTAACCAGACAAAGTCTTGAGTAGTGCTAATTGCCAGTCATTACAAAATTTTCAATCATAGGATTCTATATATAGGAATTCACTGTTACCAGCTCTAACAAATATGCGGGTATCATCACAATACACATAAAAGCAAAACTCTTTTCTTTATATGCCACTTACTAACCGAACTATGTCTTGCTTTTACCATAATTGTTCTACTACTTGAGAAGCAATAGCCTTGATAAACCCTGTGAATAAGAAAGTAGCAATCTAACTCACACTTTGGTATGATTGTATTATTTCAATCTTTCTAGATAAAAGACAAAGTCTAGAAAATATAAAAGCAATTTGGTATTTATTAATATATAACAACTAGCAGAATACCCGTGCTTCGCAGCGGAGAAGTAGTGTATAAAAGAAGTTATGAAAAAGAAAAGGAAAAATTTTAAAAATAATGTAACATGATTGTTAATGTAATTGTTTTCTCATTGATATGAGTGTTGTTGTCATATTTATATATATATATATATATATATATATATATATATATATACATACATGTGTACATATATACACACACACATATACTATGGGGTGCGAAACAGGCAAATACATTGATTTTCTGAATATATAAAGTTGGCGTCAGAATATATAAAGTCAAAACTTGAATATATAAAGTCATTCCCGAATATATAAAGTCACTGTCGGAATATATAAAGTCATTCCCGAATACATAAAGTCAGCGTCGGTATATATAAAGTCAAAACTTTTTTCTAAATATATAAAGTCAAAACTTGAATAAATAAAGTCATCGCTGGAATATATAAATTCAAAACTTGAATATATAAAGTCAGCGTCAGAATATATAAAGTCAGCGCTGGAATATATAAAGTGAAAATCTGAATATATAAAGTCAGCGTCGGAATTTATAAAGTCATTCCTGATTATATAAAGTCAAAGTCAAAATATATTGATTGAAATGACTCTGAACTGAAGTAAGTTAACAAAAACGTATTCAGAAAAATAAATTAAAAAAACACTGTTCGGTTAATGTTTTGAAAATGATGCATTTGCCCTGCCCAGGATTGGTTCCTGCCTTGCACCCAGTGTTGGCTGGGATTGGCTCCAGCAGACCCCCGTGACCCTGTGGTCGGATTCAATGGGTTGGGAAATGGATGGATATTGCAGCACTGACTTTGTATATTCCAACGATGACTTTATATATTGAAGTTTTGACTTTATATATTCCAGCGCTTACTTTATATTGTGAGCTGGAGGGCTTCACTATTACGTGTGGTGATGAAACTTCACTTTGGTAACTGATCATGCTCCACTTCAATGGTCATACCGACAGAAAGATACAAACTCTCACCTCATGAGATGGTTTCTGGGCTTACAACCTTACCGTTTCACAGTAAAACATCGACCAGGTTCTGAACACGTCAACGCAGACGTATTATCAAGACTAAATGAACCTGGTACAGAGAGTTGCTTGATTCACGGAAATGTGAATAAAGCTGAGGGGGAGGGTGTGAGCTGGAGGGCTGATCGCACCCCAAGAAGATAGACGCCTCTGGGAAAACCACAACCCCTGAAACACAGACTACCCTCACATTGCTCCTTAGTTTCTCACTTGCGCTATAACGTGTAATGCAAACCTCGCGCGATACTCCGCTAATTTAAAAGCCTTGTGCAGCGCCTGTCAGTTGAAAATTGATTGTTTGCTTGCTTTTATCGCTCTCTCTCTCTGCTCCTAGCGGAACTGTCATCTCTGACTTGTCATGGAGCACGTTTAAGCTCATGTGTTTGCAGTGTTTGAATAAAAACCCTTCTTGTTTCTACGACCTCCTGTGTCTCGGTGCAAATCTGTGACCCAAGCGTGACAATATATTCCGATGCTGACTTTATATATTCAAGATTTGACTTTATATATTCCAGCGCTAAGTTTATATATTAAAGTTTTGACTTTATATATTCAGAAAAATGTTTTGACTTTAAGTATTGACTTTATTTATTCCGACAGTGACTTTATATTTTTAACGCGTTATGGAGCACATGCATCGAAGCTTCTCAGCTGTGCGATTATCAATGTAACGTTTTGTAAGTAGTGCCTGGAGGATTCAGTGTGGAGAAACTCTAGAGACAGCGTGTGTATTAACTTGTGGATTTTTCTGTGTGTATTTGGTGGCAGTGTGACGAAGTTGATTCGGAAGACGGCGTTAGCCGCGGAGCTCAGCTCAGAGCGAAATGAGGTAAATGGGAGGGGATATGATGACGTGACTCCCCCACCCGCCTTAACTGTCAATCCCCCACAAACACAGTCTCTCGGAATTTGCATAAGCACACCCCTTCACCTGCAATTTTAACTTAGTTACAAAGTGATTAAAAACTCTCGTTTATATCCTGCGTCCTCTCATTAAACTTGTATAACGCATTACCCGTGGGCATATCGAACCTCGGGTGTGTGGCTTATCTACAGTATTTGAGAGTATGTAGATCGAGGTATATATATATATATATATATATTCACAGCGGAGACGTAGTGTGTTAAGGAAGCTATGAAAAAGAAAAGGGAACATTTTAGAAATAACGTAACATGATTGTCAATATACAGTAATTTTTTGTGAGTGTTATTGAGTGTTGCTGTGATCAAGGATTCGATTATCATTATTTGTTTCAATCAGGGTCGTATTTGTACGATGTGTTGTGTTCAAGTTACATTCTGTGTTTGTCAGTCGTTGTAAAGATTAAATTCTGTAATTACAGCCACATTAGCTCCACAAATGAGACACATGGGTTTACCGGCAATGTCAGTAAACATATACTCAGCCTCCCATCGGTTTTTAAAGGCTCTGTTTTCAGAATCAACTTTTCTCTTCGGCATCGTGTGGGCTAGCTTCGCAATAACTTGCAGCAACGCGGTAAGTGTTCGGCAAGGCAGCTTAAGCGCTGCATTATGGGATCTGTAGTTTATTGTGTTACCAGCGCTTCATATACCCGGGCCATTAATAACAATAATACAGTATATAAAATGATCTCGCGGGCCGGATATAATTACACGCCGGGCCGGATGTGGCCCGTGGGCCTTGAGTTTGACTCATATGGACTAAATAGAACTTGAAAAGAAATATTTTTTGGAATGTGATCGCGCAAGTCAGTACATCGAGCCCGCGTGCTATTGTGGTTTTGCTTGTGTGCTTCAGTAAGTTACCTTCCCCTCGCTCTTACTTTTTTACCGTTCATCTAATGAATACACTGAGTATGGCTTTACCAAAACAATCATTGATCGCGAATAAAATATCCATTATTCATGAATCTTCAATAGGTGAATAGATGATCTGTCTTTCTGCGTTAACCGCATGCGTTTTCATACGTCTCAAACTAAGGGGATGCGAGGTTAAAATAAATCGAGAAGCGCGCGTACATACTTAGTGCATCCCCTCTCAGGAATCGAACCTCGGACGTGGGCGCTACAGGCGAATGCTTTGCTATCGTGCCACTGCGTGTGGTTTATCTATTTGAGCGTAGCAGTGTAATTCGGTTTTTGTTCAGCACTCTTTGGAACTGTTACTTTTTGTCTGCGCACTGCGTCAGTTCACGTGAGCCGCTGAATATGGTTTTATATGTCACTCGCTCGCTTCTAATTGTTTCGCTGCCTTCTTAATTATATAATGCATGTTTTCTAAAGCGCGTTTTGTAGCTCTTCCTGGCTTTCTACGTAATGCGTGATTACGTGAGAGGCGAGATGATGTCATACGAAACTCCGCCCCTCCAGCTGAACTCCATTACAGTAAATGGAGAAAAACAACTTCCAGTTATGACCATTACGCGTAGAATTTCGAAATGAAACCTGCCCAACTTTTGTAAGGAAGCTGTAAGGAATGAGCCTGCCAAATTTCAGCCTTCTACCTACACGGGAAGTTGGAGAATTAGTGATGAGTCAGTCAGTCAGTCAGTCAGTCAGTGAGTGAGTGAGTGAGTGAGTGAGGGCTTTGCCGTTTATTAGTATAGATACTAAATAGAGGAAAATATAATAGAAAACCCACACTATGGGACTCTTCAATTCCACCCGGGGGTAAACGTTAATATTATACAAAACTAGCAAAATACCCGCGCTTCGCAGCGGAGAAGTAGTGTGTTAAAGAAGCAATGAAAAAGAAAAGGAAACATTTTGAAAATAACGTAACATGATTGTCAATGTAATTGTTTTGTCACTGTTGTGAGTGATGAGTGTTGCTG
>JANRMT010062854.1:123722801-123754707 GCA_026402145.1 Polypterus bichir lapradei | reverse complement strand
TATCTATCTATCTATCTATCTATCTATCTATCTATCTATCTATCTATCTATCTATCTATCAGATAGCAAAGTCTGGATATAAACAGTCTTAGAAAATCTTATTGAAAATCAGAAGTGTCAAGGGGTGAATGATGTCTTAAAAGGCTTTTTCCAAATCAGATGCTCTTACATCTCTTTATCTCTGACACTGCTTCCTGTGTCATCCTTCTATTGTTGTTTTTCTTCTTTTTGGTCCATTGGATGAGCTGTATTTATGTTAAAATGCACACACGGGGGTTCAGGACAAGTACAATTACATATGTTTGATTCGCTATCTGGCCCTGATGATGAATGACTCTGATATAAGTACTGTATATGATCTTTTAAGTGCCTCCAACTCCTTCCTTCCTCAAGCTCTAAAATAATTCTGTAGACTAATTTCCAGCCCTACGACATCCCTAGGATATAAATTATTTGAAGAAGGTTCTGTGGCATTTGTACTTATTTCCCATTCCCAGGTCATAAACTAATTGGAAAAGAAACTGACTGAACCAAAAGCATAAATTACTAGTACAATATAAAATGATGCTTGCAATGCCTGTAATTAAAGTCCTGTAAATTCAGTTAATTCTGGTTTGTTTGAGCAAATTAATTAAAATTTAATATAAACAGTCTGCATTTCAGAAGATTTTGACACCAGGACACCACAGTTTCAACCAAGCCAAAGATTCCCTTACTCATTTTGTGACATTTTTGGTAGCAATGGATTTTTTGGGATGCCTGTAATTCTATATTGCCATTTGACATTTATTCTTCAAAGTGTTACTTTGCTCCTATATACTTTTTGTTGTTGCTACCCTTGCCTGTTCAAGCTCTATTTGATCCATATTTTTAGTATATAGAGGAAGGCTGCCATCACGTGTATTTGTTCAGGTAGTAATTAAACATGTGGATCTCACACTGATAACAATAAATTAACCAAGATGAGGAAAAGCACTGGAATTCTTGTGTTTAGACATTCAGCCTTTTACCAAGTTTTCAGTTTATTTCTGCTTGCATTGATTGTGTATTTCACAATACCAAGGAGATGATTCATATTAAAAAAAAAGAAGTTCTGGGAGAGAAAATAATGAAGCCAAGCATTGTTATCTCTTATTAAATCTTTTGTGATAAATCTCTTCACAGGCCCCTAGTCCATTTGGATAGGGATGATGAATACCGATAACACCTGTTTAATAGAGTGATAAGAAACAGATCGGCTGCATGACTTGAATTATCGTAAATGCTGTTACTTGGAACTTGACTTCAGATTTTTCTATCACTTGTTGGGACTTGAAAAGAAATATTTAGCTCTCATAATCTTGTAATAATGAATTTATATTTTCTTTATCCATAGTTCAGTGTTTATTTTGCCTTATTCTTTTTAATTTTGATTAACTTTCTGTTAATTTCATTCAAGCTTTTATGAAACTGGCATCAGAGATGAGGGTTCAATTTCTAGTTTGGTCACTGCCTGTATGTATGTTGATTGTTCTCCCCATGTTCATATTGTCATATTGTAACTTCTGTTTTGCACAAACAAAACCATTTTTCCCAGCACACTTAGACTTTGAGAAATAGTTTTTGAATCTTTTTAATAAAAAGAAAAAACACATAAAAAATGTAATTTCTGTTCAACAAAACTTTCTCAGATTTAATAAAATGCAAGAGCATTTTCTTCAGAAGTGCTCTCCTTGAGAGGAGGAGAGACACTACCTTCCATACAGATGCACCAGAAGCGCCCTGGGTGGAGAAAGTCTTCCTGAACTAGAGAAACAAGTACTTATAAAGACTTTTATTATCATAGGATATTAGACTTGCAAGTTAAGGCTGTTGACATTCAGCTGTTCCAGCATCTTTCTGACTTGTATTTGAAAGAAAGTATGTTTCCTTTGAAACTAAACCATCCCTGGAAAGTAAGAGTGCAGTTTTGTCTGTGTCACAATATTTTTTTGTCTTCTACTTCAGTTTCTTCTATTACAGAGACATACTTGTCAGGTTAAATTAGTGTTAGCTGCCATATTAAACTGTTACATTGTGTAACATTTTCATGTTACCAAGTCTAGTACACTTTAGATGTTGTTTAGTGTGTGCTTTTAATGTACAATTAGCATCATGTAGAACCATTCCAAACCCACATCCCCCACACAACAGGATGAACTGATATGTCTCCTTTTGCACTCTGTAGTATTTCAAATTATTGGAGATAGCCTGGCTTCAAGAGAACATACATGCTCAGTACAGACTGGAAAGCAGAATTTTTCTTTTTATGACTACTTTTTAAAAAATGCCACTTAAGAAGGGTGACCAGCTACACTTCTAGACCTAATGAAGCTGGGAAAAACATTCAAAAGAAGGCCAACACCCTTACCGTACTTCAGCCTTGGCTCTTCCTGTCCCTTTACAAGAAATCTCTTGATAATATACAATATAAAAACAAGAAAGCTGATTTAACTTTTAAGAGTTGTAACAAAATATGAATGAAAGTTTAATAGCACAAAACACACATTCAACAAATAAATCCTCTCAAACCCTATAAAGCTATTAACACAAATCACTATGAGTTGACTGTTTAGTGAATTTTACAGTAAAACTACTGAAAGAAACAATTCAGATGAAACAAACAGTCCAGTTTTAAATATTTTACAGTGGCAAAAGTGGTGAGTGAATGGGCCAGAAAAACAGATGAAGAGGTTTGTTGCTGGCATTATCCCCAAAATAAAAAGCTCACCAGATTTAGCATTAGGGAACTCCTGATTGCTTCTAGTCACAAAAGGGTCCTTCTCTAGCTGCTCAAGCCGCTTACTGTGTACATTGCTAGAAGTGTCCACATCTTCCAGTGCAAACATGCCCACCATTGATTCACCTGTCTTTTTGTCAGCTATGGAATAAATGTGACATAATTGCACCTGCCAATTTCTATTCTTGTTAAATATATAGATATTGTATGAGTGGACCATTGTGTAGAACTACCACATAATGTATTTCTGGTTTGTCTTTTATCTTTCTGTGTTGTCCTCGATGTAAACCCTATTGCCACCCAATCACCTATAGTAAAGTAGAGGGGAAAAAAACAGGCACATTGGGAAGACAGCCTTAAGGAGGACCTTTGTGGGGAATGGTCTGTTGCAGTAATTTTTGGAAGGTTTCCATTGTAAATGGACACTAATTTAAAGTTGTAAAGGAGCCCGAAAAGGCTGAAGAAGGAGGAATGAGACTGAGTACAATCTTTGTCGTGAAGAATCCAAACATAGTCTATCCATGACCAGGTAAGAGATTGCCTTACTTAAAGGTTGAAACCCTTACCAATTTGGAATTGGCCACCTCAAGGATTTCATCAGCTAACACACTCTAGGAAGAAGCAGACGAGACAATCAAGAGGGTTTAGATTGGGTGAGCTGAAAGTAATCTTCATTTTTCTGGGAGAGAGTATTTTGGAGACGCCAAGAGAAAGAGAAAAAGGACTACAATTTCGTTTAAGAAGTGACAGAACTGCGTGGACTTTGTGTGTTGCCTGTGGTCGAAGAGTTTTTTTCTGTTTGTGTTATTTTTGTATTGTATGTGTTGATCTGAGGGGTGGTAGGGGTGCATTTTCAGATTCCAATATTTGTGTGTTTTTATATAGTTAATTTAATACATTTGTTCTCCGCTTTGTCTGTTGTTCTTTGTCATTTTGTTGATATTATTTTAATTATATTATTTAATCTATCAATATTGCAGGAAAGGGTCCAAGGGCAGTTTAGAGTTGACCTGCTATCTGGATTAAATACATCACCATAAAAATGGTGACTTATAGCGTCGTCATCCGGGAAAAGGCGAAGTATTATATTTGTGTCAGGCTGTTTATCTCTCTTTTAAATGGCTTCCAGTGGTGACAAAACTGGTGTTCATGGCAGCCCCTAGCATCTGCCAAGGAAAAAAAAATAACAGTAAAAGGCTATCATTAGGCAGCTCCCCATTACACCATTCAATTACCAGGTAACATCAGGATGATGAAACAGAACAATGGCACAGGTAACAGAGGAAAAAAAAAACGCATCATATGAGAGTGCTCCAAGTTTCCTGCTTGTAGCTGCAGCACCACAAAGCTGAAAGGTCTTTTATTTTCCAATACTGTGTTTTTTAAATGATTCAGTATATTAGGGAACAGATTAAGGGCAAATGAACATCTGTGAATATGTAAAGGCTCATCCCTACCCCATGTGCATCTTCCATGTGTTTTTGTACATTGACATGTCCTTCTATCTGTTTGTGTTACATGTAGACATTGCATTGAGTTGTTTGAGATGTCTTCTTTGCCAATTATGATTGTAGCTCTAAAGATTTGTCAGATAGAGAGAAATGATTTTAGACGCATACATTACCAGAGAATGTGCACATTGATTTAATTATATATGGGTACATAAACTCATTTTTTATTGATGGTTGATGAACGTCCACTACTAGTGTTTGCAGCACTAATTCATGCATCTGCCTGTCATTTAATGTTTGAATAAAGTTCTTCAGTTAAAAAAAAAAAATTGCAGGATTGATTAGTATTTAGACAATTTGTCTAACTGTGCATTGTGGCTGTTCTAGTAATATGATATCTACTTTGCCAGTTATGATGACAGTCTTAATGATCACAATCCTAAAGATGTGTCTCAAAAAGAAACAATACTCAGTACATAATTATATGACACTTGGCACATGCATATCATCAGCTTATAGGATACAAAAAAGAGTGGTTTTTGTATGGAGTTTGCGTGGAGTTTGCATGTTCTCCCCGTGTCTGCATGGGTTTCCTCCAGGTGCTCCGGTTTCCTCCCACAGTCCAAAGACAAGCAGGTTAGGTGCATTGGCGATCCAAAATTGTCCCTAGTGTGTGCTTGGTATGTGGGTGTGTGTGTGCCCTGTGGTGGGCTGGCGCTCTGTGCGGGGTTTATTTCCTGCCTTGTGCCCTGTGTTGGCTGGGATTTGCTTCAGCAGACCCCCGTGATCCTGTAGTTACGATATAGTGGGCTGGATAATGGATGGATGGATGGATGGAAAATAATAGGAATGTGCACAATGGTGTGTTCTAGTGCATTTTCCCATACAAAATATGCCACCTGTGACATTTTTAAAAAAACACACTGAGCTCCTCCACAGTTACCTGAACAAGAGCTATAAAATATAATTAATTTTGCTGGTCTGCTACAGTAAACGCAGACATGTGAGTGAAGCTTTAGGGGCAATGTTTTTTGTTTTCAACCCCAAAAAACATTTAAAAACACCAAATAATTTATTTTTATTGAGTTTTGCATTTCACGATTCAAAGAATCACATGCAAAATGAAATTTAACATCAATTTTGCAAAAGCGTATGTGAAACAAACCTCGCTTGTTTTCCTTATCACAACGCATTAGTTTGCTTGTTTGTCCAAGGGAAAAAGTCATTGCAGAGAGCTCTAATCTATGAAGGCAGGCTAAGCTCTCAGCAGGATAAGTGTGTTTTTGCATGTCTGTATTAATTTAATAGGCCACTAATACATGCGGCCATGGAAATTGTGCAATACATCAGTTGTTTTATAACGTACTGCACTACTCCATAGAGGAGCCATATGGGTGCCATAGAGTAAACTGTTTTCACTGCTGTGCTCCAGCTTCTGTGTGTTACTTTGATGCTGAAGTAATACAGAGAGCCACAGATGTGTGAATGTAGACTTATCATGCTTTCACATGTTGACAAGTAAACATGCTGTACCATGCAATAAAATTCAGTGGATAGAACCACAGTGGTAGAAGCAACATAACATAACATAACAGCTACATAACAAGATGGTATATATAGAATACATATTACTATGAAGATTTGACAGAAAACATAATGCTATAGCATAATATCACCACTACATCGTCTTGATTACATACCATAGGTCTTTCTCCAAGATAAAATGACAACCTTAGAATGTTTAATTAACCTTAAAATCACTAACAGGCGGGCTACATTGTTAACTGTAACGGGAGTGCTAGCTTCAGCAAGTTGCTTGTCCTCAGGATTAACTATTATCAGCTATTGTGTAAAGAAAACTGGTCACCTAATACAGTGGTGTGAAAAACTATTCGCCCCCTTCCTGATTTCTTATTCTTTTGCATGTTTGTCACACAAAATGTTTCTGATCATCAAACACATTTAACCATTAGTCAAATATAACACAAGTAAACACAAAATGCAGTTTTTAAATGATGGTTTTTATTATTTAGGGAGAAAAAAAAATCCAAACCTACATGGCCCTGTGTGAAAAAGTAATTGCCCCCTGAACCTAATAACTGGTTGGGCCACCCTTAGCAGCAATAACTGCAATCAAGCGTTTGCGATAACTTGCAATGAGTCTTTTACAGCGCTCTGGAGGAATTTTGGCCCACTCATCTTTGCAGAATTGTTGTAATTCAGCTTTATTTGAGGGTTTTCTAGCATGAACCACCTTTTTAAGGTCATGCCATAGCATCTCAATTGGATTCAGGTCAGGACTTTGACTAGGCCACTCCAAAGTCTTCATTTTGTTTTTCTTCAGCCATTCAGAGGTGGATTTGCTGGTGTGTTTTGGGTCATTGTCCTGTTGCAGCACCCAAGATCGCTTCAGCTTGAGTTGACGAACAGATGGCCGGACATTCTCCTTCAGGATTTTTTGGTAGACAGTAGAATTCATGGTTCTATCTATCACAGTAAGCCTTCCAGGTCCTGAAGCAGCAAAACAACCCCAGACCATCACACTACCACCACCATATTTTACTGTTGGTATGATGTTCTTTTTCTGAAATGCTGTGTTCCTTTTACGCCAGATGTAACGGGACATTTGCCTTCCAAAAAGTTCAACTTTTGTCTCATCAGTCCACAAGGTATTTTCCCAAAAGTCTTGGCAATCATTGAGATGTTTCTTAGCAAAATTGAGACGAGCCCTAATGTTCTTTTTGCTTAACAGTGGTTTGCATCTTGGAAATCTGCCATGCAGGCCGTTTTTGCCCAGTCTCTTTCTTATGGTGGAGTCGTGAACACTGACCTTAATTGAGGCAAGTGAGGCCTGCAGTTCTTTAGACGTTGTCCTGGGGTCTTTTGTGACCTCTCGGATGAGTCGTCTCTGCGCTCTTGGGGTAATTTTAGTCAGCCGGCCACTCCTGGGAAGGTTCACCACTGTTCCATGTTTTTGCCATTTGTGGATAATGGCTCTCACTGTGGTTCGCTGGAGTCCCAAAGCTTTAGAAATGGCTTTATAACCTTTACCAGACTGATAGATCTCAATTACTTCTGTTCTCATTTGTTCCTGAATTTCTTTGGATCTTGGCATGGTGTCTAGCTTTTGAGGTGCTTTTGGTCTACTTCTCTGTGTCAGGCAGCTCCTATTTAAGTGATTTCTTGATTGAAACAGGTGTGGCAGTAATCAGGCCTGGGGGTGGCTACGGAAATTGAACTCAGGTGTGATACACCACAGTTAGGTTATTTTTTAACAAGGGGGCAATTACGTTTTCACACAGGGCCATGTAGGTTTGGATTTTTTTTCTCCCTAAATAATGAAAACCATCATTTAAAAACTGCATTTTGTGTTTACTTGTGTTATATTTGACTAATGGTTACATGTGTTTGATGATCAGAAACATTTTGTGTGACAAACATGCAAAAGAATAAGAAATCAGGAAGGGGGCAAATAGTTTTTCACACCACTGTATATTACATTCAGCAGCAATCCTTTTCCATGCTATGTTCCTCCTACTAAAACAACTAGGTTTTCAAACTGCACAATGTTGAAAAAAAAAACCCAAATCTGCAAACATCCTGTTTGTCTCTCCACTGTGGAATGGATGAAAAAATTGCACTGTTGACTGAAGATTACATTGGTGGAGGTGGTATGTGGTATTCACTGCCAACGGAGGGGGAACATTCTGTTGCTGCCTCATTGAAAAACATTGCATTTCTGGTTTGCCACCAACTGCACGTTGTCAACATGTGAATGCAACATTTGAGTCTCTATGTGAGATTACATCTTTACACATGCGAACTGATGCTTCTAAAATCTTAATTTCAATAACCTACTGATCTACTATAAAGGACACATACAGTACACAATAAATACATGTGCTGCATTAAATGTAGCTTGTTGATTAAGCCAGAGCTCAGTTATCTCTGTGTATGCAAGTAAAAGGACCTTTTAATTCAGTAAGCAGGACATCCTTTAGCAGTAATGGCAGAAAACAAAGGAATCCTGGAATTATTAATCAATCGCTCACATTAGCTATATGGATGTTTTTGTCCATTTTTCTTTCAACTGCCACAATTTAGTTGGCTATTTTGCATATCATTTTTCACCATAAATGTTCTATTATATTAAATTAACACTTTGCCATTCTCATGTATTCATTTTCTTTCAGCAAGAATGTTTAGATACTGCGCTTCTCAAGGAGGCACTTTCACCTCAACTTCAGTTCTAAGAAAGTAGTATAACATTTGTGGAAGCCAGCCCGGACACAGACAGGCGGACACATTGACAGCACACAACACACATTTATTTAACATATTTACAAGTGTCAGTGCACCTCAAAACCCCCAAAGTCCTGGCCACAACACCAATGCCTTTCTCTCTCTTCAGGCTGCCTCCTCATCTCTTCCCAGACCTTGTCTCCTTCTCCTCCCGACTCCAGGCATCATATGGAGGATTAAATACATCACCATATGTGCTCCAGGTGCTTCCTGGCAATCCTCCACCGGCACTCCCCAGTGTGGTGGAAGTGCCGGCTGCATACCCGGAGGCACTCTGGGTGTCCCTGCTTGTCTTCCCCCCGGCACTTCCGCCACTCCAGGGCTCTTTAGGCACAGGGGCACCCCCTGGTGGTGACCACGGGCCCCAAAGGGGTAGAGCTTCAAAGCTCTGTACCCGTGGCCCCCAAAAGAACCAGGGTGGTCACCCCAACGTGGTCTGGGGAGGATGTAAGCCCTCTTCTGGTATTCCTGGGCATCCCGGCCGGGTTTGCCACCCCAGTCACCTCCGACACATTCTTTTCAATAATGTAGAGATGTTTGATTCAGAATTTCCTCATTCATGTTGTGTCATTTTGTTGTAACTATACAATGACAATAAAGATGAGTCATCATCCATATCCATGAGAGCCCCTTGATTCCACCAACACCACTGTGCATGGCAGTGAAGATTTTGGTGTTATGTTAGATTTTTACTGTGCATGATGTGTTTTGTTATTGAAAAAAAAATCAATTTTAGGTTCATCTGTCCAGGAGACACTACTTTAAAAATCTACTGGATCATCAATATATCAATTATTCTTTACAAACTTCATTAAGGAAGCAATATTGTTTTATAAGAGCAAAGGTGATGTCCTGGATTTTTTCATCTTGTGTCTTATTGTGGCAGTATAATCACAAATACCAGAGGCTATGACTTGAGGTGGTTCTTGACTGATAGTATGTTCTTTTGGATTTTCCTTATGTGTTTTCTTACTTCTCAGTGAAATAATTGTGAAGAACTTCTGTGGTATAGCGGGTCCACAGCTCGTTGAGCAAAGGCCAATTCTTTTAAATAAATACCGCTCTCGCGGCGGTTTAGCGAGGGGGCGTTGGACCGTAGCAGGCCGCGGGACGATCCGCAGTGTGGGCGTTTCTCACCGAGTGCACAGGTGAGGGACTGCCCACATGTGTGATTGCTCCCGTGGCTAATTTGCTATGGCCCCTCGCATTATAAAAGAAGCGCGAGTCGGTTAAGAGGGGGAACAAGAAAGGAAGAGAATGGAGGTTACAGGGAACGAGGAAGCAGGCGAGCAAATCGGTGCAGGAGGAAGCGGGCGAGTGCTCGCAGGCAGCTGAAGGCAGCCTGCGTGTTTGGCCAACACCCGGGAGAAGTGGTTGTTGTCGTCCCCGCAGAAGTTTGTTTTGAAGGGCGGGAGTGACCGGGAAGGTGCAGGACTCTCCGCGGAAGTTAGCGGGAGTCGGGACTTGGGACGCAGTGTTAAGGGATTCCCAAGTGGCTGTCCGGAGGAGCCGACTGGAGCCAAGGATCGGTGAGGCAACTGACAGCAGTAGCAGGAGTAGGAAAAAGGTCAGCTGCAGAGTGCGCGCCTCCCTTGTTGCGGGGCCCTGATGTTTGAATCAGGAGAGACGCTAGTTTTAAAAGAAGGCACCGGGTTTATCAATTCTTTTTAAAGACTGCTTCCATTAGAAGATTTTAACCTCGTCGGTTTTAAAGGATTGTTGTTTTTTCTATTTATTGTGTTTTGTTTTTTTTTAACCTCCACATTTTCTTTTATTGGATTATTTATTTATTGAAGAACTTTGGCACTGCACTTTAATTGAACACTGTTTGTTTCTTTTAAATAAAAGCACTGTTTCACTTTTTACCATTCCCTTGCTCAATTGTTTATTGCCTTCACTGACAAGCTCATCGGTAACATTACCGACGGTGTTGGGTTGAAGGGTTCCCTAATAGCAATGGGAGTGTGGAGCCAGAACCCGCATCGTCACAACTTCAACATTAAGATTTATCATTGTCTTAAATGTTTTCCATTTTTGTGGCGCATTTGCATATAATGTTAAATGCACCTACTGCGGTGTCTGTTGCCCAGCCACATGAAACAACTTTGCTTCCATTACACTGATTTTATTGAAATTTGTCCCACTTATTCTTCAAGGACATATGTTGATAAAGCTCAGTTTTCATTGAGATATCTCAAATACAGCAAGCTGTACAAATTTCTTAATTTTCAAAATCTCTTATTGAAAAGCATTGGCAAATTGTGAACTCATCTATCTTAAAGCAGATAAACATTAACTTTGATTACAGTTTAGTTTACTAATTTGCCAATGCAAATTATTCAGATGAAAGAGGAAGTGCATGCGTGCAAGCAGATTGTACAGCATCTCACTTCTGATGATCAAGGTAAGTTAACAGTAAATATATAAAACAAACAATGTAACTAATCTAGAAATGCCAGAGGAAAGGAATTATGTGAGCATAGACCTGCTCTCTATCATGGTCAGAAGCAGCCAACAGTTTTACCTTGAGACATAAACGTAGACTTTAACTCTACATCAGCTACTTCTTTCAAAAAAGTTACATTTAAGAGGTCTGAACTACAAGCAGTCATAGATCCTCCACAACTAACAGGTAAGAGTAGGACATCAGTTGATCCCATTTTTACCTCACTTTAATATGAATCTGCTGTCTGCGAAAGATACTGAGCCACCATAAGCATTTTTGTGCTACAATTTAAACTTCAAGACAATGTAAAGTCTGAGATGGACTGGTGCCCTGTTCAATGTTTGTTCCTGCCTTTCAACCTATGCTAGCTGGGTTAAGCTTCAGCACCCCCATGCCCCTGGTCTGGAATAAGCAGGTTAGAAAACAACATGATATCACAATGTATAGTGCTATTAGATATTTATTTTAAAATGTGCTTATATACTCAAACATTTTCCTATGGATGAATAACCCTCTCTAGACTGAGGTCCTACAACCTGCTCCTTGGGGTTGTTTGAGGTCTCTGCACATTGTGCATTTGTATTTTACAGTAACTGGTATTGCTCTGCTTCTTAAGTTAAAATACAGCAGGGCCTCTCAGATTGTGTATTGGTGATTGATTTTGATTAAAAAAAATTAACATTTTAAAAACAGAGGTGACAATGTGGTACTTCAGAAGGGGGACCATTCTCAGTTCCCAAAAGCACCATCCCCATGAAGGTTCCAGAAAGAAACTTTATTTGTTTAGAGCCATAAAAAACTCCATAAGATGATACCAGATTTATAAAATACCACTGAGATCATGATTTTAAAAAAATGTGTTGCAGTATATGATAACACAAGCTAAGTTCAGGTTTTCTTGATCTATAATTATCCTGATCGGTAACAAACTGTACATTAAAAATGTATGCTTTGTCTTCATATTAGGAACCTTTTAAAAGCCCACAGAAAATAATTCATATGCAATGAACTCTTACTAGAATGAAATGGCTCTCTGTGAAGAAATGGAGGAATCACATCCATTACAAAACCGTTTGTTGTTGGGCGAGGTATGGCACCTAATCCAGGTAAATGTTGCCCCATTTATTCAACAAAAGTGAATTAGCCACCTTTTGTGAGTGTCTCTAATATACAGCCCTCCAATCGGCCCACATTGTGCGTCTTCTTTGTGCTGTGGGAACATAAATAGACAATACCGTTAGTGACAATGCCCCCCCTCCCCTCTTGTCCCAGGGTAGTATTGCTTACCAAAGATGAACCAGGAGGCATGTGTGCTTTTAAGAAACACACATTCCCACCACTGTCCCCAACTGTCCAGTATTTTACAGCACTCACTCATAATCCCATGAAAGTTAATTAGAAAACTGTTGTGTCCAGGAGAAATGACAGAAGGAATTGCATGTTTTTCAGCAAATACAAAAAAAAAAAAAAAAAAAAAAAAAAATCTTCTTCTGTATTTCTCCCGGTCTATTAGGCATCAGTTTCCTGTTTAAAGCAGCGTCTCTACAAGTAGCACATCAGCCCCTGGGCCCTTCCTTTCACTTGATTTTTAGCCCCCCTCCTACCTTAGCCTGTTGCATGGCAACATTTGCTACACAATAGTCACATGATGGAGAGGCATGAGAATAAAAAAGTGGAATCCAGGATAATGGCACCTCTAAAACATTTGCAGTCTTACAGCCCCTTGATTTTGAAAGTTTATTGGTTATTTAGAATATAATGCACTTTTCTGAATTTTATTGCAGATTCTGTGTTTTTCTGTGTTGTTTGGTTCATACATTTTTTTCCTGTTTTTTGACATTTTGCTTCATGTTTTAATTACTGCTTCTGAATTTGTCCTTTCCTGGAATTTAACTATGTTTCATGTTACTTTTTCATGTATAACCCATTGGAATAATTTTTTTAGGTGCTAATTTTTGGATTATAGACTATAAAAAAAAACCGCTTTTTTTACATGATCAATCCCAATTTTCTTTATTTTCTGAGGACACTCGCTTAACTGAATTTTACAGTATGGCGCCTAGTGCCAGGCTCGATCATGTCCTTGGTTCTCCAAATGTGCTGATCCAATGTAGAATTACGTGCTTTTGAATTTGCTCTTTTCTGTATACAGTCATGTGGTGATTTACAGCTGACCGAGTTGAGGACATTCATACTTAAAGCTGAGAGCTATAGAAAAACAATAAGGTAATAATTTTCTAGAAATTGACAAAACCACACACTACGGTTCCTAAAGGCCATACGTCTTTTATTTATAACCTACTTGTGGCAGCGCTGCTAGTAATAGAATGATACACTCTGCACAGGAGCGGCAGTGGAGCTACAGGAGTAGCAGTCTCTTGGCAGTCGTCATTTCTGTACTGAGGCTGCAACCAACAAATGGCCACAAACTATCAATAATTAGAAAAAAAACAAATTGCACTCACAGAGTTTTAATCTTCGGGGCACTGATTGGTCATGCCATGCAGCATTTTTTAAGTCGCACTTCACACAGCTGCCACGTTTTTATTTTAGTTTCCGATCCGTTCAGATGGTTCACACTTTTTTCCTTCCATCAAGAAGATACAAATGCCTTGTAAGTAGTAATAAATCTTTCATTATTATGTCATAGGGTCTTATATAGTATGTTTTCTGGCTTTTGGAGGGCCTTTTAACATTTGTTTTGATTGATGCTGCTCCGTTATGCATTTGGCCCATGCCACTTTCCCTTACATGGATGGTAGGACTCGAAGATCAGTTTGTGGTACTCCATACATGCTGTTAAAGTATGTGTACTGGTGACCCACACCAAACCTACAAAGCCTCAATTGCAATGACCTGTACTGTTTGGTGAATTTGACATACAACCAAATGGCCAGTCCAAAGTTGAGTCGTAAGTGAGTGCGTGACTGTATTACAATTTTGTGTATGCACTATAGATATTATTTATGGATGCTGCTTTTTGGAATATGGCCTTATTTAAATAAGTTACCTTTTATCTTATAATTTTTCATTCTTCCAGTAAACAAGAACACAGAGACACAGAAACTTGTTAAGCGCAGATCTCGTACATAAATTAGAAAGTTTATCTTCAGACAAAGACCCATTTGTTCAGTGGAACAAATTACCGAATGTTACGGTGAAGTGTAGACTTCAGGAACTTTCACATCTCAACTTGATGTTTTTTTGGACATTCTAGGTGAACAGCTTGTTAGAATAAATGGCTTGTTCTTCTCACAATTGTTCTAAAGTTCTATGTAGAGCAAATACAGTTTTTTAAAAAAATTAATATGAATATAAAGTCATTAATATTACAATTAAGATATGGTCAGACGACAATAACGAAAAAGTAAATAAGAACTCTCGTTAAAAGCATTCCTTGAGATGGAGTGAAGGAGAGTCCACAGTCAGTTATAAGAGTTATTTTAAATTAAAGAAACCTGAAACTTAGCTGAAACTTTCATAACAAATCATATTTCAAAGAGCTTTACAAAAAAAACAGTTATTAATTCTACAATTTCTTTCATTAGACATATTTTCAAAAAAATCTATCAATCATAGTTTTATATAGTACCATTCATGACAGGTGCTATTTAAATGAGGTCATAAGTTGATTAGTTCATAGTCCATATAAAAACTTTCATTGCAAGTTCAAACAAAACATTCAGAATATTAGGGAATTGTTATTTACTCAATGTGTGTACCTCCTCCCAAAACAAGTGTTATGACAAAAAAGAGAATAAAGAAATCAACTAGTCTGCACACCATGGTTATTATAGTTAATGAAAACTAAAATCAAAACTGAAACTATTATTAAAAAAACATTTTCATAAACTGAAATAAAATAATTAACAAAACCTAAATGAAAAACTAAAACTAAACAAAACTATTAAAGTAGCTGCAAAGACTAACTGAAATAAAATAACGATTTACTAAAATAATTTTTGTTTTTGAATGAATATTCTTGCTGTTAATTTTTAATCCTTGTAACTTTTAACTCTAAAACTGAAAGTCATCCACCACGAGCTGCCCGCATATATTCATCCAGTGAACGGCGGCTGATGGCGGAGGGATTCACACAGCAATTACAGTGACATATCAAGCTGAATATGCAGGTAATGCGTGTGGAATAGAAAGCGATTTACGTACCGCCTTTCTTTGCACTTATTGTATATCAAGATATAATTCAAACGCCTGAAACTGGAATGTGGTGGTCAACAAAAACTTTACCATATGGACAGAAAAATCACAAGTGAGTAATGTTTCAGTTTATTTCTCAGGTGCCTGCTTTTTGTTGACAGTAATTCACCTGCCACTTTGCATACAAAGTATACAGAAAGTGTAATCGTGAAAAAAATTTGACCTCAAGATTTTGATGAATCTTGACGTTTTAGACCTCCCCAAGTCTGAAAATACTGTTTTTTGGACTTTTGTCTGTGTGTGTGTGTGTGTAAACACGATAACTCAAAAACCCAAATAGAAAGATAGAAGAAATTTGGCATGTGGTTGTTACACCAGAATTGTAGATCTGTATTAACTTTTGGGCCAAATCGATCAACCGAAAGTGGTACTTTACCTGAACACATACTCGATTTTTTTTTATTCATGCAGCTGTAAAATCCGATTTAATCAACTTTACTTTTATAATAATTGTTCAATATATTATTAATTTGATTTGATTTGTTGTTGATGGTTCTTTAATGTACATAATATAAAAATATAATCATTGTCTTGCGGTTTACTCCTCAAATATCCATCCCCATATCTGAGTGCACAAGAAAGTCAAGGGGAGGCCACTCTCGATTTTTGAAAATAAAACTGCACTGATTGAGAGACTGACTAGGTTGTTATATAAGATCAGCATATTGTTGCTGGCCAGTCAGTTTTGCTTTAAAATCGTTGTTTAACAACAAAGAGATACAAACCTTGTAAAATTCCTCAGTTGGCAATGTCTCTACTGAACTACAAGTAGGTAGGCAAAGAGAGTCTAACCAAGTGATGAAAAGCTAAACATGCTAATGTGTTTTTATATTTATGCTATATTTATTAATTTAATTTTTTTAGTTAATATTCATCATTATTAATACCAGATATTGTGAAAAGAATCCAAAGAATGTTTTAAAATATTTGTCCCCATTTTTTCAATGTTTCTCTCTCTCTCTCAAAATAGATAGTTGAAATATCATATTTTTTGTTCTTAACATCAGCCATATCATACATATTGCATACCAGGGATTTTTCCTGCCTTGCATCCAAACATGTTTGGGTAGGCTTCAGGTTCCTGCAATCCTGCTCTGGATAAACAGGTTTAGATAATGTATATATTGTTCCTAATCTCAGATGTAATTTACCTGCTCTTTTGCCTGCTTTTATTTTCTTACTTTTATTATTATTTTTTTTTTACTGTGTACAGTGTCCTTGAGTGTTTTGAAAGGCGTTTTTAAATAAAATGTATTATTATTATTATTATTATTATTATTATTATTATTATTATTATTAGATGCTGTCTCTGTCATTTTGTACCTGTCCATAATCTTATTACCTGCTCCTGCTCTGCTCATTATGGGTTTACTGTTCTTATAGTGGGCTATTCAAGTCTCACTGCCCCAACCTTGACACTACATGCTTGTTTTCCTTTGTTTCCCTCAATATAGCTAGGTGGGGTCTGCACACTGATTCAAGCCAAAGAGCCTTGTTCTTCCTAAGCCCCCATGATTTTCCTGATCACACCTGTCAGAATACAGTAGATTATGTTTTCTGATTTTTGATCTTTTCAGGCCTTAGGTGCAAAATTCTGTCTATAAATTGTTTGTGCCTGAGATGGAATCAGAGATCAATATGGCTGGTAGAAAATAACAAAGCCCAGTATTTGAGATTTTTAAATGCAATATTGAAAGCATTCTTTATATGCACTTTGTCACTGGAGCAGGAAATGTTGTGTGCTGTAGACATTTAGAGTAAAAAACCCTCACACCTTATAATTCACCTAAATTTCATTACAAATTGGCCCATTCTGGGCAATAAAAGGAAAAGAAAAAAAGTGCCAACAGTCAGCGCAGATTTTTTCAGCACAAATGACATAGAAAATATTTTTTAAATTATAAAATTGTGTAAAATTGTTCATATTCAGTATCTGTCTTTGACTATGCTTGTTTTTATCAGATAAAAACAAAACCAAATAGTAAACTGTGCTGTGTAGTGTAGTAAGCTTCCACTAACATTAAATTCATATTATATCCAAACTTGTTAAGTGCACAGTTCTGTCTCATTGTGACACAAAAACTAAACTCCATAGTAGCTCTTTAACTGTACCATAATTACTACAACTAAAACTGAAACTAATATATATAAAAATAAAATAGAAATGTCTTTGTAAAATAAAAACTAAACTAAAACTAAAAATATATGATGAAGGAAAACTAAACAGAATTTCCAAGTAAGGTCAGAAAAAATATAGAAATAAAAATTAATATAAATAATACACAAAACTATAATAACCTTGCTGCACACCACAGGAAAAGATTGAAAAACCACACAAATATAATCTATAATAATTATTATCATTGTCTCCATGTGAATCGGAGTGTGGTTGTGTCCTGCAAAAGATTGACAACCTGCCCATCCAGGGTTGGTTCCAGTCTTACCCAGGGTTGCCAGATTTACAAAATCACAGATCAGGACAGCCATCTTTTTGAGACACCAAAAAAAAAAATGTTAAGGAACTAAGGAATATAAAAAAATAGATAATTTTAATTAAATTATAATTATACTGTATATAAATATGTATAATCTAAACATGTAAGTATATGTAAATAAGTACATATATAGAGGAGAACATATATAAAATATTCACAGAAGTACAGGTATGTATGATATAACTTGTAGCATATTTTATGTTTCGTATAATACCATATGATATATGTAAATCGAATGCAGATATGCAGATACAACCTACCTTGTTACACAAAAAGTCTTTATCAGTATGTCTTCACTTTCAAAATGAATTACACACGAGCATGAGCAGCCATGATGAGCACAAGAAACATACAACAACACAAGCACACAACATATAAAAATAGACGAGTTCAGCTGATAGTTACAAATGTTATTCATAAAAGCTGGTACACCAGGCTGTCTACAAAAATTTAGCGAGCCTCTTTAACTGTACAGTTTATTCAATTTAAAAATTCAATCAAGATTTTTATTTCTATATACAATTTTTGTTCAATCAGGATTTTCAGAGGCAATGCGGGAGTAGGGATTTGTCAGTTGAACTCAGGACAGTCCCACTCAGATTGGGACATCTGGCGACCCTGGTCTTACCCCTAATGCTTCAATTCCCCTAAACTTTGGGTTGCTGCCTGGACCACTATAGTGCTTTTCAAGAGAAATTATAAGTAAAACATTTTACAATACAATCAGCCAATCAAAATTTCATAATCTAGTATATTTCACTGCCACCATCACCTTAAATGTTTCTGTAGTGCAACCAGTGGCATTAAAGCAGAAGCAAAATGTTGCAAATAAACTTAAAACTGTGTGGTGATGTTTGAATAACATGGAACAGTGGCTTAAAGACCTTGAACTGAAAAGTATGAATTTAAATCCCACTGCTGACTCACCATATGACAGTGATTGATTCTGTTTGGTTGTGTTAGTAAGCAGAAGGAGTTCTATTAAACACTTTGCTCTTCTGTTTTATTCCATTGTTCAGAGCATCTTTTTTATTACTCTTCGCCTAATAATAAAATAATTGTTTTGTATAATAAAGGTTGAAAAAATAGAAAGGGCCAGTGGACATTTAGATATTAATTTAAGGCAATTATATGCATCAAAAATCACATCTGGATGCTTAATGAGGCGGACATGATGCATGCATATATCAAAACAATTAAGTCTCTCCGAAGACATAAAGTGCCACTTTATCATGTCTCATAAAACTCTTGGAAGCTCACATTTTCTTTTTAGAATATTTCACTAAATACTTAATGAGCTGGTTGTACAAATGAATCAACAAATAAACAAGGAGTTCAGTAATCATCTGCATTGTTCTGTACTTGTGTGAAGAAGAAGAGGAAGAAGGAGAAAAAGGGATCATTTTGGAAATAGGCCTTAATATATAGGGAGACAATATTTGAATTAATGGTCTTGCTAATGAGTAATTAATCTTCTTCCTTGCCTTTGTCGAAGAGTGTTATTAGAATTTATGCCCTTTCATAACCACTTACTGTACCTGGTTTGAGAATTAAAACTGTAAGTGTTAACTGGTCACATCTCACTATCTGCACAGCAGTGCCTGTTGCATGAGGAACATGCAGTGAAAGCTGCATCATTAAGATAATGGTCTTCTATGAACCATGGAAAAGATTTTAACTTGAGAAAAAGGAACATCAAGCTAAAGTTTTGATTATCCCCTGAGATTTATCACAGCAGAGGGAACGTTTAGTGTTAGTTTTAGTATGGCTATGTAGTAGTTAAGAGGTATAAGAACCCTATGAGCCTCTACTGGTGTCATGTTCTCCTTGATTTACTTTTTTCAAACACCTTTTCCTTAATGTTTGTGTCAGTTGCTTTCGCTATTTAACCTTAAGAATAGAGCCAAACAGGACCTCCAGTTGGTAACATTTACTAATTAAAGTTGCTGCCTAAGGCATGGCTATTTAATGCTCATTTAAAACTTATGTTCTTCATTACTTTTTTGATGAGGCATCGTTTGTTGGTGGGTTTAGCTCACAGCTGGTCCTCCTCTACTTCTTAGTCTTTAATTTTGGTGAGCCTTTAAGGTAACTTAATGTTGTAGCATTGACTTTGGATATTCAGCATTTCATTTGTCATCAGGTTAGTGTTGTTATATGGGTGAATTGCATAGTTTTACTGGTTCATTGTAGCAACATTCCTAGATCATGGTGATAATTAAACACTGTAATAAAATAGAAACATACTCAAGGAGAGTGGGGATGCAACATGTAAAATAATATGACCAGGAACGCACTTGAAATAGTAGAATTTTGTAACATAATAAATCAAAAAAGGTTCATATTTCACCTACACCTGTGTATCTCATTTACTTGCAGGTCAAATTTGACACCATGTTTAATCATCCCCTGGAATATAAATCCTAGAAATTATTAAAGTTAGAGCTTCTGTCAGGTTAGAGGCAAGCTCTGTGGAGTTCATCTAGGATGAAGTCCTTCGAGGTGCAGTAGAAGAGGTCAAACATTCAGTCTGTGGGGTAACCTCAATATCTTTCCTTTGTATTCCCTCACAATAGGCCATTGTTAGGTTTGTGATATGCCTACACATGTCACAACAGATTCCGTTAATTGACATACTTTTCTAATTTTGGTATACTTTGAAATTGGGGTTTAGACTTTGCTTACTCTTTGAGTTGTGTATTTTGCTTCCTGGGTTACCTTGGTTTCCACTGGCATCCTCAAGTACATGATTTGCTATTTAAAAGAATTCTGCTCGGTGAACTTTATCAATACTTTTGAGAATTTTAAAGACCTGAATTAGGTCCCACACAGCCTCCTCTGGTCCACACTAACTCCCTGAATGTTGTCAGAGTTAGACGTGCACTTTAAAAATGGATTTGCTTGGTTGCTCTCCTCTGTACAGCTTTGAGTGCAGAAATGTATTTTTATAGAACTGTGATCATAACTGCGCACAGTACTCTCAATGTAGTCTCACTAGTGACATATATAGTCTGTGTTCTAAGCATTTTTTTACTAAATAACTTAATATTTTAATTGTCTTTTGTAATTGCTTTTGCACCTTGACTAATGACAATGTTGTGTCAACGTAAATCTCCTAAATACTTCCTATAAGACACAGTCTCCCATTTTATTGAATGCTTAAATTAACATTCTTTTTGCCGGTGTTTAGCACTTTGTACTTTTCTACATTAAGCTGTGTTGTCCAAGTGACCACCCAGTTCTTAAGATTGTCCAACTGATTTAAATTGTTTTTTTTAAATCCATCCATTTTAAATGTCTGCTATTCCGACTGAGTTTATTTCAGACTGCACGAATTTACTAACTATACCGGACACTGTGTAATTAATGTAAACTGGAAAAAACTAATGGTCCAAAAACAGATCTCTGAGGTAGTCTACTGATGATCTGAAGCATTCACCTCTTATCTGCACAATTAACCAACTTGAAATAGTTTTCTTTCTTGTTATTGTCTATAAAATTAAACTAATTGTAGTGTAGTTGTAATTCTGACAAGGTGCTTTAGATGGGAGATTTTATTAGTGGAAGTATTTTGGCTTTAGGACACTATTTGATGGGAAAAACATCAACACAAGGAAGCTATGACCAGGTGTACCCTGTGCCAAATATGCAAAGACAGTAGTGAGTTTAAGTCATTTCAGACCAGAGATAAAAAAACTCTATTGACAAAATGAGAGTCAGGACAAATACTCACTACCAGGTAGAAGGTAAATAGAGGCAAAAGAGAAGGAGAGAGAGAGAGAGAGACTAGATGTAAGTAAGGAGTGTTTTGTAGTACTTAAGTGATAGAAATGTGGTCAAGAAGGTTATGTTTTTCATCTCTTATTTCCCATTGTGGTCCCCTTTATTTAATCCTCTATTTATTCCAACTTTTATACGAAACACATTTTTTATATTAAACACATTGGAATCCATAGCCTCAGGGTTTGACGTTCCAAAGCCTTAACCAAAACACCACACTGCCACAAATATCCATGTAAAATCCATGCCCAACACAGAAAAACAAAGGCAATTTGTTCCTTTCTGCAAGGAGTTGGATGCCTGTTTGTCATTTACTTTTAAATAAAGATCTCTAGTAAAAGAAAAAAAATCCAGAACTGTGCATGGCCTCAGCTGGGATATAGCGATTTTTAGGGAATGGATGTGTGATGAGTATATTTTATTAATTTTTTACCTTTCACTTTGCACTTTTTTGAGACACATGTAATTAAACCATGGTTTTATACACAGGGCATCCAGTTTTCACATTAGTTTTTCACTATGTGCATTGCTTCAAAAATAAAATAAAAATCTTTATAGTCTTCCTGTGATGTCATTTTGCATTGATCACGGGCGCTGTTTTTTGTGGCAGGAGTGTCAGCCATTGCCTAGGCCCTAGGTAACTGGAGTAACCAGAGTTCTGCAGAAGTGTGCAATGCCTGTCATCATCAGTGCAACGTATTAGTGTTTTGTCCTTGTAGAGTAATATATTACTCTATTTTCCCCTTTTGTATTATTAATGTGTAGCCTTTCTCAGAATGTAAGTCTGTGAAATCTCACAGACTTACCACTGTTTATAAGGTATTGTAGTATATTTCACCCCACCTTCCCTTCTACATTTATAACCTCAGGCAATTAGGTGTAGTAAAAGACAAGCAGGAGTTAAGTTACACTTTAAATAATGTATTATTGATAATATTCATAAATAATAACAATATGAAAAGTACATTTGAATATTGGCAACCATACAACTTGATAAATGGTGATGTGTAGTTTCGGGCAGCACACAGACTTGTTAGTTACTTTAAACGTCTATAGTTAAAGCATCATTTGTGGTCAGCTTTCTTCAGAACAGGCTGCATGGGTAAAGCAACTGAATTTATGCATTCTTTGTCCAGACCCTTACACTAATAAGGCATTGTGCTACAGAACGGCCTCTGATTTAGGCCAATCCCAAACAGCCATACTTCAGACCAATGGGGCACACAGTACCTTTCACAACTGCCCCCAAAACAATTTGCTCAGCTGATGCTTGCCAGCTAGGGAGTCTGGCTTTCCTGTAGGGGTTGACTGAAAGAGTCCTGCAGAGAAACACTTGCCAAACTGGTTTTAGGCACTTCCCCCAACCCTGTCGTACAATAACAAAGAGACTCAGTCCTATTGATGCTGTTCTAATCAATGATAGACATTAGTGTTATAAATAAAGACATACAAAATATTTATCAACTTATATGCAATATTTCACATCACAAAAATAAGTTCTGTTGCTTTTGATTACATGTGCTTCTTTGTGGTTTTCAGTTCAGTCTTCTGACTTTCTTTCCATGGTTTCTATTTCTTGACTTACATTTCTGGCTTAGCAAAAGATCAGTTTGTCCTTTTTTTTTGGTAATGGCCACTACTTGTTTAATCTCCTGATAGTATAATTTAAATATTTTTAAGTGTGTATTCTTCAGATAGGCTGGTAGGGTTTGACGGGTTTGGCTGGGGGGGGGGGGGTTGTTGTTGGTGGCTTCCCATGTAATGAGATGTTTGTCTGATGAAACAATAGTAATGTGCAAAATAGTGATTTTTTTTATTTTTTTTTCCCAAAACAAATCAATCCCCACCCCTAAAAAAGAGAGCTAGGCCAGCAGTGTAAAACTTTATGTTGGTAAAAATAAGTAAATAGATAAATGAATAAAGATAAATTGAGTTAAAGAGGGGAGAGAACCTGCTTCCTCAATTTAAATGCTTATTCTATAATGTTATTGATTAGATCCTGCCAGGTTTTGAAAAGTTTTGTACAGATCCTCTAAGTGTGAATTTGATTTTTTGCAGTTTCAAATAGTATATAACATCAGTTACCCACTGTCAAAATAGTGTATTTGAATATGTCATTGAGCCGAAAATATGTAGCATGTCACATTTTTAAAAAACGTACCTATCTCCTCCCTTCTGATATAAACGAGAGGCACAGAACCCATCCTTTACATAGTTGCAAAAAAGAGCACAGTGTGAGTGTGAATGTCCCTATAAGGGGTTGTATTTCTTTTTTTTCCTTTCACAATAAAACTTGTAAAACCCAAAAGAGAAACTCTTTAGTAAGTTTTGTATTTTGCTATTGAGAAATCACCTCCAAAACAAATTTAGGTGTTAGTGTCATGAAACTATATGTAAATCAACACTTCCTTTTTGCTCCTCTCCAGTAGAGACACTCTTTTATTACTCCTTGTCCTACTGCAATATTTAAATTAATTTCTGCATACTAGTTCCTATTTCTACCAAGTTTCCCTTGCCAGATGTACCTTTATGCTGTATTTTTATCTCAACTTTAGTTTTCCTATTCTTATTGTGCTACATTTAGCTTAATTCTACTGCACATTTTTTCCAGTAACTTCTTGTTTTTGTGAAACACAACTTAATATTAATCTTTTTTTAAGATTATCCTTGATTACCATGACAAGTACCATTCAGAAAAGCACAACATTAATCAATGGTTGACAGAAAACTGCTCCTGACAGCAGAAACACAGCTTCTTTCAACCTCTGAAAACTGTAACAGTTTTGACACAGTAATAAAACATATTTGTCAACGAGGCCAGCACAAGCTATGTTATGATACGCCTCTAGGCATCAAGTCATTACTGGTTTAGTAATGAGTTTGTCTTGTCTCTCCTGTGCCAACCAGAAGACTCAAAGAGTTGGCAAAGAGAATTTTTTTCATTCCATAAGTTTTTTTTTTGGAGGCCCATGTCACAATACAATTTGGACAGACAAAGAGAAATATAGCAAAATATAAATATTATCAACACAGTGGTAAAAAAGAACTAAATAATGATAAAGAGGCTCATCTTACCTGCAAAGCAGTGCACTGAGGCCTGTTCTGATAACAAAACAGAAATATACATACGCATCAGAAATATCATGGGCCCCTATGCTACTGGGGCCCCCGACCAGTGCCCATATGTTAACATGGCCCTGAAACCCACTAATAAATTATGGATAAATATGGGAATCAGAATACCATCAAATACATTTATATAACATTTTGTGCATGCTTCATTATATAACCATTCCAGTGTACAATAGAGCCCTTGTGTTACATTAATTACACTCAACAAATCACTATATACATTTAATATATATTCCCCAGAGTGAATTGTCCCTAGACAGCCATCACCATCCATAAAGTCTAGAAAAATGTCAAATCCATCTGACAGGCATGGGGTAACTGTAACACTTGTATCTGGAGATACCGGAAGCTAAAATGTCTCCACCTGTATATTGGAATCCCACATGGTCCGCTAGATAATGTAAGCAATTCCAATTTCAGTTATAGGAGGCTATGACACACGTGGTAGTTCCAGAAAGAAATATGAGGAAGATTGCTGGTGTATATGGATCATGCAGAACAAAGCTCTACATATAAAAAGCATTACAATAAATTGAGAAAAAGAGACAATGAATCAATGATTATTTCAAACAATCTATGTAGCGGAGCATACCTAGCATATAAGTTGATATATATTTTGTATGTCTTTAGTTGTAAGCTAGATAAATAATTGTAATATTAGATAGTGTTTCAGGAGGTATATTTTACTTTATTGATAAGAGGAGCTGAAGCTGTGTCTTTTCCAGGTCCCCAAAACTAAGCAGTTACTGAGCTGGCAAGGCAAAATCCAGCATGAGTTAAATGCGTAAAAATAAAAATTTCTGAATACAATAAAGTTTGTTTTAAAAGTTTAGTGAAAATTTTAAAAAGGAACAAATCACAAAAATTCAGAAAAAAGCTATTACACGTTCAGAATAAAAGGCAAAAAGAGAAGAAACGTTTCTTCTACAATCTTAGCTTTTTCTTGTTAAACTTCAGTTACTTTCAGTAAGTGGTGTTAGTTCTATAGCAACCTTATATAAGCTTCACTTAATGCATTCAGTATGTTCTGTAAGTTCATACGGTATTGTACAGTATGGTACGTTCAATACGGTTTGAAACTGGTTTCCCCCTATGCCTTACCAAGTGCAAGGCAGATCATAAACCGGAACTAACCTTTAGTTAGAGGGACAAGAAATAATTAGAATATTCCATTTATGGTTTAGCTTGTGGGGCTTATAATAGAACCTGACATTTTAACATGACTAAGAAAATACTTCTATCAATTTAACATAATCTTACTAATTAACAAATTGCTCTTACAAGAGCAGTGCTTTGGTGTTTACCTAACCAATCCCCCTCTCCTCCACCCCCAAATTCTCCAGGACTGATTCAGGATATGAGATTTATAGCAGCGGATGGAGTGGTTGGAGAATGTATCAAACAAGCTTGGCAAGGGTGACTATGTTTGGACTTGGATTGTATAAGCCATCCACCACAAAAGGCCATAAACTGAGTAACCAAAGTAACCAGGGAAATGAGTTCTGCCTGAGCTCTTTCATTAGTAAATGGCTGAGGAAGGGACAGGTAAACTCCTTCTATTGGTCTGAAGTATGGCTGTTTGTGATTGATTTTGAATCCGTGGCCATTCTGTAACAAAACACCACATTAGCTTGTAATTTGAGGTAAGAATGGTATAAAGTTGGTCACCTTTCCTTTACTTCTCCTTCTCTCCATCTTACCTTGATGAGAAGACCATAATGAAGACAACTCTGTCTTGGTAGCCATACTGAGACAGCCATGGGGCCAGTTTGAATATTCTATTCAAAGGCCATGTTTTAGTTAAAGGAAGCTAGACTAAATAATAAGCCGAGTGCACTGATACACTGATAGTTACAGTGACTGATATGACAGTAACTGTGGTAGTAACCCTTTTGATTCAGAATGCCAGTCACTCTGTGTAAGTCACCAAATCTACTGACAGCTGAAGAACCCCAGATCATTATACTTCCTCCTCCAAGTTTGACAGTTTGTGTCACACACTGAGGAACCATCCTTTTGCCAACTCAACAGCCTACAAACACTCTGTGTGATGAAACAAAGATCTCAAAATTTGATTCATTGTTCCATAAAATTTTTTTCCAGTCTGCAGTAGTCCACAGCTGGTAATTCAATGCCCTATTTTGTCCTTTAAGGAATGACTCTCTTGCAGCCACTCACCCTGTCAAACCTGCAGCAGAAAATGTCCTCTTCACAGTAGAAACTGACACTTACTTTTTTCGAAAATTCTTAAGCTGTACTTGAATCTGTTGGTGACCCTCAGTAACCTGCCTTCTGATTGGGTTGTGACTTTGGGTCTGCCAGGTGTCTTCCTATCAGAGTCTCTTCCAGTTTCCAATTGCCTTTGTATTGTGTAGGACACCACTGTACTCGCAGACACTTTGATTATTTTTACAATTTCTCTAAACAAAAAGCCTACACTTCTAAGGGCAACAATGCTCAGTCTCATTTCATTTGTTAATTGCTATTTTCTTGCCATTATCACTGGAATATTGTCCAAGTAATTCCTCAGAGATTGTAGTAACACATCCTCTGCTTTAAGACAGACAGAGGGTCTTTAAGTAATCAACATAATTTGGGTCACATGCAAATTGTTGGCTTTAATTTGCAAGTCTTTACTTTAATTGCTGCAAAACATTTGAAGGTTGCAACCTATTAGTTGTTCCCTGAAGAAGGCCCATTTGTAATATTCTAAAATTTCCTTCTTTCAGTTTTTACTAACCTAACCTGCACTTTAAATTTAAACCTCTGGCATTTTACTGCTTACCTTTTCAACATTAATTTCTGGTTGTTCTTCACATTCAACGGTTACAGATATCCCATGTCTATTGGATGGTTTTAACATTTTTCTGGACTTTATCGGTTGTAATAGGTATCTCTGGACAATTCACCCTGGGGAATGTTTTTAATTTGTTTGTAGTGATTTGTTTAGTGTGATTAATGTAATGATATGATTCTATTGCTAATGGGATTGGTTATATGATTAACCACAAACCAAATGTTAAATAACAGTGTTTGATGGTATTCTGATTCCCATATCACATATTTATTATTTATTTATTAGTGGGTTATCATTATTTATTCCTTCTATACCATTGTTTCTATAACATTTCTATTCTGCTATATTTTTCTTTAATTGTCAAGTTGTACTGTGACATGGGATACTATTTAACGTACAAATAGTTATTTATAAGGTTGGTTTAATTATTTGTATTACTTTTTTTAGAGACCACATAATGATTCATGATGAAAACTTTCTCATCTTGCTTTTCATTTTGGAAAAGATGCATCTGTTTTCTCACAGCTTATATTTTCTTCTTTCTGGAACACAAGAGTTAATCATACAACCACTCTGATGAAACCTAAAACTGGCTTTCAAGCTGAATTCTAGACACTGGGTGTGATTCATCAAAAAATAAAATTACCGATAGGAATGATCCTGATGATCTACTTTTTCTTTATTGAGTTGCGCTTCCTGTGCTTTGTGTAAGAGAGGCCTTTTTCCCTCTTATGAATAGTGTTTCCTCCCACCTATTTCTATTCCAGAAGAGATATTAAACAGTCTTGGGGAGTCCAACAACATCTGTATAATATATAAAAACATTTTAAAGTCCCTTCCTTTTTAAGATCCCAGAGTACAGTGGGAAAAGGATCTCTTACTCAACATTTCAGAAATGGAGTGGAACACAGCCACACACAGAATTCACTCTAACTTCATATGTGCAAATAATTCAATTATTCAACTTAAAATCTTTTATTGAGCACTTCTATCTCACTTAAAATTGTCCAAAATGTTTCCAGGGCAAGAACCAACCTGCAAACATTGCAATATAGCTCCAGACTCAAAACCTAATTCTCACTGAGAGGATTTGTTCACACTTTTTAAAACCAGGCAGGACCTAATCAATAATATTTTAGAATAAGCATTCACATTGGGGGGAAAGACTCCTTTCTCTCTTTACTACTCTCAATAGTTTTACTCTAGCAGTAGGCCTTCCTCTCTTTCTAATGGGTGAGGAATGATTTGCATTTAGTTTTGCTAAGTGTGACTTAATAAATTCAATAAAAGAATAGTGTTTCCTAATGTAGGTGGATACCTTTCAAAGACTGGACTCCATATCTGATAATAATTCAATGTTTTAATGGTTCTTCATGGCTTTTTGAATGATTGTATATATTACAGTTTGTGCATTCCTAAAGTACTGATGGATTGTCTAGTAACTTTATCAAAGTGTCACACAGGAATGAATTTCTTGGCTTCACGTGTGTAAAAATGTTTTTCTGTAGATGAGCTACATGGATTCTTATTATTATTACTGTCTCATCATCATTGCCTTTCTACGCTTAGCTGTAGCTTTCTGACATGCCTGCAATACCGAACCAGCTACATTTATTTGACTTTTTTGCATATCCTGCATTACTGTTTTCTTATCATTAAAAAAATCTTGCAGCAACAGAAAAGGGGTGAAAGTAACTGGCCTGAGTCCAGAAGTATGGCATGGTGGTTCAAACTATGTTTATGTTACTCAAACTAGGGAATTTTGATGCTTATTATCTACCTTAATGAAAATAAAGCTTAAGATGGTAGCTGTAAAATATATTCCAGGATGTCACAGATGCATTACTCTGCTTGAAAGTTTTCGGTCAGCATTGGAGAATAGACATGTGTGGAAATATATATGTACAACAATAGATATTATGAGGTAATATAGCAGCATTTACCAGGATAATTTGGAGGTGTACTAAAATTGACATTATTCTGTACTTTATACTTAGGTTGATGATAAAGGGTAAATGACATTGGGCTACATTTTGGGAAGTAAAGAGCAATGGCTTTGCGGCAGGTAAAAAGGGTAGTCTAGAAAACTGAACTTGATAGAAAGTCACTTCAATTTATTCTTATATAGTACACTTCAATGTAGATTGACTAAGTATTTACAATACAAAAATGGTGGTGGTAAGTGCTTCATCATACAATATTTACATACATATGTATTCAGTTTGTAATGTTTATACCATAGCAATGTTTAAAAACACCCTGTGAAAATAGTAAGTCCCCAGTTTGTAAGCATGGTCTATTTTTAAATAAATAATTGAATGGCTGGCTCGATCGCCATGGGTGTGCATGCTCGCACAGCCGTGAGAGGTTGGTGAGGTAATTGTGGCAAGACGTACCTGCATATGAGGGTGCAGTCTTCTCAATTTCTTCATTGGCTTCCTGAGGTGTGCGATTGACCCACAGAAGCATATAAGGGAGAACTGGCATGAGAAAAAAAAAATAAAAACAAAAGAGTGAACGTTCATGACAGAAGGAACATTATAAAGAAGAGAGACGGAGATTGAAATAAGTGGAGTAAGAATGGAGGAGGCAGGATGTGGCTGAGAAAGTGCAAGACGTTGGAGGCAGCCAGCTGGGAAGAAGGAGTGCTGAGGACGAACACTCTGGGGGAGGGCACTGAAGAGGGTAGACTTGGCTGAGTGTTGTGGGTAACTGAAGCAAACTGTCCGGGGAGAGGCAGCATGAGACGAAGAGAGTGAGGTGTAGCTCATAACAGCATTGCAGATGTGGCAAAGAAGGCAGTCATATTGTCAAGTGCCTCAATTGAGGGGTTGCTGCTCTTGTCGGAGGTACCCATCCCTGTGCTGATTGATCTACTGAGGGTGAGCTGGGGAGATGTCTGTGTAGAGAAGGAAGCACCAGGGCTCACGTATCTTTAACTGTGTAGTTTTAGAGAGTTTTTACCTGCCATGGATTTTAATTTTGCTTTTACTGCACAGCTTTTGTGGATATTTTAGCCATGTGGGATTTGCTCCCATTTTTTTTATTATTTATGGAGATTGTTTTAAGTGCACTTTGTTTTGAACACTGTTTTGTTTTGGATTTTAATAGAAGCAATTTATCACTTTTACACCTACCCCTTGTCAGAGTGCATTTGTCCTTATTTGCTAGGCTAATCCCTCAGGTACGTTATCGGCAGTAGTGGGTTTCCGGGAGGAGCTGACCTACACTGTTATGCACCCATATATTTATAACAAGTAATATATTAAAATACCCATAAATGTTGACTAAAATATAATAGGAATCATGCTAATAGAATATATGGATAACAAAAAGGTAAGAGGGAAGCAAAAACATTTACTACTTTCCTGCAGAAAATAAACCCTGGTTACATGCCTTTGTAAAGAAAGAAAGACTGGGGAAAAGTCTTGACCTAATATAATCAGCCTGGACATTATATATACCTTCTATATAAAAGCCGTCGGGATTGTCCTTCCGTCCCGTGAGTGCTACGCAGGCGCGGAGTTTCACACACGCCCCGTCCATTTTGCAATGCACGATGGGATTTGTAGTTTCGTTTTTCCAGGTAAAAGATGACTTTCTACTCCAGACTGTGCGATATCTTCTTCTTCTTTCTTACTATATAAAAGCGGTCGGGATTGTCCTTCCGTCCCCTTCGTTCCCTTGCTTTTGTGCGCGATGCGCTGGAAAAATAGACAAAATTATGTCTCTGGAAATAATTAATGTTGGAGTACAAATGCCTCACCACGTAGTAAATATCAGGGGGGTTCAAAAGGGCGACCTCAATATAGAAAAAAGTTAAAATTTCATCACAAAAATAACAAACTACGAGTATTAAAGTAATACCGCTCAAATGCAATATAACCAAATTAATGAGTTTGTATAAAATATCAAATTGATCTACATATTGAATTGCCTTAAGAAGTGGTCAACTTAAAAGTCAGTCGCCTTAAAAGGCGGGTCAGCCTAGTATATATACACATATACACATATATATATGCACATATATATATATATATATAATAGCAGAATACCCGCGCTTCGCAGCGGAGAAGTAGTGTGTTAAAGAAGTTATGAAAAAGAAAAGGAAATATTTTAAAAATAACGTAACATGATTGTTAATGTAATTGTTTTGTCATTGATACTGTATGAGTGTTGTTGTCATCTCTCTCTCTCTCTCTATCTATATATACATAGCAAAATACCCGCGTTTGGCAGCAGAGAACTAAAAAGAAAAGGAAACATTTTAATAATAACGTAACATGATTGACAATATAATTGTTTTGTCATTGTCATGAGTGTTGCTGGAATATATATATATACACTCACACACACACACACATATATAAACATATATATACACATCATATAAATATATATACATATATACACACACACACATATATATACATATATACACATATATATATATACATACACACACACACATGTATATACATATATACACATATATATACACACAAACACATATATACATATATACAC
>JANRMT010062854.1:123658346-123720727 GCA_026402145.1 Polypterus bichir lapradei | reverse complement strand
CACACATATATATATATACTGTATATATATATACTGCATATTGTAATCATTGTTGCGTGATTTCTAGCAAACATTCATTCAAATGCAAAAATCCAACAGGATCAAAATTAAAATCTAGATTGAAGACTCATGTCTTGCCTACTGCACTTCTGAAAGGAAAAAAAATCTATTGTTCAGTTACTGCCATGTAATATTCCTCTTGTATAACTACTGGCCTCATTCATATCCTGTCCTATTAACCTGACTTCCACTTCAATCTGTTATCTACATATTATTCACTGTTTGGTATACATTTTGTTATTTCTCCTTGTGTCTAATGCTATAGACTGAAACCACTAAGCTCATCCATAATCCCCCCACCTGTAAAAATAGAATTAAACAAGAAATCCTTTAAAAGATAGGTGTAATTAGCTTACTTGCTTAAAATATCTACTTGTAACATTTTCTCCTTTTATGCTGAATCCTGCCAACTACACCAATTCACTTCTTAAAGTTATACTAAAAAGTGATACTACTTATTTTCACCTCAAATTTTACTTTTAGAGTATATCTTTTGATTCCAGCCTTAATTTTGTATATCAGATGGCTCCAATACATGTTAACCACACTGGAGCACTTGTTTTCTATAATGGTACATGTGCAAGAGTTATTACCAGACATGCAGCTGGTTTATAATGGTCATTTGACTCCAGAAACTACCAAATATCATAGTGTAGTGACGCAAAGCGACAATAAAGATTTTTAAGATGGCCAGGGACTGGGAAATGAAAAAAATATATAGAGTCTGAACTTCTAGACTAAATTGAGTGCCAAAATCCTAAACTCTATAAAAAAAACTCATGGTAAATATACCTTTCTAATCTGTTATTTAAGTTTCACAGAAATACTGAGTACCATACCGTAAACACTAAACTGAAGTAGAAAGTTATGTTGCCAAAGGTACATTAAAATAAATGTAACTACACACTATTACAATTCAGCCAGGGTCATGGCCCTGTTTTAAATTTAATTTTTTGTATATTTAATATTTTGTTATTTAAGTTTCCATCTTTTGTTCTGCTTTTGGTATGCCTTTATGTAAAGTTATGTTGTTTCTCTTGATTATGTTTTCCTTAATTTGTAAGTATTGTGCTAAAATGTTCTTTGCAGGCATTCTTTGTGTTTTGTGTATGGGACCACCAAGAGGTGGGGCTTCCCTTATGTCATTGCTGAAGGACCTCCCACAGCCTTCATATGCTGAAGCTGGGAGCAGATCCTTCAGTGTTTCGTTAACATTTACTGAGTGGGTATCATTGTAAGTATTTGATTTTCTGCTTTATTGATTTATTTTCTTATGTTCTTGGTCTCATATTATTGGATTGTGATTCGGGACTCCATCACAACTTTTGCTCCAGTTTGCCTTTTTTTCTTTCTTAAGATATCTAAAATAGCATTTCAAAAGATACATTGATGGCTTTGTCCTTCCTCGTTAAAGGTTTTTACAGTTTTCTCCGTAGTAGAACATTTAAGTTATGGCTGAGTCAAACAAGAGAAATGAGGAGAGGTTTGAGACCAGGAAATGAAAACAGTTTGAGGATCAATGTGAAAATCATTACCGGGAGGACAGAAAATAACAAAAACAAAATCATTAAGCAAACCTATAATAGAAAATGACAAGCAAGAAAATCGAAGCTGGAAAATCAGAAATAAGTAGCATGAAACTTTAAAAAGTTTTTTTTTTTTTTTTTTATCCAAACACAGACAACAAAACAGACATCCTACCAGGATACATCCTGTCATTCTAATGATGTCACACGTTGCATCACGCAAAAGCACACCCCTGGCAACTGGGACTAGTATCTTGACAGCTAATTCACAAAATAGTGGTGCAAATCAAAAAACAAAATAGTAATGCTGTAAGAAGTTGTATAATAGAAAATATAATACATATTTTCTTAGAGATAGAATATGCTCACAGTGCCTCATCCCAAAGGTACTTCAAAGAAAAAGTACTAATTCCACAAGAGAAAATATAAATAAGACTCAGGAAAGTCCAGAACATAACTACAACAATAGTGACATTCACCACAATTGATATTTATGTTTGGTATATTCTAATTTGCAAAAAGGCAGAACCAATTTTAGGCCAAAGCAAGTGTGTAGAGTTTAGGTTTGTCTGCTTGGAGTAGGCCTTGTTTGTGGATTTTTTTGAAGGCCTTCATCCTCTTTGCATTGTATGTCATAAACTTTCCTGTTGTCATGTGGTAGGAGCAAAAGGTGGTAGATATTTCAGAAAGTGGTGGTGTCCATGTGAAACCAAAATGGCAGTGTATAACAATACAAAAATAATGCTCACTATTTTTTAAACTAAAATTAAATCAAAAGTAAATTAATATCAGAATTATCTACTCTCTATATATAAAATCCTAAGCCTAAAAGTGCAACAATTTTATGTGTCTTTTTTTGTCACGCTTTAAAACCTACATATATATGTTTGGTATCATTCTTCTCAGAATTTATCGAACTTTAATGTGATGTTGTTAGATTTTCAGATTCTTATTCCATTTTTATAATTATAAACTAAAAAATATCAAGAACTCATGTCCCGCGAGACGAGACTTTGTGCCAAGAGATTTAACCACGCCTGGGGCCGGAAATAAAAGACAAAGAGTAGGATAGCTGCTGTACAGGCTTTCAAATGTTCGCGGTGTGGCGGCAGCAGCAGCATGTCAGCAGCTGATCGAGCAAAGAGGAGGCAAAAAAAAAAACTGCATTCATTTCCCATTGTATCACCGTTTAAGAACACCCTAGTATTATATATGGTATCAAACTCCTAATTATGCCACAACCATATTTTAAAAGCAAAATAAAAACTTAATCATAACACAGCCTCATAGCTCATAACTGGCCTGGCTCTACTAGCTAGGGTTTTTTTTCCCATGTTCTGCTACTTATTGATGTCCAGCACTGTGGAATAACCGACTGCATTCCTAATTTATTGTAAACTACATATGTCAGCCTTTTCAATGAAGGCTATGTGAGTGTATTATTGTGGCCACAAAGGGAATCCCTTTGTGCTTTAATAAAAAGAATTTCAGGAAATCAATTAGAGCTGTATTAACCTTGAGTTTGACATTCAATATTCTTTATTTGATATTTATTATTTTGTGTTCCTTTTTTTTTGTTGTTGTTGTGAACCTTGACGAGTCCTTTCTTTCTCTGTTACCAAAAAGCACCCTGGCAGATCTATTGATTTTCATTAACTTACCTACACATTCACAGCAGAAACTCTGTTCTCTGGAATTCTTTTCCAATATCATTCCTTGCAGCTGTTTTGGATGAGTTCTTAACTGAACCCATCTGAAAACAAGACTTTGTTTATGATTTTGAAACCATTTTCATAGTAATCAGCCTCTCTGATATTGAGTATCATTAACTCTATTACTTTTGTAAGGTAGTTACTTATAATTTACTGTGGAAGTATATATATAACACAGTGAAAGCTCTAAGGTTAATTAATTTATTTTTTAAATTGTGATATCACTATACAAGTATCCAAGTAATAATCAAAAAATTATTTCAGACATGTTGCATGGTCACACCTTTATGTGAGACTGGTGTGGACCACCAGGGGGGCATACGGCTCCCCCAACCCTAACACAGACAGGCTGAGACACAAGGCTTGCCAGACAACACACCATTATTTAAGTGGGGAGGCATTTTTCTTATGCTCCCCACTTCACAGCACAGTACAAAGCACCAGATATTACAATATAATACACAGTCCTTTTCTTCCTCTCTGTCACTGTCTCTACTCCTCCTTCTGCAAGGTTTGTCCACGTCTTCCCAACTCTGGCTCCCTGAATAGTGGTGAAGCGGCTCGGCTCCTTTTACAGTGAACCCGAAAGTGCTCCAGGTATTTCTTGACCCTCTTCTGGCTGCACTTCCGGGTGTGGTGGAAGTGGTGCCATAAAGGGCTCCGCTGTACCTGCAGCACCCCCTGGTGGCGCCTACTAAGCCCAACTGGGCTGGTCTGAACTGCAACTCTCAGTATGCCCTGCAGGGATCCGTGGTGCTGTAGCAATCCAGGGAGGGCTGGTCTCTAACGTCTCAGGGAAGATAATGTCCCAAATATTCTGAACTTTTTTGCTCTTGGTTACCTTTTTTTGTTATGATGTTTTTTCTTATGATATCTAAATTGCATTTCAAAAGATATGTTGATGACTTTGTCCTTCCTAGTCAAAGGTTTTTACAGTTTTCTCCCTAGTAGGGCATTTAAGTTATGGCTGAGTCAAACAAGAGAAATGAGGAGAGGTTTGAGACTGGGAAATGAAAACAGTTTGAGGATCAATATGAAAATCATTAATCATCAAATATGGTCTCTCCCTTGGTCCATCCACCTACCTGGATTCCTGGCCAGGTAATGGCTATAAATGTAGTGCACACATTGTGCTTTGTGTAATGAGATGGATCTTAAGCTCACTTGGGGGCCTCTGTTCCTTGGCACTTCATGAATATACACAATTCTTAAAACAGAATTATTCAGTGAGTATATTGTTGTTTGTGCATGTCTTCTTCCTGTATATTCTTTAACAAATGGATGAATGCTGCTGTTGCAGAATTTTCTTTTATTTCAGCCTAAACTGTCTGTACTTTAAGAGACTCTCAAGGGAAGGTAATATCAGTAGAAGCAGGCGAAAGCAGAGTAACACTTAAAAAGCTAGGTGAGAAAAAAAACCTTTCAGCTGGGCCTTCATTACTCTTTTATTAATACGCTCTTACTTCATTGATGCCTGCAGCCGCCACAAAACCTGCAAATATTTTTTACTTCTCTGTCCATAATAAGCTGCCTGCCGGAGGTCTATGGATCAGTGATTACATGGGTTTAATGCCTCCAAGATGGAAAGCTTACACACACGCGAAAAGACATCCATCAGCCCGTCAACAAGCACAGAAGAAAAATTAAATAAATAAAGAAAGAAATAAAATGAGCACTCACAAAAAACATGATTAATGAGAAGAAATCTTATCTTGTCTGCACTAGCAGACTGTTTACTGACGTAAAGGTATGATCCTGCATTAAATGAACATTTTTTTCTTTTATTTATTTTGGAGTTCTGGGTTCAGTTATTTTAGTCTTGGCCTTCTTCCCTTGATGTACTAGCTGGTATCACATAAAATCTGAGAATAAAGCCTAATTGGACAGGAAAGTCAATAAGGCCAAACTTGGCTTTGCGTGCTCTGCTGCTCAGTAAAATGTGCTACCAGTTTGATTGGGGCTGCAGACATTAGCGACAGTCTGGAGTAAACCAAAGGCTTTTAGTTAGAGTGTCTGCAACATCAGAACATTTCACCTAACAGGCAAGTAGAATTAACTCATAATCAAATTTGATTGCATAAGGCACTTCCACAGTGAATGGGACACTAGTTATATAAAGCAAATAGTTATATAACACAAATCACATTGAAGGAAGTATTGAGAAAACAGGGCAGCACATTGTGGAGTCACAGAAGAATGTGTGAAAGAAAGATGAGTACAATAAGGAACTAGAATCTGGAAAGCTAAAAAATGGAAGGTTTGAAAAATAACGAGGGGAGGAACAACAAGCCACATAATAGTACACTGAATAAAATGAAATTTATAATCTAGGCAATCGTACTAAATAGCCCCTATTGAATAATGAATCGATGCAATCTTAATTTTATATAGCACTCTCTTCTTAAAGTAAAGACCATCACGTATTATAAAATGTATTATATTATAATCAAGTGATATTTTAATATAATGTGCCTTTTATTATGAGCACTTCATTTTGAGTATAGTGTCTTCAAGAGCAAAAGAATCACCAAGATTCTACTGTAATGATTCTGATTTATTGTGTACAGTGAGGTGGTGTAGTGGATAGCTCTCACTGCGTCAGAGTCCTGGGTTTGAATCTGACCTCGGGAATTACTTGTGTAGAATCAGCCAATTCACCCCAAGTCTGTGTGACATTCCAGCTACTCTGGTTATACGAACACACCCCAAAAACATGCCTGTAATTTCAATGGGTAACTCTAATTTGAGAAGGTGTGTGAGTAAAGTATACTCTGTAATGGACTGGTGCCCTGTTCATGAATGATTGCCACTTTATGATCAATGCTACTGGGCTAGGCTTCAGCTCCTCGTGACCTTGAACTAAATCACAATGTGCAAAATGGATGGATGTATTGTTATGTTACAGCCACAGTTTATTCCTGTCTTATGTACCATTGTTGTTTTTGCTGTTTTTGAAGTATTATTTTCAATATTTTATTATGTAATTTCTGTTAATCTTGTTTTTTATATTTTTAGTATTTATGTTGTGGTATGTGGCTGGGGGTGGTACCCAGCCGGGATGCCCGAGAGAGCCGGAGGAGGGCTTACGCCTCCTCCAGCCCACGAGGGGGCGACCTCCTTGGTTGCGTTGGGGACCACGGGTGCAGGGCTTGGATGCTCAACCCTGTAGGGGCCCATGGTCACCGCCAGGGGGCGCCCCAGTCACTGGAGAGCCCTGAACCTCAGCACTTCCGCCACACCCGGAAGTGCTGGGGGGAAAAAGAATGGGGACATCCGGAGTACTTCCGGGTGTGCAGCCGGCACTTCCACCACACAGGGGAGTGTCAGTGGAGGAGTGTCGGGAAGCACCTGGAGCCCATCCGGGCATGTATAAAAGGGGCCGCATCCCTCCATATGATGGCTGGAGTCGGGCGAGGAGTGGACAAAGTCTTGCAGGAGAAGAGTGGAAGCGGCCAGAAGAAGAGAGGCACTGGAGAAAGAGACCTGGACTTTGGGGGATTAGTGCTGGAGCACTTGGTTGTGCACAAACTTGTACATAGTAGCGTGAATAAAATGTGTGTGTTGGGTGACCAAACGTTGTACGTCTGTCTGTGTCCGGGGCTCGTTCCACAATGTATTATGTTTGTAATTGTGTATATGTTCCTTGTGTTTTATAGGTGGGGCCCAAAGAGTCAGGGCTACCTTGACATCACTACTGAAGGACTACCCTCAGTCTTTATATTTAGCGCATTTCCTTGTGAGTATTATTTGTCTGGTTTCTAGACTTATTTTGCTTCTTTCTTTGCTTTTCAGCACTTGGATTTCATGTCAGGATTTTGTTTGATTTGGGTTGCCTTTTCGAGAAAACATGTTTCCTCTTTTTGTTATTTTTGGTTATTTAAAAAAAAGCCTTCATTTATAAAGATTTTTGTTTTGGACTTGCCTCTCAAGCCAGAGTTTAGATGGTTCCTCTCCCCTTTAGGGCAATTTTGGTGTATTTTGGAATGTTTAATAGTCTATTATGAACTTTATAAAAGCCAGGGATCAGTTTTAGGATTGTTCATGCCAAAGGTTGCCTGAGGAGCTTAATTACACTACATTTAAAACAGTTTATATAGCATCTTATATTTTTGCAGTAAACACCGCAACATTAGGAGAATGGATATTACAATCAAGTGATATTCTTTTCATTATAATGTGTCTTTTAGTACTATATTTGCACTTCACTGCATATATGTCTTTAAGAGTAAAAACAATTACAAAGATTACATTGTAATCATTTTGAGTTATGTGTACAGTAAGGTGGTGTAGTGGTTAGCACTGATGCCTCACTGCATCAGAGTCCTGGATTTGAATCTGACTTTAGGCTTGTGTGGCTTTTCCAGGTATTCTAGTTATCACACAACACCCCAAAGATATGACAGTCATTTTAATTGGTGACTCTAAATTGAGGTGGTGTGTGCGTAAAGTGTAGCCTGTGAGAGCACAGAAATGGTTGCTGTTTTATAATCAGTGCTACTGGGTTAGGCTTCAAATCCATGTGAGCTTGGGGTCAGGCTTCCTGGGAAGAGGCAGGCCAGTGAAGGTCTTGACCTGGTTTGTGGGTCTTTAGTGGCCTCAAACCCTTTTTGATAGTTTGTGTGCTGATCATCATAACATATACTGTACATTGCATCATGTAAATCTACTTATATGCATGTGTAAGTATCCCTCGCAGGTGGCATGAGAATCTGTGGATTTCATAGGTTATGTCAGCCATTAATCTACTTTCCCTTCTAGACCTGAGGGTGAATACCAAAGCCTCATCACTTGCCAGTGACTTATTCTGTCGATTCCTTTGGTCATAATTGACCATCAGTCACAAAGGTCCCGTTGACAAACAGTTGCAGGCAGAAGACACTAAACCTCAAGAAAAAGGTGCTTAAAACATGCCACATGTTACTTTGGAAGATACAGCTAAGTAGTTTGAAAATGAGAGGAATGGAGGATTTGTCAAGTTTGAATAGTCACCACCCCACTTTAAATTCAGTCAGTATTTATACTGGAAAATATGATATCTTTACATGACAAAGAAGTTAGGAATTTCAGCTTTATTACTCACAGATGTTGCTTGTTTGAGGGTGGTACCATTGCAGTGACAGATTATGCAGATGAGTAGCATATAATCAATGGTATCAACTGAGTCAATGTTACATGTATACATTTAGTCTTAATAAGGTTTGTAGTACTGATGTTTCAAGGTGGGTGATGTGGTGTCATAGATGCTGTCGTGATGAACTTCTCCATGTTAAATGCAAATGGTTGGACTGCAATAAACATGATATATTTAGAATGCTGCAGTACTGTAAAGTTTTTAACAGGGTTGTGATGTCATCAGGCTGTCATCAGCACTGTTAACTCTGAAGTGCACCATCCTGCTCAGGGTTTATTTTAGCCAAAGTAATTTATCAAATCTGCTCTACATTGAAATAAACTTCTTTATCTGACATTGCTGTGTTTAACATGCAGCTAATCAGTGGTAAAGCTCCAGAACTATCTGATTATTGCTGACTGCAATCTTGATATACTATGCAAAAATTTGACAAAAACAAACCTTCAGGATTTTGTATCACTAAATGAGGTGACTCCATCTGAGCAAGCAAAAAGCCATTGAATGGTTCATGTCCTTCTAGCATATGGCTGTAAAACTAATTACGAAATCCACTCTAATCCTATCATGTGTGATTAAAACATCAACTTTTATATTTCGACATTCAATCATTCACAAATTGTGTTTTTTTTTTGGCTTTGTTATTTTTTCCTGCTTGTTCCTTATTCTAATTCAGAACTTTGTTGTTTAAATATTTATTATTTTAATATTATTTTTTGTATTCTGTGTTGTTAATGTCATCTTTGCCCTTATTGCTGTTGTATTCCTTTGAATGGTTGTGAAGTGCTTTGAGAATGGAAAAGGCAGTATATAAATAACATTTATTATTATTATTATTATTGCACAGTGCCATGAGTTCAGGTTTCATGGTCAGTGCCTTTGTGGAGTTTGCATGTTCTTCCCATGTGTATGTGGACTGAGTGTGCATAAATTTAGATATTGTTTTATAGCTGGATTTTACAAGTGCATCATTACGCTTTCTTGATTGTCAAATTCTGTGTATTCCTACATGTCTTATTAAATTACATTACACCAGTTTAGGGTCACAGTGAGCTCCCCAGGTTCAAGTAGTTCAAGTAGTGACTTCAATAATATTTCCAAAAATAACCAAGTAAGAATTCCCTGAAAGAAAAATACACTCTCAAAGTTTTGAAGTTGGTAGATGACATATAGTCAGTACCAGGAAATATCAAAAATACAATTAAACTAAGAGTATACAGTGCATCCAGAAAGTATTCACAGCACATCACTTTTTCCACATTTTGTTATGTTACAGCCTTATTCTAAAATGGATTAAATTCATTTTTTTCCTCAGAATTCTACACATAACACCCCATAGTGACAATGTGAAAAAGTTTACTTGAGGTTTTTGCAAATTTATTAAAAATAAAAAAACTGAGAAATCACATGTACATAAGTATTCACAGCCTTTGCTCAATACTTTGTCGATGCGCCTTTGGCAGCAATTACAGTCGCAAGTCTTTTTGAATATGATGCCACAAGCTTGGCACAGCTATCCTTGGCCAGTTTCGCCCATTCTTCTTTGCAGCACCTCTCAAGCTCCATCAGGTTGGATGGGAAGCGTCGGTGCACAGCCATTTTAAGATCTCTCCAGAGATGTTCAATTGGATTCAAGCCTGGGCTCTGGCTGGGCCACTCAAGGACATTCACGTTGTCCTGAAGCCACTCCTTTGATATCTTGGCTGTGTGCTTAGGGTCATTGTCCTGCTGAAAGATCAACCGTCGCCCCAGTCTGAGGTCAAGAGCATTCTGGATGTACAGAGACATCCAGGATGTCTCTGTACATTGCTGCAGTCATCTTTCCATTTATCCTGACTAGTCTCCCAGCTCCTGCCGCTGAAAAACATCCCCACAGCATGATGCTGCCACCACCATGCTTAACTGTAGGGGTGGTATTGGCCTGGTGATGAGCGGTGCCTGGTTTCCTCCAAACGCAACGCCTGGCATTCACACCAAAGAGTTCAATCTTTGTCTCATCAGACCAGAGAATTTTGTTTCTCATGGTCTGAGAGTCCTTCAGGTGCCTTTTGGCAAACTCCAGGCGGGCTGGCATGTGCCTTTTACTAAGGAGTGACTTCCATCTGGCCACTCTACCATACAGGCCTGATTGGTGGATTGCTGCAGAGATGGTTGTCCTTCTGGAAGGTTCTCCTCTCTCCACAGAGGACCTCTGGAACTCTGACAGAGTGACCATTGGGTTCTTGGTCACCTCCCTGACTAAGGCCCTTCTTCCCCGATCACTCAGTTTAGATGGCCGGCCAGCTCTAGGAAGAGTCCTGGTGGTTTTGAACTTCTTCCACTTACGGATGATGGAGGCCAATGTGCTCATTGGGACCTTCAAAGCAGCAAAAAATTTTCTGTAACCTTCCCCAGATTTGTGCCTCGAGACAATCCTGTCTCGGAGGTCTACAGACAATTCCTTTGACTACATGCTTGGTTTGTGCTCTGACATTAACTGTCAACTGTGGGACCTTATATAGACAGGTGTGTGCCTTTCCAAATCATGTCCAATCAACTGAATTTACCACAGGTGGATTCCAATTAAGCTGCAGAAACATCTCACGGATGATCAGGGGAAACAGGATGCACCTGAGCTCAATTTTGAGCTTCATGGCAAAGGCTGTAAATACTTATGTACATGTGCTTTCTCAATTCTTTTATTTTTAATAAATTTGCAAAAACCTCAAGTAAACTTTTTTCACATTGTCATCATGGGGTGTTGTGTGTAGAATTCTGAGGAAAAAAATAATTTAATCCATTTTGAAATAAGGCTGTAACATAACAAAATGTGGAAAAAATGAATGCACTGTATGTACTTAGTGATCTTACTGCTCTTAAAGTGAACCTCGCAAATAAAAACTAGAGTGTTTTTGAAATTAAATAACCATTTGCTTATACCTGCTGCAGGTGAAAGTAACAGATGACACCAGAGCACACTTGTTATTTAATTCTTTCATTTTTCTGATTATACTGGAATCCTTGAACTGTCACATTATCAGAAGAAAATGGAGTTCTGTCACAGACGGTGAAGTTGTATTATTACCTTGACAGCTACAACATGAATGATATACTATTTGACAACTCCAATATAATTTTTACATTTGCAAAACATTGTGCTTGTGGACATTTTTAGCGACTAATACAAAAACTAATAAAATGTGAAAAAAGCTAAAACGTATTCGCTAAAAAACTAAAACTAAATAAAAACTAAACAAGAGAATGAAAAACTAAATTAAAATTAAAATTAGAAAATGGCAAAAAACTAAGACAAAATAAAAAGTAAAACTAAAAAGCTAGAATAACATTGACTGAAATGCAGCTTTATTTCATTCTCACTTCCTTTCCCGTGTAAGTACTATTCATATTTACTCTACAAAGGATGGTTAGACTACAGGCACAGATTATTTATTGTAGAACATCTTGATGACTATTAAAAGCACTTTACAAAGCAGTACATTACTTTATTCGTTTTTACACTCCACAAAATATGCAAATGACACACCATAATCAAATTATCTGCCTTTTTATATACCATGTTTCAAACATGAATGAAACAGTAGCATACTAATTAGCTCTGCTTCCTCAAAGCTCCAGGAGGCATGTTTGAATCCCAGACAACTCTGTGAAAAGTTGCCATGTTCTGTTCACTGGGATTTTCCTTAGGTGGCATGCTTTATAGATTCCATATCATGCAGGTTAAACTGACAGGCAACACTCATTTGTCCCAGTATAAGTAAGTGTGGCCGTATATATCCATGAGTACAACGTGCAATGAGCTGATGACCTGTCCAGGGTTGATTCACACCTTGTACCCAATGCTAATACATCCTTCACCATCCAAAAACTTGTATTAAATGGGTTCAGAAAATGAGTGGCATTATAGAATAGATCTTAGCACTGCTGCTTCGCCATTCCATGATCCTGCTTTCAAATCCTGTCCCAGGTAGTACATGTGTTCTCTCCATGTCTGCATTGGATTTTTCTGTGCTTATTTAGGTCTTTCACTCACATCCTAACAATGTGCATGTTAAGTTAATAGGCTAATATAAACAATCCCAGTGGATTTTGTGTAAGTATGCCCAGTATTTGATTGGTGCTCACGCTGCACCCAGTTCTCCAAATTAATAAGTGGGTTAGAAAATGGCTGAATGATTGAATCATTGAAAATGAGTTGTATGTAATAATGAAATCATACAGGCATTGAAGAGCTAATCAATGTAACATTTAATGGAAAGACTACACAAGTCATGAGTTTATGGATTCCTAGTTAGGGAAAGTGTTGTACCATTGTATCTACTATCTTACTCTTCTTTATTTATTTATCTGGTTTAGTACAGGGTGGCATGGTGGTGCGGTGGATAGCGCTTCTGCCTCGCAGTAAGGAGACCTGGGTTTACTTTCCGTGTCCTCCTTGTGTGGAGTTTGCATGTTCTCCCCGTGTCTGCGTGGGTTTCCTCTGGGTGCTCCGGTTTCCTCCCACAGTCCAAAGACATGCAGGTTAGGTGCATTGGTGATCCTAAATTGTCCCTAGTGTGTGCTTTGTGTGTGGATGTGTGTGTGCCCTTTGGTGGGCTGGCGCCCTGCCCAGGGTTTGTTTCCTGCCTTGTGCCCTGTGTTGGTTGGGATTGGCTCTAGCAGACCCCCATGACCTTGTAGTTAGGATATAGCAGGTTGAATAATGGATGGTTTAGTACAATGCTATATACTGTATACCCTGCCATTGTTTCTTAAACTCTGTGAAGTGCCTTGAGCATGGGAAAAGTGCTATATAAATAAAATGTATTATTATTATTATTATTATTATTATTATTATTATTGTGGCGATGAGGTCAAATAGTCAAAATAAAAATATTCTTAGTAAATGCTGAAGTGGGGAGGTATCCATCTTGTCCTATAATCCTAGACCAGAACATTCTAATTAAGTTAGAAATACTCAGAGATCCTGAAATAATATGCAAGGTCTAGGTCCAAATTTTTGCCCTATGTACACTGAAAATTCTACTTGTTGGTATGCCCTGCATGCAACATGTCACCACTCTAATGCAGTGCAGTTGTTGAAAGATGCCAGAGGAAAAACAATGAATGTGTTTATGTGGAAAACCAGGGAGAAAAAATAAAAGCTGAAATTTGTAGTTTGTGAAAAGTGAGGAGAAGAGGAAATGACTGTCCACTTGATAATATCCTTGTTAATTTTTCACAAATGCTACGGTGGCGGATAACATAATGCATTCTACATAAGGCCGTAAGTGAACCCTGGCCAGTTTCAGGTAATAAGTTTTAAAAGCTTCACTTTTTTCCCCCTTTTTTAATTAGCAAGTGCAGTAGGTATTCAGTCACTTGTTCAGTAATCTCTAAAAGACCATTTCTTACTTCTTGAACATGCTGTGCCAGGTGCAGAACATACAGGTAGTGCCAGATTACAGCTCACATTGCTCACAGGAGATTTTATTAGCCGGGCCATTAAAAATGTGTGACTGTATGTATTTCTTCTAAGTGTCAGTGACAATATGTCAGTCATTGGGTCAACTTAATATCCATATTGTCACTTTCAAATAATATTTAAATAACTTGCTAAGGATATTGTGGGTTCTCTGTAGTGGAGGTGAGTGTTTTCTGATATACAACATTTTTACCAGTAAAGAAAAGGCAGTTTGCTTCTAGGATGTTGTTTTGTCTTTGTAGAGTAATATATTACTCTGCTTTCCCCTTTTGTATTATTAATTTGTAGCCTTTGTCAGAATCCCTCAAATCTTACAGACTTACCACTGTTTATAAGGTATTGTACCATATAACCTCTCCCCACCTTCCCTTCTGCATTTATAACCTCAGGCAATTAGGTGTAGTAAAAGACAAGCAGGAGTTAAGTTACAATTTTAATAATATTAATTATTATTATTGATTATATTCATAAATATTAACAATATGCAAAGTACAAGTGAATACTGGCAACCATACAACTTGATAAATGTTGATGTGTAGTTTCAGGCGGCACACAGACTTTGTTAGTTACTTAAAATATCTCTAGTTAAGGCATCATTTGTGGTCAGCTTTCTTCAGAACATGCCTGTCTCAATATGGCTACTGAGCTCTTCATTGTGTTGTCCTTTTCAGTTCATGGTGTGTGAGATGCTCCTTCATCAATTGGTAATTAAGAGAAAGAGGGGTAAAGCAAGCAAATTTATAGATTTTCTGTCCAACCCCTATAGCCAATAGGATGTCATGGTACTTAAAGGCTTCTGATACAGACCAATGGGGCACAGAATACCTTCACACCTGCCACAAAAACCATGTGTTCAGCTGATGTTTGCCAGCTAGATAGTTGGCCTCCATGTGGGGGCTGACTGAGAGAGTCCTGCAAAGAATCACTTGCCAAACTTGTTTGAGGCACTTCCCCCAACCCTGTTGTAAAATTACAAAAGGGGGTAGGGGTACTTAACCATACAAATAAAGACATACAAAATATTTATCAACTTGTATGCAAAATTTCACACCACAACAGATGTTAACCTCAAAATATTAATAGACAACAGTCCCAATTATAACCACTAAAACAACATGTCAATATTCTCTAGATCAGAGGTTCTTAGCTTTGTGATTTGGGGTACTTACTACACATGGAATTGAACTGTTTTTAACTCTTACATTTTTAAGTACTATTAAACGCTTATTTGGTAAAATTAAGAGATATATTTTTTTATCCACCCACAAATATTGTATTTAAAGGGTTAAATAAGATATAATGGATAATTTTTGCATGTGTGAGTATGTGTCTTTTAACTTTTGTTATATGCACAAATTTATTTTAATGTATGCACAAAGTGTGGTTTCACGCTCAAAGAATTTATATACTTTTAATTTTCAAACAAACTGCATTTTGGAGCAGATAGGGAGGGTTTCCCCCTGGGAATCAACAAATGGGGGCATTTCAATCAATCAATCAATCAACATATTTCAGCAGGTGAGAGGAGAGTAATATTATGAGGAAAAGTCACAATTCAAATGTCATAATCTCCATGTACTTTTTTTTCAAATCTTTCTCACACTTTTTAGAACTGCCACAATTTAAATACTTTGTGAATAAACCTTTGTGAATAAACCTTTTGTGAATAAACTATATTATATTGTTATTATTATTAAACCAAATTTAAGAATATTATTATTCCAGAGAAAATTGCCTTTATTTTATTATTTTCAGGGTTACTGGTCAGACTTTGTTGTTTCTTATGCCAGTGTAATTATTCAGAATTTGCCATTACACTGGCGATACGTTTTCACAACTGGAAGGTACTTTCCCTTCACCCCCTTACTACCCAAATATGCATTGTTTATGCTTTTACCACATTTGTCATTTTTTATTTGCTATGCTATCAAATATTGCTTTGATTTCAAAAACACCATAAATGATACAAATGTAATTTTTGCTGATTTGTTTATAACAATTAAGTTTTCTGTTTTACCAACCCTGTTTAATGCATAGCTCTGTGATTATGCAATTCCATTAACAAATTACAAATTGAGCCACACAAATGTCTGGATAATGTTTTGAAACACTAAGTAAATCAATTTTATTTTGGAATGAGCACATCAAAAAAACTAATTTAGTCGCTGTTGTAGAGGAGCAAGTGCGAGGTTGGCCCCATCCAACATTGTCTGCCTCACAACTAGTGCAGTTGGTTAGAATATATATATTTAATTAAATATTATAACCTTCCCTAATGAAATGGTAAAAAATAACGCTAGAGAAAGGATACACTTATCGTCTTTGTATTGTATTCTTCTTCAATTTTGAAGGAGAATACAATACAATTTTCAAATGAGAGCTGCTGGCAAAACTGTGCAGTTGTGGAGATCCTGTAGTCGGCTCTGGCCTACTTCCAGAGAGTGCGGGAGGCATGTTTCCTAGTTTCAGGCATGAGCAATGTCTTCTATCTGTTTGTAGGAGAGCTCTAATGTTCAGGGCAGTTGCCAGAGCTTTATACATTTCTCATGGTCATTGTTTCCAAAATAAGAACACGCACTTGCCAAACATGGGTTACAAACTTTTGCTGGCATAAAGTACATGGAAGTAACACACAGTAACTGTTGACCATGAACTGACCATCAGACCCTGCAGTTGTATATGATACAGATTAAAGTAAGGGTAAGAATAACTCCAATCTGACATACAATTTCAGTTTAATATAAAGAGGAAAATAAATTGTCATATCTTACTCACCTTGCCTTATTTGTCCTGATGCCTTGCACAAAGTTTTAATCACATGTTTTCAATAACAAAATTCATGATATAATGGGATTGAAGAAGAACTCATTTGAACAACAACAAACAACATCAAAATGTCCATGAAAGAATTTCAAAATACTTGTGTTGCTTAACGCAGGTGTGAAGCCCCAATCATGTGCAACACAATGTCCCAAACACTTTTTTTGCATATTATTAAATGAAATAATTGAGCTCACATTACATCAATCCCTGTCCCCCATTCAATGGTTAGGCGTTCTGGCCAGTAATAGCTCATGCATTGCCCATCATGGCGTCACAGGCAGCATCCTTTCCAGTGCACTAAGAGGAAATCCTTATGCCCTCCAGGCAGAAACATAACTGCCATTGTGACAGCTTCTCTGTTTTTCTAGCACAGATTTTTTTTTCTTTGTCTTTCTCTCTCTTTGCCTTCATCTCTATTTCCAGCTTCCAACTGTTTTTTCTGTGTCCCCTCATTTGTTACTATTGGTACATGTTCAACAGGTTGACAATCACTGCTCTGTGATGATTTTATTAAATATTTTAATATTTACAGTCATTTTACATGACATTTAATTTACATGTGATAAAGTACTTTCCTTAGTCTTGGTGCCATTTTTTGAAAAAGCAGAGAGTTCTAGTTCTGAATTGTTATTTACTAAATCCTAGCTTCATATTCATATTACAATTTGATCTTGCTTTCTGCTTTCTATATGATTATCTTATAAATGTGCCTTACATAATTATGTCCTATTTTTTTCATCCAGGATCCATATCTATAAAAGGCTTTACCTGCTTTCCATGTGAGAACCCATTGGCAATATTCACATTATATTTGAAAAAGCATGTTATTATTAAAGGCAAAAGACAAGCACACCTAGAGATGATGACAAAATAGTTTATCTATGAGAGTCAAGAATGATAAGGATCAGAAAGATAATGAAAAAAAATGTTTCCAGACAGACAGATATAACAAATGGAAGATGAGTAAGCAAGAATAATTTTATTTGTCATGATATTCTGCTAGGTTTGTCCATGCAATTTCACCTAAAAGAAGGCTTAAACTACAAGAACACTCTACTACAAAACAGTAATCACTGTTTTTCCCACATATTAATTTTCTCTCTTTATCACATGTCCACACCACTTAAATCTACATTCTTGTACTTTCTTAGATATCTTTTCCAATATTGATGTACCTTTGATTGTCTCATTTCTTATTCTGTCCTTTTTTGTAACTCCACACATCCATCTCAACACTTTCACTTCTGCCACATCTAACTTCTTCCTTTGTGTTCCTTTTTTTGCCTATGTCTCAGCTCTTTACATCATCGCTGGTCTTACCATTGTCTTAAAAACCTCACCTTTAACCTTCTCTTTAATTCTTTGATCACACAATACTCCTGATACCTTTTTCCAATTGTTCCATCCACACTCTATGGGTTATTTCTGCATCTAATTCTCCATCTCGGGTTACCACTGATCATAGATATTTAAATTTAATCACTCTTTTTAAAAACTCACTCTGCAGGCTAACTTCTTAATCCTGATCATCATTAAACCTCATATATACTGTCTTCTTCCAATTGTTTTTTCAGTCCTCTATCTTCCAAAGCCCTTCTTCATTCTCCCAGCTTTCTCGCCATTTCTTCTTTTCTGGTACTACCTAACACAATGTACTTCTAAGACAATAATGAGGGATATTATCCCCCAATAAAGGGGATTAACACATTTAAAATAAAACAGAAGATAAAACCAAAGATCATAATTGAATTTAGCATGTCTCCAAATCCCAGAAACCTATAGAAAGACTAAAATAATTGCACATAAAATAAAATTAAATCCACAAAGAATCATAACAACATGTAGTTCAAGGAACCATGGAAATAAATTATCACATCCTCAACCAGTCATATATCAAATCACATCTTGTCATGTGATTATAAAGATCTGCTGCAGCATGCATTGCTAGGCAATAAACTAAACAAAGCCGCATATAAGGTCATTGTGATCAACTGGTAATCCTTTAGCGTTAATTCCTCCTATCTTGGAGCAAGGTCAGCAAGCCCTTACCTTTAGTTAACAATATTTGCTCTATTTTTGCAATTAATACTACATTAGAAAACAGCTTTTCCTCTGGCTCCATAATATTTCCTGAACCATTTTTGAGCTGTTTTTTTGTTTGAAGTCCTGTTTTCTCCTAAGATAGAAGTTCACAGATCTAGTCGTTTTGTTGGTTTCCTTAATTTTAGCACTAGTACTTCTTCTTTGGAGATGTACTTTTTGATTATTAACTTTGTAATAAGTGCTATCTACAGAAGTTTAAATACTACTTGTCATATATTGCCGTGCTTATACAAGGGCAGTATACTTTTATGTAAGGATATTATGATATATTATTGCCAGCACTGCAGGCTGTTGGTCTCCAGATTCCTTGCCTTCCTCATGGATACTGTGATTCCATCAATCAGTAGACTTTATAACTGATTTATCACTGTAAGCTGCTATCAACTTCTACAATGATAAATAGCCTTTAATTATCTGGTTGCTACTCGCTCATAACTTCTTCATGAATATCATCCATCTCTAACAGAGATTCACAGTTTGTTTCCTGTTTTTGGAAAAGTTTTTGTTTTCATTTTAGTGTACTTATGTATAAAAATAGTCCATTGCCATCATCAGTGGAATATGTTTTTTGGGGTGTGGGCTTTGGTAATCATTACTGATTACTTATTAAAAGATTTTACACATTTCGAGATTTTACAAAGGCTTTTAAAAGTGCCTCACTTGTTATAAACTCGAGGTGCAATTGAAACTTTAAAAAGATTTTTTTTGTCTGGTTCATCTAGAGCAGGGGGGCATAGACTTTCTTGGCTCAAAATCTACTTTTACAATGATCAGCTCAACATAATTTACAAATTCCAAAAACTCCTGGTGACTTGGAATGCATGGAATCAGTCAGATGTACATAATCAGGGTAGTAGCTGCTGGTAGCGAGGCCACCAAATGGTCATCAGTCAGGGTGAAGTAGTATTTGTACTTAATAATCTTCATGTGGGAAAAGGCTGATTCACTTAAATAAGTTGAGGTGAAAAATGCAGTGAAACAGGTGGCTCTCAACTTCACTTTGATGTCAGCTTGTAGTGACATAATCTCATCCTCCAACACTGATGAATCAATATGAAACCATGACACAATTTCTGAGGCCAAGTAACCTCAGTGTCATCTCCAAATGGAAAGCACATGAAGGTGATGATCTGCTTAAGTAAAGCAAAGTCTTAAAATTATTTTTCAAAGTCTGACCAGACGTTTTGAATCTGTATCATGTATCACTCTAAATAGAGTAGTGCACATTTTTTTCCCTGTTTTTCTAGCTCAGAGGCAATGTTTTGGAAGTTCCCCAATTTGTGACACTGCAGATTTGAGAAGAGTAATTGTATTATTCACTTGAAAGCATTAAACAAGCTGATCATGTCAACTACGGTTTTCTCTTTATGCTAGAGCTCTAAAGTTAGCTTATTTAACATGATCAGTTAGAAATGTCACCTTTAAGAACCATTGCTTGTCCTCAGATTGTTTGTATTAGGAATGTTTGTAACAAGAAACAGTTCTCTACATCTCTGCTTGAATTTGCTACCACCTGCAGCAGCAGATCTGTGTGCTTTGTATTAACATATTCCAGCTAAACACAAAACAGCTGTCTTTGAAGAGTCTGCTCAAATAGAACAGATAATTTTCACTGACTCATCCATGATTCTTTCATGTTCAGCATTTTTGCGCATAGCGTTTGCTGGTTTATGATGTAATGATAATTAAGGAAGTTTGGAAAAGTGTCCACCTCCTTGCATTCAGAAATGCATCAACTGGGATAGCCCATCACTGCAGGTGCTCCTTCAGTGGTAATTGACATTAACCTAGACATTGGCAGTTATATTTTATTAACAAAGTCCTTGAACACCCAAAAAATATCTTCACTCCTAGTGTGTTCTTTAATTGGTAAAATTATTAGTAGTTTGCTGCATTTTCTTTAAAAACCATCCTAATAAAGATGCATAATTCTGCTATATTGCTTAGGTCCATTGACTCATCTAACTGGAGTGGGAAATTCTCACAGTCTGTTATGTCCTTTCAAAGTTGTGGCATCAGATCTTCAGCCATTACTTCACAATGCAGTGTAAGTGAATTTTTCCATATCTAAATGGATTTAATGGTGGACGCTATTTGAGATTTGTTCTTAAAATCCTAAAACAATGAGTCTGCTGTCTCGATAAATGTGTTTCATTTCTCTGCCTTGGAAGGATTTTTACGTTTAACAATTATATGACTCACCTAGAATGATGCTTCCGTGGCTACTTTTGCTTTTAAGACTGTTTCTGTGAAAAGTGACTGTTGACTGATTAACTTTTTTTTACTAAGCTCGCTTTTGGCAGGGAAATCACTAACATAGTTTTGGTAAAGTGCTTGAAAATGCCTCTCCACGTTTTTCTTTTCTTCGAAATAGCCGTGCACGTCTCATAGATCAGACAAACACATTTGTAATATGAAACTGTGAAAAAAAATAGCTTGTTCCCACAAATTTTTGGCTTTTTACTTTCTGCACTCATTTTGCAGCACTCATGCTGAATTCATTTTTAGGTTGCTATTTTGATGTCTATACAAGGCTTCATTTGGGGAATGAATGTTCTGGTCTTCTACACATGGCTACCTAAGAATTTAAATGAATGGCCTCTGGATAGTTTTAATTGTAATGGTTACAGCCTGGACAAATTTCAGTGCAATCACTTGTAACAACCTACCTGTCATGAAGAAGCCACAGGGAGGAGGAGCAGAAATGAGAACAACTGGCATTAAACATTTTTAAAATATATATTAGGAATATATTAGGAACCCCTGATCTAGAGCAAGCAGTCAAATTTGAATAGATTTTTATTGTTTTTCGTTGACATGAATTTTGGCAAATGTAATTGGTAATGTAAATCACTTCCATTGTGACAAAAAGACAATAACACCTAATAATCTATATATATCTATATCTATATCTATATCTATATATATAGCATTCATAGTCTGAATCACAATCTGATTGTATGGGTGGTTACCTATCAGGTAACGCTTGTGGTTGGTCAGCAAGTCGGCTAACATCCGCCACGGCGCCATCTCAGTTACGAGAAGCAGATCATATAGAATGGTTGAAAATAGTTTTACTGTCAAATAATGCAAAGAGTACACGACACGTGTTTCGCCCTAATTCTGGGCTCATCAGGTGTACACACTCGCTGCACTCCCTCTCGGGAATCGAACCTTGGACGTCAGCGTTAGAGACGAAGCCCCTAACGCTGCGCCACGGCGTGTGGTTCGTTTACTTGACAGTTTGTAGATCGGGGTAATTACATTCAAGGCATTCATAGTCTGAATCACAATCTGATTGTATGGGTGGTTACCTATCAGGTAACGCTTGTGGTTGGTCAGCAAGTCGGCTAACATCCGCCACGGCGCCATCTCAGTTGCGAGAAGCAGATATATATAAAACAGAATGTGTGTCTGTCTGTATATCTGTTCCCTATACCACATTTTGCTTAGCTGCACTGTAGGACTACACAGAAAAGACAGACTACCTTAAAATCCAATATTCAAGTATTTTTTCCCAGTGTGTTAAAGTTTGCCACATACTAGCTCAGAGCAAGTGAAACATCCAAACAGACTGAAGCCAGACTAGCAGACTAAATAACCAGAGCTTAACATTACTTACCTGGGCAAAGCTGTGTGCTGCTTCTATCTACTGTAATATAAAAAGGAGTATTGTGTGTTATTTTTAGCAGGGGGGTGTTGAGTGAGGCTTGATGAAGAGTGGAAGTGCAGCACAACACAAATGAGAATCAAATGGTGGTTGTTTAACTCCTTCTTTGTTGTCTTTTTTCATAATTTAAGTACTACATACTATCCATTTTGATATAAAAGAACGAGTGGTAGTGGTTACAACCCAGCAAGGAGTTACTGCAGTTCTGGAATCCAATCAGACAAATTGTTGACTCACAAGAGCATAGATATTGATAGGTAGGCAGTGTGGATGACAGGGCAACCAGTAATGACAACAGGTTCACCATTTAAAATCATACAAAAAACCTTTGCTTTCTCTCCTTAACCAGTTCTGCAAGTATACACTGGCAAAACCCAGTACTTTGGCTAGGACTCTATGAGAACAACTCATTCCTTAATTATATTCTTTCATTGTATGTATCTGCCTATCATCTCTCAGAAAATTTATGGACACAGTATTTTATGTATTTAAATTATCTTTCGACCTGGTTTGATAACAAGGGTTCTTAGATAGTACTTTTGTTCAAGAGTTGCCATGTTTGTGGAATGAAGCAGGGCCCGGAAGAGGGGAGAGATTTTGGGAGCATGCTCTGATTAAAGCACGTTGCCGCATCCACCACATGACAAACCACCTGGATTGGGAACCAAGTGTGGCAGGTGACACCTCAACACCATACTGGAACAGTGTGAGGTTTTCTTTACGGTGGCTAGAGTGCCAATCCTGCCATCAACCCTCAAGTTTTCCCTGTAAGTCGGAGGACCTGCTTGCAGGACTGGATGCTGATGCATACCCAGGATGAAGCAATTGCAGGTTAAGGGCCCTGCTCAAGGGTAGAAAGGTGTAGAGTTTACAGGATTCCGACTGACAACCTTCCAGTTGCCAGTGCAGATGCCTAGCCTCAAAACCACCACTCTGCCCAAAAAGAACCACGATAAAAAATAGTTCAGGACGGCAGTAGGGCCACAGGTGCCCAAATTTTATTTGCAATCAATATGGTCAATATTCAATCTGATGTTCAAATTATTTCAGTCAAATCTTGTCTGGCAGTAGTTGTTATTGCAGCCATTTTTACATGTGTATGTGATGCAAGTTTTATAATAATAGATATTACCATAGGGTTGATGTTAGCAATCCCTCTATTCCAGAACAACATATGGCAATTCAGAATTACAGTAAAGGTGTGTTTGGGAGAAATTTCAAAGCAAACTAATCATTATGCCTTTTTGGGGCTTGATTTATTTTGGAATGGTTTTAGAGGGAGCTAATCCTAAAACATTCCCATATTCTTTGTTACAAAAACCCACAGACATTTTCTCTAACCAAGCTTTTTTTCACTTTTCCTTGATCTCATCTGGCCTGGAAGGAGACACAACCTGCAGCCTAAATACACTTGTACCTGGGACTGTGGCTCCAACTACAGCTATCACTGGATGCTATTGTGCTTCACTTTCCCTGCTGGATGACACTGTGGTATAGTGGGTCCACAGCTCGTTGAGCAAAGGCCATTTTATTTAAATAAATAATCACCGCTCTCGCGGCAGCTTCGTGAGGGGGCGTAGTGGTTGTAGCAAGCTGCGAGGTGATCTGCGGTGTGGGCGTTTCTCACCGAGTGCAAAGGTGAGGAACTTCCCACATCCGTGATTGTTCCCGTGGCTAATGTGCTGCAGCTGCTATGGCCCCTCGCTATATATAAGAAGCGCGAGTCGGTTATAGAGGGATGAAAAAAAACGAGAGAGAAAAGGAAGAGAACGGAGGTTACAGGGAGCGAGAGAGGAAGCAGGCGGTGCAAGAGAGAGACAGACACGCGGAGCATGTGGTGAGCGAGCGAACGAGCGCTCGTGGGCAGCTGCAAGGAAGCTGGGTATTGGGCCTACACCCAGGCGTTTGAGTATATGTTGCTCCCGCTGAGTGAGCAGGTAGTGGGAGTGACCAGGGGAAGGTGACGAGCCGTAGAAGGCCAGAAAGGCAGCGGAAGTTGGGAGGCTTGGTGGTGGAGTCCCCAACGTGAGCGACCTGGTCGTTGGTGGAAACCAAGTCTCGGGGACTGGGATGAGTGCCAGACCGAAGCCAGGGATCGGGAGGTCTCCAGTCTCGTGTGAGTGTTGGGAAAAGGGCAGGTGCAGAGAGAGAGAGAGTGGCTACCCTGTTGCAAAGCCTGGACAGGGAGAAGCAGGGGAGTCACAAGTTAAAAGAAGCAACGAGCTTGTTGTTGGATTTTAAAGATTGTTCCTGTTTGGACGTTTTAACCTCGTTTTGAAAGGATTGTTGTTTTTGTGTATTTTTAAACCTCCATGTGTTTTTTTTTATTGGATTATTTATTGAACTTTGAAATGCACTGCACTTTATTGAACACTTTGTTTTTGATGGACTGTTTTTAATAAAAGCACTTTTCACTTTTTACCATCCCCTTGCTTAATTGTTGCCTTCACTGACTAGCTCATCGGTGACATTACCAACTGTGTTGGGTTCAAGGGCATGCCAAACAGTAGATGGGAGTGTGGAGCCAAACCCACATCGTCACAGACACTACCTCCTATCTTTTTATTTATACCCCATGGGGCAGGATACAGCAAATACTAAATGCCAGCAAGTCCAGCAAATGATACGTTTTCATTTAGTCATTATTGTCTTTAACATTCTTAAATATTTAATGGGCCAAAAGCAGAGAAAAAATTAATGTATGTAGCAAATCATCAACACAACATGGTTATTTCAGAAGCTGTCATAGAATATGCTGGCTGTCACACCCAATATGTATACCATTTAGTCTCTTAAGACTACAGTGCTGCATCTCACTGCATGGGTCTTCTTGGTGGTGGTGTTTTTCCTGCTTTTACTTCTTTTTGGTTGCATTTCTAGCAACTAACTTTTCAAAACTCATCAGGGCCAAGGTGATTACCCCATCCCACAGTCCATTGGTGTAGATAATCAATTATGCCAAGTTTACCACAGAATTAAATTAGTATACCCTCATTGGACTGGGCAAAATTCAAATTCAATTAAAATGTGAAATTGGAATTCATTTTGTAACTTGTGCAAGTAAAAATCTGGTTATGAGCTAGTAAGTAGCTGCAAGTAGATAGCCAATTAATGTAATTACCTTTTACTACACATTAGGGAATTGGTTAGCACTGCTGCTTCGCGTATCCAATGACTTCGTTTTTAATGTATAGTCTACTTTTATAAACTTGCGAATATCCATTTCTATGAAGTGTAACTGTGTGCACAACATCAAACTGTTAAGCAATATATTCTATTCACAGAAAATTATATACCATTGTATGCAATGGTATTTGGTGATCGTCTGAATGTATGCAGGGCACATGCTATTTTAGCTGATGCAACCTTACAAGTATCTGGTGCGCAGGCTATAATAGCTAGTGGGCATGAGATAGTAAGTGGTGTACACCAGATTGTTTCCTAGAAAAAAATTACACCATGTTCCCACAGGGGCTCTGTACAAAATATGTGGGGTATGTTACCTATAAGAAATATAATTTTTGGGTAGAGTATTCCTTTAATGATGACTGATTTTAGTTATATTAGCTCACTTAATATCTCTTCCATTTATATAAATAATTATTTTAGCAGAATGGCACAATAGCAAAACAAAATCTACCAAACAAATCCCATATTTTAAGTTTATATCTCAAAATTCTTAAACACTGCACCTCTGCTGTACACTGTTATCTTTTAACCTCATGATTGTGATCACATGGGAGAGTTTTGGCAAACCAACAATAGGGCACCAAGGGCAGAATAAATTGAGCCATGTTGGGTACATTTTTAATCCTTCAAGTCTCTGACTATGAGGATATTTAATCTTTGATTATGAGAGTCTACTGTTTTACTTCTACTTTTGTTCTTAGATTGCCCAGAGCAACCCCTCAGGTAGAATTCCTGACCCTTTAAGATTGACTAACTAACAATCCCATAATACTCATCTGCTTTCACCACTCCAAATTAAGTGGGTTTTTCAACTGATATAGTCCAATGAGGGTCATCTTGGCTTGATCGACTGGGAAAGGACTTCCTGGACTTCTGCTAACACCTCTGAGATTTGTTTAATACTCTGAGCCTCTGGTTTGATCAGATAGATTTTTAAAATTCCCTTAACAGTGGTTTTGCTTGTGTTCCTGCAGGAATAGGAAGGCAGTAATAATGTAAAATAATTAATGGAGTAAAGTAAATGGCTAGAATGTGACTAAATAATTTCTATCAGACTAAATCAGTGTGTTTTACTACAAAGTCCACAACTAACAAACTGCATTCTGTTTCCCAGAAATTTTGTCTCATAGAGGAAAATATAAAAGTGGTATTGGCAAAATAGTGTAACTGGAAGAAAAAAGCAATGTATCCATTTGGAGTTTTACGGATCATTAAAAATCAACAGTCAGTTAAATGCTTACACCAGGGATATACAGTACAAGATGGGCTCTGTTTTTGAATAGATTTTATACTGCAGTTTTGTTACAATTCAGTAACATTACAACAGATGCCTTAATGATTTATAGCTTGAAGATATATTTGAACACTGGATTTGTGCAAACAGAATTGTAACACAAGCAGAATTATTGAGATACATCACACTACACATCTCAACAAATTTAACATATTGTAAGAAGAAACTGAGTAGAAGCACACGTCACATCAAGCTGGAGGTTGTACCAAGTAGTCATAGGATAATACAAAGCCCAAGTGTTAAGAAAATGAATTTTTCTGATAATGGAATGAGGTATTAACAAGCTAGTGGCAAGTTTATGGAGGGCAGTAATGGGAGCTTCACATTCAATAACATAAAACTTATTGGAGGTCACTGGAAGACCACTGGGAACAGCAGACTACTCTTTTGTATGTTAGTTGAGAATGACAAACCCAGAGGGAGTTCTAGGCATACAACCCCAGGGCTGTGACTAGCATCAATGGCCCTGGGAAGTCATCTCAGTTTGAAGTTGTTAAGCTGCCCTGTTTTTTCCAGTCTGATTAACTTGCAGATGAGAGGAAAGTCTGAGGCAAGAGCTCTGTTGGTGGAATGAGACCAGAATAAGCTGCTAGTTCCATGGAAGAGATACACAATCAGACTAACTGGTGGCCCAGGTCCGTAGCAGGGCCCTCTTCACTGCCCTAAAAGCATTGTTAAAATCCCACACTACGCTATGCCCTCCTTAAAAACGGAACATTAAAAAGAGTAAAAACTTTTAAAAAACAACCATTAGACAATAAATATTAAGTCTTTTAAAAGCTCAGTTATTCTAACAGGTCCATACAGGCTAGGGTATGTGGGTTGTTTTTAAAACAGTCAGTCTTCGTTACCCACTACTGCTGGCTCATCCCACTGCTGCCACCAAATGTGATAGTCTGAGTTAGCTCTAGCTGCCATAATGTTCTTCATCCCATTAGTAACATAACTGTGATGAACCGGCCATTGAGGACACAAACAAACAAAAGGTGGGTGCAAATCAGTGCAAATGCATTTTATTTTTTAGAATATGGATTCAATCAACCAATGTGCATAAAACAAAGTGCAGTACAGGTTTCTTCCACAAATAAATAAAGAGCTTCAATAAAAACAAGTATGGTAGTGGAGGTTAAAAATTACATAAATTATTAAATCCGTAAATATTACAGTCATAAAAATTAGGTTAAAATCCCAGGCAGAATGCAATTTTTTAAAACTCAAGCCTCTTTGCTTTCTTCCTAAAAATGGATGTCACCTCTGCTTACACTTCAGGGTCTCTTCAACATGAGCAGTCATCTACCAACAGGTGCACTCAACCCTTTATTCCTGGGTCAGACCCATGCCTCCAGTTCTTTGGCGTCCACAGAGCACTGCACCAAACATTGCTCCCATCTCTTGCCACAGATCTTTGTCCTTCATCCAAGACACATCCGGAGCAGTAGATCACTCTTGTTCTCTAGTGTGCTCAGCTCCTCTTGGGACCATTTCCGACCACCTGCTTCCTCTCCTCATCTGCACCAGCTCTACCATGATTCTGCCAATACTTTCGCTCCCATTTACACTCTAACCTCTGTGGTTCTCTTTCTTTACTCCTTTTGATCTCTGTCCTTTGCCACCCCCCCAAAAAATCTTGCTCGGGCTCCTTTTCATAGTTTTAAGGATTCAAGTGTACTTCCGCTGATTACAGCCCCCAGAGAGCTAAAGAGGCAAACGACCAAACTGCATGCATCTGTACGGTGAAGGCACAATCAGTCAATTGCCCCATCAATACTCTGAAGCTGCATCTGGCATGCACACCTAAACTCCTCTGAAGCCTGAGTACTCCTTTAATGCCACGGACCCCTCTAATGACAGGAATATGCTTGGCATTGGGACCTTAAGCATTTATATATTTAAAAGATATAGTTGCATTTTTACAAAGCTATGCCTCAAATGTACAGTATTTTTTATGAATCTAAGTTTTATTTATTGAAGGAGACATTTTGATATGTGTTTTCTTGATTTATTGTCATTTTAATAATACTATATTTCATTTTTTAAATTATTTTGTTCATGTTTTTGACACGATTTTTTTTTCATTATTTCTTGCTGTGGGGTCTAGCATTTTTTGACAATTTGTTGTTGGCAACAGGCCTCCATTGCTATCACATGATGACCGAAAGTAGAATCATGTGATGTGATTGTCCCAACAGTAACTAAACATGATGGCACGCATACAGGTTTCTGAATTAAATTCTAAAAAACCTTATGTAGTAATGTTTTGCTTATTACTCTTTGGAAATTGTAACAGACATACTTCTCACTTTGCCCTTTGTTTTGACTTTGATAGCTCCCATTGTAAAGGCCGGCCCAATCATCTGGACTGGCAACTACACCGCCAAGACCTATAGCCTAGAAACCTGAGGGGCGTTAGACTTAGACAAGCCGTACCTCTTTCAATTACTTCCCCAATTGGCGATCAAATAGGCAAAAAAGGCAGACAGTAGGTATGTTACTAAAGTGAATATATATAAATTGATGAAAAGAAGTGAAAGAAAATGCCCAAAAGTAAAACTATCTCACCACCCCCTCCCCTAACACACACAACCCCACGAGTGAACGGTGGAATATTATAATAAACGGTGCAGCAATAAATATACACCCTCCCTTGACCCTATATTGAACATACTGTGAAACAGATATGATGCACACGAAACACATAATACACATAAAGTCCAGGAAAATCGTCCAGAGAATGATTAATGATATTGAAGTTGAACCTGTTACAAGACTGTTCAGAGGTAATTGCGATATGGAAGCACTTGATTGTTTGCTCCTTTCCCGAAATAAAGGACCATACGGTCCTCAGCGTGTCCTGTTATTCCTGAACTGTGAGGTTTCTCTAATTTGAAGGTAGTAAAAGAAATGTGTTGCTAGAAATGGTCAATGATTTTGTCTCCGTTTGTGTTGGTGATTGCTGGGATTGCATTGCGAACTTCTTGCTTGTGGATTTGTTGAATTAAGATCTTAGTAGCTTTCTCTCCATGTTCATAATAATGGTGTCTTGATTTAAATATAAGTTGTTCAGTTTCTTTAGTTGTTAAGAGGTTGAGTTCTGAATGCAGAGCCTGCCTTTTCGTATGAAGTACCTCACTTGGACACCTGACATATTCTTGGTCTATTCTAGTAATTTCACTGATTAGCTCTGACACCTTCTTGGTTTCCAATTTATTTCTGTGGGACAGATATGAGATAATCTGTCCTCTTAAGAAAGCCTTCAGGGTTTCCAGGAATATTCCTGCAGAAACCTCTGAGGATGTATTTGTTTCTAAAAAAATATTGATTTGCTTGGATATAAATTCTGTACAGTTCTCGTCTGCTAATAAAAGTGGATTTAGATGCCATCTGCAAGATGAGTATGTGGGGCATAATGATTTTAGCTCCAAAATCAAAGGGGTATGGTCGGAAATAACAATAGCGTTGTACTTACAAGATGTAATCGTAGGCAAGAAATTGTTATCTGCAAAGAAATAACCAATTCTTGAGTAGCAATGATGCACTGGTGAGTAGAAGGAATTTGCTATTAAATTTGGGTTTAGAAATCTCCAGGGGTCTAATAAGTTATGATCTATTACAAACTGTGTAATTGTCTTTGCAGTATCGGATTGCAAACTCTGGGGTTTTGTGAGAATGGCGCGATCATTACAGGTCTGGCGTTGAGAGCAGCAAGCTGTGAAAAGGTGCGTAATGACCCGGATCAGCGTTTCTCTGTTTCTTGATGCTTTTCTGTGTTGTTTTCTGGTTTCTCTCCTTTTCCCCCTCTATCTCCTTTCCTTCTCTCCCTCCTCTCGTTTAAATAAGAAAAAAATGGATGGACTTGATGGGTGGACAGGAAAGTTATCTTGAAGAGTCATGGTCCTGCAGCATTCTCCTTTCCCCCTTTGTTTCCTGGGGAACAACATTTGCACAGATGCACCATAGACTACATAAAAGAGACAACGCTACGAAACACGCGACTCAGCACAATACATTTACAACAACGTTAATCATGTAGCACCGCTACATCATCTCCTGGTCTTATGGTTTGTAATCTATCTTTCTAGCTTTCCAGAGAAATAATATTTTACTTTCTTTTCATTTCTTTTATTATGTGAAACAGACACTACATCCACACTGCTAGTTTTTCATTTAAAAATAGTGTTTTTAAACAGAAGTGATCTCTTTTCACACCAGCACTTTTGCATTGTTTACAAAAGTATTTTAATTCATGCCGAAACAGCCGACAACAAAGGTGATGTAATCATACACTGGGCATTCATGCAGATGTCTCGAACCAGGCACGTATTATGCAGTTTTGGCACGATTGTAAAGCCAGTTTGTAGTCTCAGACTGATTTTCTGAGTTATCCAAAATTCCAACTTCATTGACTATTATTTCACATGCAGTATGAGAGTGGATGCAATGACTGATTGCCTCTCATGATTGTCCTGCTGCATATCAGAAGAATTTTGGACATGTCAATCAGACCAAATATGCACATACATTTTGAGAACATATATGACAGGCGACTCTATCATGCAATGGGAGTAGTTCCTTGACCATGACGTCTAAGCAACACAACATGTACAGTGGAAAGCAACGCTTAATTGCCCACTATGTTGCAATATGTTTTTCTTCTGTGAAGAGTGACCAGTCAGAGGATGTTGTATTGAGCAGGATCTAATCAGGGAAGAGCCACATAATAAGCATGAAACAACCAGAGCACAATAGAATCAACATTTTCAGAAATCTTCATTTTTAACACATCCTCCCTGCAATACTGTGCATTTTTTAAAGTGTACGGCACATGATAGCATTTTCAGAAGCGTTTCTTTTTGTGGGTTGAAAATGTCTGTGCAGTGTGGACAAAAGATGAAAACAGAGACAAATGCCAGCAAACCTTAGATTTATATACTCAGCATTTCTCCTCTGCACATGACCAAACCAACGCAATCTCACCTCTCTGACTTTCCAATGAGCTGACCCTCTAATGTACTCATTTCTAATCCTGTCCATCCTCGGCACACCCAATGCAAATCTTAGCATCTTTAACTCTGCTACCTCCAGCTCTGTCTCCTGCTTTCTGGTCAGTGCCACCGTCTCCAACCCATATAACATAGCTGGTCTCACTACTGTCCTGTAGATCTTCCCTTTCACTCTTGCCGATACTCTGTCACAAATTACTCCTGACTCTCTTCTCCACCCATTCCACCCTGCCTGCACCCTCTTTTTCGCCTCTCTTCCACAATCCTCATTACTCTGTACTGTTGATCCCAAGTATTTAAACTCATCCACCTTCGCCAGCTCTACTCCCTGCATCTTCACCATTCCATTGACCTCCCTCTCATTTACATACATGTATTCTGTCTTGTTCCTACTGACCTTCATTCCTCTCCTCTCTAGAGCATATCTCCACCTCTCCAGGGTCTCCTCAACCTGCTCCCTACTATCGCTACAGATCACAATGTCATCAGCAAACATCATAGTCCTCGGGGACTCCTGTCTAATCTCGTCTGTCAACTTGTCCATCACCATTGCAAATAAGAAAGGGCTCAGAGCCAATCCCTGATGTAATCCCATCTCCACCTTGAATGCAACTGTCACTCCTACCACAGACCTCACCACTGTCACATCCCTCGTACATATTCTGTACAACTCTTACATACTTCTCTGCCACTCCCTACGTCTTCATACAATACCACAACTCCTCTCGAGGCACCCTGTCATATGCTTTCTCCAGTTCCACAAAGATGCAATGCAACTACTTCTGGCCTTCTCTATACTTCTCCATCAACATCCTCAGAGCAAACATCGCATCTGTGGTGCTCTTTCATAGCATGAAACCATACTACTGCTCACTAATCATCACCTCACTTCTTAACCTAGCTTCCACTACTCTTTCCCATAACTTCCTGCTGTGGCTCATCAATTTTATCCCCCTGTAGTTACTACAGTCCTGCACATCCCCCTTATTCTTAAATATTGGCACCAGTACACTTCTTCTCCACTCCTCCGGCATCCTCTCACTTTCCAAGATTCCATTAAACAATCTGGTTAAAAACTCCACTGCCATCTCTCCTAAACACCTCCATGCTCCCACAGATATGTCATCTGAACCAATGGCCTTTCCTTTTTTCATCCTCTTCATTGCTGTCCTTACTTCCTCCTTGCTAATCCGTGTGCACTTCCTGATTCACTATCTCCACATTATCTAACCTCTTCTCTCTCTCGTTCTCTTCATTCATCAGCCTCTCAAAGTACTCTTTCCATCTTCTCAACACACTCTCCTCGCTTGTGAGTACATTTCCATCTTTATCCTTTATCACCCTAACCTGCTGCATATCTTTCCCAGCTCGGTCCCTCTGTCTAGCCAATCGGTACAGATCCTTTTCTCCCTCCTTAGTGTCCAACTTCTCATACAACTCATCATACGCCTTTTCTTTAGCCTTCGCAACCTCTCCCTTCACCTTGCGCCTTATTTTCTTGTACTATTGTCTACTTTCTACATCTCTCTGACTATCTCACATCTTCTTTGCCATCCTCTTCCTCTGTATACTCTCCTGTACTTCCACATTCCATCACCAGGTTTACTTTTCCTCTTTCCTCTGTCCAGATGTCACGCCAAGCACCCTTCTTGCTGTTACCCTTACTACATCTGCTGTAGTTTCTGTCTGGTAACTCTTCACTACCACCCAGTTCCTGTCTCACCTTCTCCCAAAACTCAACCTTGCAGTCTTTCTTTTTCAACTTCTACCATTTGATTCTTGGCTCTGTCCTCACTCTCTTCCTCTTCTTGATCTCCAGCATCATCCTACAGCCCACCATCCTATGCTGCTTAACTACACTTTCCCCTACCACCACTTTGCAGTCTTCAGCCTCCTTCAGATTGACTCTTCTGCATAGGATGTAATCGACCTGTGTGCATCTTCCTCCACTCTTGTACGTAACCCTATATTCCTCCCTCTTCTTAAAATACGTGTTCACCACAGCCATGTCCATTCTTTTGGCAAAATCCACTATCATCTGACCTTCTTCATTCCTCTCCTTGACACCATACCTACCCATCACCCCCTCGTCTCCTCTGTTCCCTTTACCAATATGTCCATTGAAATCTGCTCCAATCACCACTTTCTGTCCCTTGGGTAAACTGTTCATCACTTCATCCAACTCACTCCAAAAATCTTCTTTCTCCTCCCTAGCACACCCAACCTGCGGTGCATATGCACTAACAACATTCATCATCACACCTCCAATTTCCAGCTTCATAATCATTACTCTGTCTGACACTCTTTTCACCTCCAAAACACTCTTGACATTCTGTTCCTTCAGGATAACCCCTACCCCATTTCTCCTCCCATCCACACTATGATATAACAATTTGAATCCACCTCCGATCCACCTTTCCTTACTCCCTTTCCATTTAGTCTCTTGCACGCACAATATATCAACCTTCTTTCTCTCCATCAAATCGGCTAACTCTCTTCCCTTACCAGTCATACTGCCAACATTCAAATTTCCTATCCTCAGTTCCACTCTCTTTACCTTCCTCTTCTCCTCCTGCCTCTGGATACATCCCCCCCCCCCCCCCTCTTCTTCTCCTTCTTCTTCCACCAACAGTAGCCCAATTTCCGCCAGCACCCTGTTAGCTAACAGTAGTGGAGGTGGTTGTTGTTAATCCGGGGCTCAACCAATCCAGTATGGAAATTTGTATTGTTGTCCGCGTATTGATTTGGCAAAATTTTACACCGGATGCCTTTCCTGATGTAATCCTCCCCATTTATCTGGGCTTGGGACCAGCATGAAGCAACACACTGGTCTGTGCATCCCCTGTGGCTTGGTTATGCAGGTTAGGTGAACTGATGTTTCTAAATTGGCCCTAGTGTGTGCTTGGTGTGTGGAGGTGTTTGTTTACTTTTTTTCCCTATTTTTCACCCTATGCTAGCTGGGATAGACTCCAGCAGACCCCCACAACCCTGCAGGTTGGGAAATTACATAATGTATCCTTTACTGACATAATTTACTCATTGTAATACAATCATTAAAATCAGTGAACTTATAGATAATAGACAAACTTTTTTATACATCTTTGGTCTATTTAAAATTTTTTATGTTTGAAGATTGATTGAGATGGTCCCCTATTGTTCAAAATATCAATTGATTGCTTCTGTGTTACACTAAATAGACTGAATTCATAGTCAGTTTTACACACGCAATCACTCCCACCAAGTCAATTTTGAAGAGCTCATCAGTGTAGCAAAATTGTCTTTGGGTTGTAGATAGCATTGGAGTCATATTTTGGGGTCTGCAATCAGTACACTCATTTGAGAAAATGATTTTATGAATTCATGACACACAGATGAAAACTAATCAACAATTATTTGCTACTTACATTATTTGAAGAGCAGTAAGAGGAGTTCTATCATCCCTCTCAATCTACCTGTGAATTTAGATTGCTCAGTTTTTACTATTGATATACAGTATGTACACAGAGATTACATCAGCAATATTATCAATATTCCCATTACATTACCAAACTGTACCATTAATTTAGTGCCTGGTAAGAAAACTAAGAAGTAAATTGTCAATAACATAAGATTCAGGAGAGTACCGAAATATCGGAAAGAGACCCATTATACAAGTTACAAGGAAAGAGGGTGGAGATTTTGCATTTACTTTGACAGGATCAATATGAATCTCATTTTGATTAGCATACACTTCCAAGAAATTAGGAAATTATAAAAATGCCTAAAATGTACAATAGCATCTTTAACGATTCAAAGTATATTAGGTTAATGGAGCCACCAGCCAAGTAAATCACTGCCTTTTAAGTCTTTAGAGATTTTTCAGTTTATGGTAATGACATTTGTATTATGGCTGATACCTGCAACATTGCAAGGACTGAGGAATCAGTGTTTACAGATTGCTAAGAAGTAAAGTGGTGTTTACTTAGATACCATGTGGTAGTTCCATAAGGCATGATGTTCTTTGAAAAATAAGTTATAGTACACTGAAGGGTAACCAAAAATATAATTTTGCTAAAAAGGAGGTATTTTTGGGGAATATCAGTTACTGTCAGTTAAATAACAAAGGAATCCCTTAACAATATTACCTGGACATGACTGTTTCAAACAAGCTGTTAATGGAAAAGCCTGCCTTGCAGAGTACAGATTTTACAAAATAACATGTTCCACAGAGAGTTGCTTTAGAAATAAAAATACACTCTCTAGTAGGGGGACCTAATGATCCAAAACCTGTTTTCTAGATGAGGTGGAAATTGTTTACTAGAAAAATCAAATTTACTTTAAAAAAGAGTAGATGATTCAAAAGTGGACTCATTGTTATATTTTTATATTATATTTTTATTGTTATATTTTTGTGTCACACTATTCTGGCTGAAAGTATCAGATGTTAAAATTGTTGGATGGCATACTACTTAACTTTTAATGAACGTTCATCACTTTAAAATTAATTTTCTAGAAAATACATGGGATCATCATTTTTTTAATTAAAGGAGATAAAGCACATTACATCTATTGGTATGCAACTAAATTTCTTAGAAGGTCCTGTTCAAAAGGTCCAGGAGCCTATAGATTAACTAGTATAAAAAAAAATCTAGAGATCAGATGAGACTATTTCCAAGAAATTTTTTCAAGTCCTGCGAGACTAGACTATTGCCAAGAGATTTTATCAAGTCCCGCCCTCCTCTCAACCATTTTTGGTTAACGACCTACACCCACAGTCCTCTCACCTCTCATTCAAGTGAATGGTTTTGTCAGACAGTTCCTGCACTCTCAGCTCTTATAAATTTTTATGTTTTCCTCACTTTAAGTTCCCACAAAAAGAAGATTTATTATGTCCAAATCTTAATGAAGAATTTCATTCTGAAGGGTTATCAACAGAAGAAATGAGTACACAAGCAATCCTAGCACTGAGAAACAATGAAGTCAAATGAATTTGCACAAAAATTGTCGATCGGTTACACGGCAAATTGGTTAAATGCATATCAATAGACTATACTGAAACAGTTGGTTGTGATTGTGTGGAAGATGAAAACATTAACTTACAATATCCCGTAGAGTATCTACAACTGTTAACACCATCCGGTCTTCCACCAGCAGAATTACTGTTGAAAGAAGGATGTATCGTAATGTTATTGCGTAATTTATGTATGAGTGATGGGCTATGCAATAGGACAAGACTAGTTGTATTCAAAATTGGTCAAACAATTCTGACATGTAAAATTTTAACAGGCGACAAGAAAAGTAATGTAGTACATCTTCAGTGGAAAGCATTAGACACCAAAGGAGATCTTGATATGCCATTCATATTAAAACGTTTACAGTTTCCCATTAGAATAGCTTTTGCTATGACAATTAACAAATCACAGGGACAAACATTCGAAAAAGTTGGTTTATTTATTAGAGAAAAAGAAACGATATTCACTCACAGGCAGTTATACGTTGCATTGTCACGATGTAACTCCAAACAAGGAATGAAAATTCAAAGTGATATTGACGAAAAGTTAATTCCAAATATTGTTTTTACTGAAGTTTTACAGTAAAACTGTAAGTTTAAAAAGTATTTGCTTGTTAATTTCAAAGCCAAATAGAATGAAAACATACAACGCAATGAATACCTCTAACGCAACACGAAACATAATTTTCTTTCAATTTATTAAGTTCTACTATTTTTTACTATGGTTAATTGCTTGCTGCAATGTAAAATAGTGAGGTCTATCTATACTAATAAAAGGCAAAGCCCTCACTGACTGACTGACTTACTCACTCACTCACTCACTCACTCACTCATCACTAATTCTCCAATTTCCCGTGTAGGTGGAAGGCTGAAATTTGGCAGGCTCATTCCTTACAGCTTACTTACAAAAGTTAGGCAGGTTTCATTTCGAAATTCTACGCATAACGGTCATAACTGGAACCTACTTTCGTCTATGTATATGGCCATAGCCAGCAGCTCGGTCGCCGTGTGAGGCGAAGTTGCGTCCCTCATTGTCACGCCTCCCACATAATTGAGTGCCTGCCCATATAAGGCTGTCCGTCAGCATTACACAATTGAGAAGGCAGTAAAAGAACATGAAGCGAGTGACGCATACAAGCATATTCATAAGTGCAGCTACTGCGGAAACAAAGCACGGTGTAAACCTTAAGTTTAAATTAAGTTCATAGACACGCTGCCGCTGGCGTTTGTCATGAATACAACAATTACGATATTCGTGAGATACAAGTTTAATGAGAAGACGCAGGGTATAAACCAGACTTTTGATCACGGCTCACGTGAACTGACTGTGAACGCAGTACGCACACAAAAAGCAAGACCTCCAAAGAGCACTGAACAAAAAACGCGTTACACAATTGAGAAGGCAGCAAAGGAATATGAAGCGTGTGATGCATACAAGCATATTCATAAGTGCAGGTACTGCGGAAACAACGCACACAGTGGAAAAAGTCAATGTCCAGCTAAAGGAAGACAGTGTAAAAAATGTGGTAAATTGAACCACTTCGCTAAAGTTTGCAGGACTGGGAAAGGTAAACCCTTGCATGCAGTGTGTGATGTCTCAAATAAAGAGGAAGACCAGCTGTTTATTGATGCAGTAAGAAAGGAACAACCCTCTGAATCTGAACAAGCCTTTGTAGACCTATCAATAGGAAAGCAAGGTGTAAAGCTTAAGTTTAAATTAAGTTCATAGACACGCTGCCGCTAAATATTCGCAGGCAAATCCACAACTTAATACCGGGAATGCCTTTTAAACATCTTAGATTCACGAGTACCGATTTGGGTAGTGAACACTTTGATGAATGAAACCTGTTATCTTTACAACGGTTGACAAACACGGAATATAACTTGAACACAACACATCCTCCAAATACGAACCTGATTGAAAGAAATAATGATAATCAGATCCTTGATGACAGCAACACTCATAACAGTCACAAAACAATTACATTGACAATCATGTTACGTTATGTTTAAAATGTTTCCTTTTCTTTTTCATAACTTCTTTAACACACTACTTCTCCACTGCGAAGCGCTGGTATTTTGCTAGTTATGAATATGTAACAATTCCCATTAAAATAACAATCTGTTTAAATTGTACATCCGCTTCCCCATATGTGAACGGCAGAGCCGTGAAGTGGCTAGCATGTAGCGTCCACACAGGGGTTGGTGAGCGAAGCAAGCACGGGACAGAGCCCGCTAGTAACTCTGAATTCACTCATCTCACAAAATCAAAAGGGGTAACGTTTTTTAGATAGATAGATAGATACTTTATTAATCCCAAGGGGGAATTCACATAATCCAGCAGCAGCATACTGATACAAAAAACAATATTAAATTAAAGAGTAATAAAAATGCAGGTAAAAACAGACAATAACTTTGAATAATGTTAGCGTTTACCCCCCTGGGTGGAATTGAAGAGTCACATAGTGTGGGGGAGGAACGATCTCCTCAGTCTGTCAGTGGAGCAGGACAGTGACAGCAGTCTGTCACTGAAGCTGCTCCTCTGCCTGGAGATGACACTGTTCAGTGGATGTAGTGGATGTAGTGGATTCTAGTGGAGCTTACTCAGCGCCCGTCGCTCTGCCACAGATGTTAAACTGTCCAGCTTCATTCCTACAATAGAGCCTGCCTTCCTCACAAGTTTGTCCAGGTGTGAGGCGTCCTTCTTCTTTATGCTGCCTCCCCAGCACACTACCATGTAGAAGAGGGCACTCGCCACAACTGTCTGGTAGAACATCTGCAGCATTTTATTGCAGATGTTGAAGGACACCAACCTTCTAAGTAAGTATAGTCGGCTCTGACCTTTCTTACACAAAGCATCAGTATTGGCAGTCCAGTCCAATTCATCATCCAGCTGTCACTCCCAGGTATTTATAGGTCTGTACTCTCTGCACACAGTCTCCTCTGAGGGGCCTGGGCCTCCTAAAATCCACCACCAGTTCCTTGGTCTTGCTGGTGTTCAGGTGTAAGTGTTTTGAGTCGCACCATTTAACAAAGTCTTTGATTAGCTTCCTATACTCCTCCTGCCCACTCCTGATGTAGCCCACAATAACAGTGTCGTCAGTGAACTTTTGCACGTGGCAGGACTCCGAATCATATTGGAAGTCTGATGTATATAGGCTGAACAGGACCGGAGAAAGTACAGTCCCCTGCGGCGCTCCTGTGCTGCTGACCACAATGTCTGACCTGCAGTTCCCGAGATGCAAATACTGAAGTCTGTCTGTAAGATAGTCCACGATCCATGCCACCAGGTGTGAATCTACTCACATCTCTGTCAGCTTATCCCTAAGGAACAGAGGTTGGATGATGTTGAAGGCGCTAGAGAAGTCCAAAAACATAATTCTTACAGCACCACTGCCTCTGTCCAAGTGGGAGAGGGATCAGTGTAGCATATAGATGATGGCATCCTCCGCTCCCACCTTCTCCTGGTATGCGAACTGCAGAGGGTTGAGGGCGTGGCGGACCTGTGGCCTCAGGTGGTGAAGCAGCAGCCGCTCCATGGTCTTCATCACATGTGACAGGCCGGAAGTCATTCGGGTCACTAGGACGTGATACAAGATGTTTTCCAAAGCCTCGGGACTCTCCCCTGTTCCAGGCTCAGGTTGAACATGCGCTGTAGAGGACTCCCCAGTTCCAGCACACAGGCCTTCAGCAGTCGTGGCGATACTCCATCTGGACCCGCTGCTTTGCTGGCACGAAGTCTCCTCAGCTCTCTGTTCACCTGTGCTGCTGTAATTGTGGGTGGGGATGTCTCACTTATGCTGGTATCAGCAGAAGGATGGTTGGAGGATGCAGTACTCAGAGGTGAGAGTGAGTTAGGGTGGTCAAACCTGTTAAAGAAGTTGTTCATTTGGTTTTCTCTCTCCACGTCTCTCTCGATGGTGGCACCCCACTTCGAGCTGCAGCCAGTGATGATCTTCATCCCATCCCACACTTCCTTCATGCTGTTATTCTGCAACTTCTGCTCCAACTTTCTCCTGTACTGCTCCTTCGCCACCCTGAGCTGGACTCGGAGTTCCTTCTGCACGCGCTTGAGCTCATGCTGATCTCCGCCTTTAAAAGCCCTTTTCTTCTGGCTCAAAATTTATTTAAATAATTTCTTCTGGTTCAAAATGTATTTAAATGTTATAAAATAGTTCTAATCACAAATTTGAAGATTATTTTGCAGTTATATTAGCTGGAAAATGTTGTTTTCATTGGGTGCTTTTCCAGGTATGCAACTCTTCAGAATAAAAACTGCTGGTTTCAGAGTCTACCAGGATGCAGGTGCTGGCTCATAGGATAGGCAATATAAGTGGCTGACTAGGGTGCATCTTCATGCTGCAACTTCATGTTGAAGTAAACTGATGAACACCTCGCTCTGAAAACAACAGGCACTTTTATAATGAAATTCTGATGAATATGCTAGGGCTAAAGATATTATAAATAATGATAATGTTTGCTGGCTTTAAAGAATCATTTATAATGATAGTTGTGAACATAACTGGTAAAAATAACACAGAAAAGATGAACACATTTAAATCTCAAGTGGTAAAAGTGGTTCTGAGGGATGAATTGGCATCCTAGCCCGAAATGGACCCTGCTTCCTTGCCAGGTCACGAGGCTATGATAAAGGATGGTCAGCGGGAGAGTGGCGCATATTCCCTTTCAATGTCAGGACGTGGACACAGAAGGACACTACAACAGCAACTGTACCAGGGTTGCCACCCCAGAAGCCATGGAGGATGGATAGTACAGTGGGTGACTACCAGCTATGGGAAGAGTGTCCCGCATACACCAGGCAGCAGTATTCCATCTGGTAAGCCCCAGTATGGATGACCGCAAGGCAACATGGGAATTGTGGTCCCATGGGGTTGCCTTGTCAGATTCTGTGGGGTTCACCATTTGGAGTTGTTGTATAGCAGTCAGTTTGGTGTAAGGGTTAAGGCTTTTGGCCTTAAACTCTGAGGTTGTGGGTTCAAATCCCACTACTGACATTGTGTGGTCAGAAACAAGTCACTTGACCTGCCTGTGCTCCAACTGGAAAAACAAAAGAAATAACCAATTGTATCATAAACGCAAGTCTCCTTGGATAAAGGCATTAGCCAAATGACTACATGTGAATATTGTGTGGGTGCTTCTTGGAGGCAAAACACTGAGCACCAGAAGTACTCCCTGGTCATGAGTTAAATGAGAATCCTGCACTTGGCTGGGTAATTTGGAGTTGGAAGTCAGGCAGAACAACACTTGTTAGAGAGGAGTGAAGGAGAAAGAAAAGGAAAGGATTTGTTTATGCTGAGAGTCTGAAAAGAAACCCTGCAGAAAAATGCTGTTGTATTAAGTAAAAACATTTATTGTGATCCTGGGACTTATCTGTTCAATTGTGTCTGAAGCTTGGGTCTCAGTGGCACCCTTACAGGCCATAATGTATAGATGAAAGTACGCAAGCACGCTGTCAAAAATGATTATCACACATACAGTAAGAAATGAGATGAGTGGATTATCTCCCACCTTGTCAGAAACAGTCTGATTTGGTGTTTATAGAGCTTTTTATAGGACATGTTAGTAAGCAGAGTCAGGTTGGGTTCATATCACAGTTTTTCTAGTTCAGCAATTTCCAGACTGTAGAGAAAACAAGCAAATATGTCACATCTCTGGCATCAGCCACAGCCATTTCCTGTTTTGCCTTTATTCCGTTCCCAAATGGCCACTCTGTTGATGGCATTTTAGCTGATCTGCAAATATTTTATGGATATAGGGTAAAAAAAAGGACCAAGCTTGGCTGCCTCACAATCCGGTAGTCTCAGTTCAACACTTGGTCTAGTCCTTGTTTGTGTACAGCTTGCTAATTCTCCCCACTTCTGTGTGGGTTTACGCTTTTTTCCTGTACATAGACTGACAAGCATCTTTGAACTGGTCATGTGTTTGTGGGTGTATGTTTGAATGTGCCTTGCATTGGACTGCTGCATACCCAGTGATGCTTCTTATCTTACATCTGCTGTTGGTGAGAAAGGTATCTGCAACTGGTTTAAGTGGATTTGTGAATGGATGAATAGATGGATGCAAAAAAAAATCCATATGGCATTTTTTCTGGTATATGGGTATATATCTTTTACTCGTTTAGTCTTTCTGCATCCTGTTTCCAGCAGAGCCTGTTCTTGGTAGGCACTTTTGTCACAAAGTTAGCCCTAGCTTCATGTTGTGAAGTTTTCAGACTCTCAATCCTTCTGTTTTTGGAAATCGTCTTCCTGCAGCCTTATGGTACTTGAACTATAGTATCTGCTACAAGAATTAATGATAAGGCCTGACCCCTGTATCTCTAATGGTTATCACACGTACAGCTTGTCTCAAGCCACATGGACGGGTGCAGTTGCTGGATGTCCACACAGGTTGTGTGGATATGTGTTTGTATATGTGTGCAGTTGTGCCTTCTGTCCTCCAAGTTTATCTCCTCCTGCTTGGGCTGTGGGATAGGTTAGGTTGAAAGTGGATGCTGTGAACTGGGTGCTTTTACTTGATGATGATGTTTTTTATGGTTCAGCTTTTGATTTGCACTAATCTGTATTTGCATATTTATTTAATAAATATTTGATCACAAAAAATGACTCACATTTGTTTACAATCAGTTGATCATGTAATAGTTCATATAGCACCTTTTCTAATATCCACTCTCATATATTTGTAACGGGCTTGCTAACAACCTAACTTAAACCTGTCCCAGATCAAGTGTAGCTGCAAACGTTCGACTACTCCTAGTATATATAAAACATTTGTTTTGTGAGCCTGATAATCCAACCTTAATCCTCTTCCATCTATTATTTATATACTGTATACAACCAGACCATATCCAGAGTTTGCATGAATATATTGTAAATTATTATCAGTGTGCTACAATAAATTACAAGACACACATATGAACATGAAAGACAATCTATAATCCTACAACAATAACAGAGTTCAATACTACAGTTAATAGTATTAATACTTCTGGAGTTCATTTCAGATGGAAATAATGTCTCAAATAAGTTACAGTGCTGCCCAATACATGAATTAAGTACTTGTCCTGTTTACCCCAAAACATCAGAGACATGTTTCCTCTATATAACGTATAAGAGGTAATTAATTAATTTAATTTAAGGTCTCCCAGCACAGGCTCCAAGTTTAGACAAATAGTTTCAAATGATGACATCCTTCCATAATCTCCTTGCAGAAGATGGCACAGCATCCTTTTAAATGTAGTAGTCAATCCCACGCCAAGCTCCTCTCTCTCCTGCTGTTCTGAGACATTTCCTGCCATTGTTTTCCAGTTATATTGAACATCTTAAGTCATTTCATTACTTATTTGAGTTGTATAGATTCTTAGAGGTACAGATGTTTAGAAAATACATACACTTAAATTTCCCATCCATACAATTCTTTTATTAGACTAAACCCTAGATAGTAGCTCCAGATTGAAGATATTTGCCTGTAACAACTGTTCCGCAGTGCTGTTAAACAATTCACATTACTGTACACAGTGGAGGTTTTTGGTATAGGTGATATAGGCAGTTGCCTAGGGTGGTACTTTTTGTAAGTATAGGTAGTTTAGATGTCAATTTCATATTCTGGTATTCAGAGTACTTAGACAAAATCTTTTCAGTATTATAAAATGCTGGAAACCCACTGTGTCTTTTGTCTGTTTTGCCATTAATATAATTTTATAGTAGTTGATAAAAGTAAAAGTACTGTACATGTATATAGCAAGCCCAGTTTGTTCTTTTAAGAAATTTGCCGATAAACCACTAGGAGGCAGTGTTAGGCAGGTATCCTGAATGGCCAGACAGATTAGATGCTTTTTTTCACTATTTTATTAGTCACTCTCCCTTCCTTGTCTAGATTTTTCAATGTCCACTTGATGGGCAGGCAATAATGTTTATAGCTAAATCACCAATGCTAAATCAGCTTTACTAGGGTTAAATTAACACTTACAAGTGTCTGTATGATCCCAGTGGGACCATATAAACACTAGCAGAATTCATTTGACCCTGCTCTGATGTTATTGCATACTATTCTTGTCGGCTTTATTGTGCTGCCTTCATTCATTCGATTTTTTCAATATCAAAGTATTATGAGTGTTATTTGTTTTGTGAAAAGGTTGTTGTAAAAAAAAACAAAAAAAAAAAAAACAATGTAAGATAAGCTCTGATTACTATGAGCTGAAGGGTGTGACTAGCTCAAAATGACTGAGAAACATTTTAAGATAAATAGCTGGAAAGAATTCACATCTTGTAAGTCAAACAGCCAGTACAATTGTGCCTGTCATACGTTTAAAGTGTTTCATGGCTGATTGGCAGTTTCCTCCAACCTAATGCCTGCGATCCTCACTGCAGTCTAATATCAAAAAGACTACAGAATCCCTTAAGACTGGATGGTAATAAAATGTGCTACATACTTGCTGAACTGGGGAGAGCATCATCAGTGTGAGCAAAGAAAAGAAATTTCACATACAGAATCCAATTAACTTGGCTGATGTTCTCTCTGTAAAGAAGGGTTACACGGGAAGGAAAAACATCAAAAACAAGTATAGTTAAGAGAAAGGGACACATTTAACCAACTAAACCAAGAAGACACCCTTGCTGTCAGAAACTTGATTGGTCACTAGCACAAGAATCTCTGAAGCCTACGAAAAAAGTCATAATGCTGGGCCACCTTAAATTCCTTAGCACCTCTTCATCAGCATCTTTGTTTTGCAAATGTGTCAGCTTTATATTGCAAAACAAACACACTGATAAAGAGGTGCGAAGGAGTTTAAAGTGGCCCAGCGTTATGACTTTTTTTGTAGGCTTCAGGAATTCTAGTGCTAGAGAGGAGGGATTCTTCTTTAGCTCAACTGACTATGATGCCTGTGCTTTGCTCTCAGGAACCAATAGCCCCTAGTGAAGACTTCCAAACCAAGAAGTGTGTCCCCAGTTTCTCACTAGTGATATTGGGGGTTATTCTGAGATTTACTCAGGTAAGGAAAAATAAGTGTGGTGAATCTGAAATGGAGAGGGTAGGCTGCTAAAAGAAAATACCATCTCTGTGAAGCTCACACACTAAGGGGAGCAGAAATCTCCCTTTGCTAGCTGGCTATGATGTCTGTACTCTGCATTCAGAATTTAGGGACTTGAGTTTGCATCTATAGAATTTTTGCTGGTTATTTATAAATTCAATCACACACTCTATAATTAGAATACAATATATACAGAAAGTAAAATATATACATTGTATGATTAAGCACTTATTTTTATTAATCACTTGTTTTACTATATGATTTTTTACATTAGAAGATGTTATTATTTTTAACATCTACTGTAATCTCACCAATATGGTGTAGGTCATGTTATACACTGTTATGCACTGAGCCTTAGATAGTCAAAGCACCAGAATGCACTGATATGCATCGGGTTTTAAATGAAGCCACACCACCAATATATAATGACACCCTGAAAGCCAATTCCAAAGACTGTGTGTAGGATTAGCAATAAGAAGGTGTGGTTGAAAAGCAGACTCGATAAAGCCAGCAAAATGCCAAACAGGTGTCAGCTATTAGCATAATGCATAATGAACATGAATGGCCATAATAAAGGTGGCATAACTGAAGAGCGATTGCACAAAGATGGAAAAATGTCATTAAGTGTTGACCATTAGCATAGAGGGTGTGTCAAGGTATCTTATCTATGTTAATCAGTCAGCGGCTTTCTCCACAGACAGATGATAACTTTTTATTATCTTTAATAAAAGTCTAAACTGAAGCCAGAAGGCTTTTGTATTCTGTGTGATTTTCTGGTTTTGGATATTATTGGTTTAGGATTTTATTCTACGAGACATCAAGCAGCTCCAAGTGAGGGTGGGCAACTAAGAAGGATACCACCTGAATGTTTTTTGTTGTAGTCAGTGTTTTGTGAAATGTTATTGTTTGTGAATATATTGACAGGTAAGCATACTGTTTGGCGTGTTACAATAGTCTGTGAGTATGGAAAATTTTGGGATGGTTAATTCATTGATAAGTTCAGTGTTACAAAAGTGTATGGCAGTGGATACATTGCTCCTATTAGTAGGGTTCTGAAACATTATTGAGGTCTGGAAATGTGAACATAATAATTATGTGTATGCTGGACAATGCCTGATGTAATACTATGGTGACATAAACTTTATATATGATATCACTAAGGAAAAACCCAGATATATTTTCACTTGATTTGTTAAATTGGCATTGAAGGAGGCTAAAAATCAGTATAAAAACACATCATATAATGGAAGAAAAGAGAGGCCTACCAACATGTGATGGGAAAGTGGTACCACCTAAAAATAAAGAAGGTGATCATTTCAGACTGTGACTTTTGCTTTGCTTTTTCTTCACTGCACAAGTCCTGCTTTCTGCTTAGTGTCTGCTCCAGGATAATCCGTTTGAAGATAAAAAAAATAGATGTTTAACACTAGAATTACTAGAGCCTATGAGAAAACTCGTAAATCCAGCTCACCTTAAATCCATTCGCACCCCTCCATCAGCGTCTTTTGTCCTGTAAATGTGTAAGACAAGAAGCAAGCAGCCTGCTATTCCGTCCTCCGACGATCACAGACCATTCACAAAGTTCTCCCAGCTCATGCCTTGTTTGATTATCTGGGAGTGAACTGCTGGAGGTTTAGAGTGGAAATAATAGATTGTTATTTGGAACACATGAATTTCATGTGTGTTCCGTTTCTGCAGTAATCTGTGTAAACACATTGTTAAAACAGAAACTTTTTCATATTTTAGTAATAAATGTTACAAAGTGTAGGCATAAACTATAGAATGTGTGAAGCCTGAAGTCCAAAGATCAAATAAACACTTGTACTTGTAAAAGTCAGATTTTTTTCAGTTTTATTCTCTCAATCACGATCACGCTGTAACACCCCCCGCCTCTCCTGATCTGACTGTAAATAACAGCGGCAGCGTAAATTCACACCCGATCTGACGCTGTTTGTTTTCAAATAATATTGCATTAGTGCAATGATGTTTTCTCATTGGTACTATTCAGGTCATATTTAGAGGTTGGCAAAAACTCAGAGTGGCCTGCTGGCTCTCTGTTTATAAATCATGTTAATGAATTCTACATTGTCTCTCTCACCTGCACACAGCTTATGCTACCAACTTAGATGATCCATTTTTCAGTTTTGAGGTGTGGATCTTAATATTGTCCTCTAAAATGCCTGGTCAGAAGTCATCCAGTAGAGAAGACCCAAGGTACTGCAATGCTGGCAGCGGGAGCTGGAGGAAAGTGAGGTAAAACTTCTCCCAGAAAAGGTCTGAAGCCTTTCTGAGTGCATTGGGTCCTCATGTAGCAGGTTGGCTACACATCTTCTTAATGTCACACATTAAATATTTACCTTTTCTTTTAGGTCTAAAATAATGTCCTGCTCAAGTACGATATATTACCTTTAGAACTCTCCTGCTGATTTACTTAAGGGCTAGTTTCAGCACCTCAGATTACCAAGTTTTCTACTTGCTTGACACTAACCTGCCAGATGCTTGAGATCCTCTGACCTTCTCACTATTCCAAAGACTTGCAACTTGGCTGATACTTATTTACTGTAACTGTGCTGCTCTTACTCTCACTCTTTTTCTAGGTAAGTCCGTGAAACTTTGTCAGTGCTAACATTCAAACCTCGGTCAAAGGGTCTTTTATGCCCTCTTTTAACTATCTGTAACTAGAGCTTTTTATTTCCTACTGACACTTTGGTACCTGCTGGTTCTGCTCTTCATTTATTTTCTTAAAATACTCCAATGTAGTTACAGTTCATATTGACTTATGTGGGATACTGTGGGAAATGGATATGAAAATCCACACCCCTCCTATTTCCTGGGTGCACCAGTGAAAAGATCCCCACAAAAGACTCACCATGTAGTTATGTCCAATAGATAGATAGATATATAGATCAAGTAATTTAGTACAAGTAATTTAGATAAAAAAATTGCCTTTCATAAAGTTAATTTGTATTTAACTTTGAATTCCAGCAATCCAATGGTAAATACAAAAAACATCTAAAATTAGTTTTTTTACTCCATATTGTGTAAAATATGAAACATCATTTGAAAATCACAGAATATAGCAGTCATTTACTGAGGTCGGTCTCCTTTGGGACTTTACGTCTACAAATGATTAGCTAAATCTGGAATAGTCAAAAAAGTGTGCATAATTTATAAATTGTGGCAGGTCTTTACGGAGCCATTATTGTACTTTACTGCACTCTGAATTATTTTAAATGTAAAAAAGAATTTTAAATTTCTGTGGTTAACCAAAAGGGTTAAATGCACATTTAATGGAATGAAGTCTTTTGGAAGCTCAGTTTGTGAGTCAAGTTTGTTCCTTATGTTAGGTATTTGCTCTAGAGCTGTCAAAGCTTGGGTTCATCTCTTCAGCAGACTGAATTTTAAATACCACCCAGTCACTGACTGTGGCATTTTCTCTCCTTGTCTGAGTGCTCAGGCTTCATCTTATATCACAAAGATGGGGTCATTTAGACTGATCAGTGAGTCTTCGTGTCTATGTGTGAATGTGCTCTAAGATCGGCTCAAGCCCATTCGAGGGTTTCAGTCTGATGCTGTCAAGATGGGCTCTGGTTTATAAATGTGTTCATTAAATATATGATTGGATGTACATGGAGAAAATAATATAATTCTCTGTGTTAAATGCATATAGAGAACAGAGAGAGGCGCATACAATTAAATAAGTGTTTTGTAAGGCACTCACACTCCTGTCTATTAATGTGTTCTATATTATTTATCCATTCATTTATTCATTTATTTTTGACACCACTTAATCTAGTTCAGGGTTAGGAGGAATGGAAACTATTCAAGCCATATCTTTTACAAGGAGCCAACATGGCACCAATCCAACATAGGGCATAATCATCTGCACTCTGTCAAACTGCAGGAAAGCAGTGCTTCTCATCATGAAAGCAACATGTACAAAGAACAAAAAATTATTTAAATATAAAAATATTCTTATTGTTAATAACAGCATTTTAAAGTCCAAACCATCTAACAAATCCTGCAAGCTACCTTATCAAGTAAAAATTATGTAAATGAAAATGATTACTTACAACAATTGATACTTTTTTATCATTACATTGATTAAGCAAATGCATTTTTTTTTCAATATGGAGTTGATGTGAGAAAATTTTTCAAAAGGCTCTGTGCCATCAATAACAAGTGCTGAAGGGCAAGTTCCTGACGGGGTGGGCTGTGAAGAAAGCAGATGCGGATTTAAGCTCCTGAGAAGATTGACACACAGTGGGAAGGGCATGAACCAGTTGCAATTTCAACAATACATGTCTCCTATGTTCTTCTTCCTTCATGTTGACATAATAACATATATTTTGTAAATTTGTTTTGTGCCCCTTCAATGAGTTTTTCTTGAGAATCTCTATGAAAGTTTTACTGGACAAAATCAGATGACACACTATTTTAGACGATTTTTATATACAGGTTTTGCATCGAAATCGAAATGTACAACGGATGAGATTAGCATCGTACAATCCCCACCTAAGACCATTCTTGTTTTTTCAACTCAAGTAATGCACACTAGGAATTTGTAACAAACATTATTGCCAGAACAGGAAGCAAAGAACAAAAAATATCTGTAAGACCTACATGAATGCAACACACAGAAAGAATAACTAATGCAAGGTAGTTAATTGTAATTGTTTATCTTTGTATGCTTTTGAAGATCAGCTGTGCCAGTCAGTCAGTCATTCCCCAATTGGACCAGTCCAAGAGAGTGTCACAGGCACCATAGCTGTGTACACAAGGAAGACAACAGCCCAGGACAGGAAGATGGATCAACTGTCTATTCATCACAATCAATTCTTGTCAGCCAAAATCAAAGGTTATATGAGTGAAAAGCAATAATTCAGTGGCCATTTATGGTAAACAGGTGAAACAAACATTTATATCATAAGATCCACAATAACTCGGTGCAAAAGGGTTAAGAAGGAAATAGAGAGTGAGGGAATGCAAGATTGGAGAGCATTACTATGACATTTCATAGTGTATAAGTGGATGAGCCATCCAAGCTCATAGAGGTGCATCCTTGTATAGAAAGGCAGCAGAGTTTATTTTATTTACTGTTTATTTGTAATTTATGTTCTTTCTTGTTTTTTTCTCCCCTTGTAAATTAAATGCATCCTTTTTGTCGTACTTTGGCTTCCTTGACTTTATTCTAGGCTGCTGAATGCTGCAAGAGTGGTTCCTATCTTCCACAGTGTCAACGTCAGAATATCAAGTCTTCAGAGTTAAATTAAAAGCAGAAGAGATATTTCTTTGGTCCTTTCCAAAAATCTAAAATAAAATAAGCAGTCTCAGTCTTTATAGGAAATGTTTTTTTAATATTTTTCTTCGTACTTTTGCATAGATATCAGGAGTGCCACATACTCCTTTCCAGCGACTTCATGACACACCATGCTCTCACAGTCTGTCCACTGACTTCATAGGAAGAGTCACCAGAGACATGAATGTCACTGCCAAGGCAAGTAAACCTCTCGACAAGGTCGACACTCTCTCCGCAGACAGACACACTGCTGATGCCTGTGCCTAAGAGGTCATTAAAGGCCTGGATCTTGGTTTTTATCCAGGACACTTGCAAGCCCAGATACTCTCGAGAGCTCCAATCAGATCCTTCATTGATTCCGCGAAGATCACAGCATCGTCAGCAAAAATATATCTTCACCAACAAATGCCTCTCAGCCGCTGGACCTCACAACCTTGCCCAACACCCAGTCCATACAAGTATTGAACAGAGTAGGAGCAAGAACACACCCCTGATGAACCCCAGAATCAACTGGGAAAAACATAGAGGTTCTGCCTGCAACCTTGAGGGGATCCAACAAAAACTCAGGATGTCCCACAGGGCAGCTTGATCAACTGAGTTGAACGCTTTACAAAAATCGACAAAGGCTGCAAAGAAACTTTGCCAATATTTGTGTTTGTGCTATATGAGAACCTTCAGTGCCCTGATGTGGTCGATGGTAGACTTCTTAGGTGTAAAACCAGACTGCTCCGGTCACAGTGGCATTGAGGTTTTTAAAATAAAAACATTGCATCTTGGGCTCTGTCGGTGGGTGCAGTTGCAGAACTAGGCAACAGTGGGGTGTTCACTGTGACAGTAAGCTGAGTACCTGCTAACTTGCAGCCAAAATCAGCTCAGCTGTTCCACATCTCCAAGGGTTGGAATTAGGGTGCCACATTCACAAACTATAAAAGGGAGCCTGAACAGATTAAGGAAGAGATCAGAATAGAAAAGACCAGGAAAAGCAAGAGAGAATGTGTACTGAGCATAAACTGGGTAGATGAGCTGGTGCAGAGGACAGGAGACATGTCAGATGGGAGTCAGCCCCATATGGAGTGAGCAGATAAAGGGGGTAGGGTGGCTTTTGTTGAATATCAGAAGAACAGGAGCAACTGAGAGTCTCTGTAGATCATCCTGTGGTTGCCTGAAAATGATGGAGGTATGCTGGAGCCAGGCTTGGCAATACTTCAACAATAACAAGCAGAGGCTATTGCGGCACAAGTCATTTTTAAGGGCTGACTGTGCATGTTGGTTTCTCAGCTCCCAAGCGAGCATACCAATTTGCGTGAGCTGGAACTGAGAGGATGAAGAAAGACACTGAGAGCACAGAGGAAAAGAAGAACACCCAATTTAAATTTCTGATTTTAACCTTTTGTTTGGATTATTTATTTATTTATTTATTACTCCAACTTGAAGAGAGCTGGATTTTATGGACTGGCTCGGATAATTTATTTGTGAAGCATGGCACTGTTTGCAGTTTGATTTTTTTTTTTGCACTAACCCTTGTTTTTTAGGTCAGTTGATGTCGAAGTAATGCCAGCTGTGGACAACCCAGGTATCACAGTTCACTGTAACAGAGAGGCAATGCAGGGAGGTGAAGAGGGATTACATACTGGAATGTAGTGGACAAGAGAAAACTCTGTGAACTTCTACATTCTAATCAATTGATGGGCAAACTTGGACTTGTAACTGAGCACTAATCAGGTTAAATTAGCTGTTGTAGATAAGGATCATGTAGGAACAAGTGACTGATGCAACCTTGTGGTGAAGGTGACATTGAGGATAACCTCGAGATTCTTTCTTGCCTGTAAGGTCACCATTGTTTTTAAATCTAAAAGAATGTAGATGCACAAATGCAGCTAAGACATGGCTGGTATGTAGAGTAGTTTTGTCTTGGAGATTTTAGTTGGTTGGTGTTCAGTCTTTACTGATGTAATCTTCTCAGTGAAGGTCAAATTTTCATTGAGGATAAATTCCAAATTCTTGCTTCTCTTCAAGGTCATGTCTATAATGTTCACACCTTTTGGAAATCCATGAGTGAAACCTAAATATGAAAAGAAACATGCTTATTAAAGTATTATCAGCTAAGGAAATTTACATTAAATGCCCCTACCCCCATAGCAAAACAGTAGATCTTGGCTTCTTTCAAAGGACTTGGCTTGCTAAAGCAGTTTCAGAGTCATTCCTGTCCCTGAAGAATTCCAACATTACTTCCATATAGTTTATAGTATTTGATTATTCAGATAAACAATATCCATCCTATTTAATACTTACTCCCTGTATTACTGGGACAGATGTCCAAGTGAATTCAAGAAAATAAATGAGGCTGATGAACTGATGAACTCCTCGCTAAGGTTTTATGCGCTTCTTTTCCGATAATGTGTCAGCTTGCATATCGATGTGCTTTATTAACATTTCAAGTCGTGTTCTCTACGAAGGCTGAGGATTTCTTTAATAACCCTTGCAGTACCCGGAGGCTGATTTAATCACACCGCTTCCTGCATGTCAAGGGCTTGCGAAATTTCAATCATTTGGCTTTTGCTGTGTTTTGCGGCAGTCGGCTCGAATTAAGATCAATAGAGATGTTAAACCAACAGTGATTGACTTGGCCAGCCTTGGGAATAATACAGACTTGTATTTGGCACAGATAGGTGTAAAATATCTCACTTTTTTCGTTTTATTTTATTTCTACAGTGGAAGATTGATTCTGCTGTAATGCATCTGAAAAAAACTTAAATCACAGTGTGGGAAATGAATTTGTCAGTAAACTAGGAATTTATTGCGTTTTCACAACACCCAGCATAACCTAAATAAAAATAAAACATCCAATCACTCTCTGCATTTGAAGTATCCCACTTATTCAAATAAAGTTCCATTTCAAGTGCCAAGGTGGCAGACTTACGAGTGCCACCTAGGCTAACATAATAAAGAATGCATAGAAACATTAATTACAATGCAATATCACTGGACCTACAGAATAATTATACTTTATGGATTTGTTGAGTTTTGACTTTAGGCATATCTAGATTACAAAATGTAAAAGAATACACACTCCTGGAAAATAATCAGATTGTCCAGAGGATTTCTATTACTTATTGACTTCTCAACCTCTGATCATTAAAAAATATTTTAGTGGCACTCCTAGTTTCGCACACAGACCCATTTGACAATCTCTCTACGTCTTTTTTCACTGGCAGGGTTTCTGGCTATGCATTTCAATATATCTTTTTCACCATCAGCATATGTAGTCACAACCAGTAGTCAGTTAACAGTTAACTTCAGTGAAAGGTGCATATATGATCAAGATGAATGAAGGTTAGTACACAAGGTAGTGAACAAATAAGAGCCAAGAGTAAAATATAAGTCTGAATCAAAAAAAACAGGCCGGTAATTATGAAAAGCCAAGAAAAGATGAGGGAAAGAAAAAAGACTGTGATCAAGTGCTAATCCAAATATATAATGCAAATAAATATGCAATTATGTAACATTTTCAAACAAACTTAATAAAAATCATAGTTGTGGAGGCATGAAGCCTGTCCCAGCAGCAGTGGACTGAAGACATGAGGCAATCTTGGATACATCACATGGATTTCTCACTCGCAAACTTTTCTGGGACCAATTTTCACTTGACAATTAATCTAAAGCACATGCATTTGAGAATGTCAAGAGTATTTGTGCATATAAGTATATGGTCAAAGTTCATTCTGCATTCTCATGAAGTCCCAAGCAGGAGCACAATGAAAATCTGGGAAAAAGTACGTTCTTCTTTCTTTTTAGGAAATGTCCAGTTTTTCAAGTTTTTTTAAGAAGATTACACCCAAGAAATTCTGCAATAAGAGAGATGTCACTTCTGGGCATGTGTCTCTAGGATGATAGAAAACAGGAGTGAGACCTGAAAGAGTTAGTTGAATTATGGTTACTCAAATGAAGCAGTACTCCATGACTGCTAAGGAAGACTATATGGAATAAGGTGATCCTAGCCCTCCAAACTTGCAACAGAAATTAAGAAGGGCTGAAAACTTTGCTATTATTATAATAAAGATGTTATAAGTTGGGGACTTCCATTACTTACCTATTGCATTAGTTATGAGCTCAACTATTCATGAGCTCTTTATGAACAAAAATAGTTTACTGGCAAGAAAAAGTAAAAATTAAATCAGCAAAGCCAATACTCAAAACTAAAAATCATAGTCAAAAATTAACATTAACATTACAAAGTCTTTAGAATGGCTTTTCTTAATTACTCCTAAGTAACTCAAATCTTTGTTTTTTTTTTGAGAAAAGGAGCAAATGCTTGGATACCAAAGACTGCGTGCCACCATCTTATATAGTTTTGACTAAATTATAGAATATGTCTTGTAACCAACAAGTGTAGTAACAAAATTGGCATTAATTCTTATTTGAGGGTGATATGTCTATGCGACCGCCATATTGTAACAGTAACAATCTGCTTGCATGGAAACATGCTGTGTTGTCCACACAACAAACAATGAGTCTTTAATCAGTCTTTCATCATGAATACAGTTACATACATCAAAATAACAATACATTGCAGTTTATACCTGTATATTTCTGTATAACAGATTATCCTAGCATTCACAAAGAGGATGTAAGATGTGACAGACAGGGGGCGCTATTGCTCCCTTGAACCCTCGGACAATACGTCAGACACCAGATAAAAGTCCAAAAGTTGACTTTATTATTAATCAACAGTGCACAAAGCACCCACCTCTCCACAATACTCATATAAATAACACAATACACTAAACATTAATCAATCCACCACTCCCAGATGCGTTTCCACCCTTCCACCCAGCTCAGCTTGTCGTCTGAGGATTTCCCATAATCCTTTATAGTCCTTGACCCGGATGTGCTTCTGAACCCTCAGTCCATGTGACTTCCCAGCACTGCCGGGTCAGATCAAAACTCTTCTTCTTCGTCAGCCCGAAAGCACTTTATTACTTCTGTCCTCATGACATGGAAGTACTTCCAGGCTGTATGAACAACAAACGTCTCTTTGCCTTCCTGCAGCGTCTGCCCCGGCATTAACCAGCAGGGCTTTGTATTAAAACTCCATAGTCCATGATGCCCTGTTGGAATTGGGGCGTCTCCACATTGCAGGAAGGGCTCCATCTGGCGGCTTGGGGGTCTTGACCGGGATAAACTGCCGGCCATAGTCCACAAAGAGTAAAGTGTGTAATTACAAACTACACAGTAAATACAAATTGGGGAAAAAAAACTTAATAAGAATCATTGCTCTTAGAAAAACATGAAAGGTTTATTGCAGACGTTTGTTATATATACTGCTACCAAAGTAGCACAGAAAATTGAACGCACACTTCCAACAAATCATCAGACTTGCAGCCCTTCTTTTCTAACAGAGATAGCAGGTTAGCACTGCTTCTAATGAATGTGTGTTGTGGACATCACTGAGTTTATTTCTGCTATTTTTCCGTTTTTAATTTATATATTATATGAGTACTTTAGTGAAGTCATTGTATATTATATTTTTGTTGGGTTGTCACCATTTTGCAGCTACAACATCTTTGAATGTTGTTTTCAGTATTGTTGCTAAGTCCATTGCTAGTCATGTGACATGCCATGTCACCATGCCCTGCCCATGTAAAATGATAACATCCAGCAATATATATCTGAGCTTTAGGTGTCATTCAAAAAGTTTCCAAACTGTTTCCTTTAGTGTTACTGAAAGCTAAAAGGTGCATCCATGAAGATTTAATGTAAGAATCATTATTTTGACTACAATCTCTTGGATTGCATATTGAGTTTTGGTACAACACTGTGAATGCTATTTTTGGTTGTTTTGACTATGAAAGTATTTCTTCTCCATGTTTTTTTTTTTTTCTCTTCTCTGCTCAACCATGAGTTTGAGCACCCAGGAGATCATTACACTGTTACTGTATGCCTTCCCATAAGCCACTGTCTCTGCCTGACCTCTTAAATGGTCAGCATGATTCCTACTCTATTCACCTGTAATTATTTTCTGTCCTGTATAGGTCAAAATAACAGATGCAGGAAAAACCAAGTTTATGGTATATGTCTGCAGCCCAGTGGTGTTGGACTCCAATGGATGCCAGTAGAGTCTAGCTGTAGACTTCCAGAGCTCCACCCTTTCACACTATGTTTAAGATTAGAGAGTTATCTGAACCTGAAAATTAACCGGATAACCTGAAAATTGCTCTGGGGTGCTGTACAATGGCTGGCCATCAGCTCTAAAACTGAAAGGTCATACTAAAACACAATTTCACCGTAGCGATTAATATAGTTTATCAAATCAAATCAGAAAATGTTAAGTACTGTCAAGTAATTTAGCTTCACCAACTTGGAGCTCCAAGCTGGAGGCTCTGTGCTGCAGAGATAGAAGACTTGGAAAAACTGACACCTTCTACAGGGCCCAACAAGAACTGATGTTTCAATTAAGAGTGTTGGTGGGCACTTTTAAATAATGAAGTCTTTGGAATAAAAAGCAGAATGTCATAGTGGACTAGAGTATAATGCCATTTTGCAGCGCCCACATAGGGCAATTTTTGCCGCTAATTAACTTTCATTTAACAACATTTTCTTATAATGTGGCATAACATAATTTAGCTCAGGAAACTTTGTTCTATTTAACCAAATTATCAATAGTGACAAAAACACAAAATGAAAAACAGGTCTAATCATTGTAATAACATTATATGCATCGTTCCCTGATTAAACAAAAAGTCTACATACTCTGCCCAGCAATTGTAAAGTCTTTAGGGCACATAAGGTAATGATTTTGTTCTGCTAAAGAATAGCAGAAAAGATATGAATAAGAACCAAGGGATAAAAAAAATAGTTTTGTAAACACGCAAAGATCACAACCAGAAAATCAGACTGATCTTTGATCATGCCAAAACTAAATCTTAATTTGAAGTCAAAGAAACATAAACAAAAGTTCTAATACCAAAAAAACAATAACTAAAGCAGCCACAAATTATTTCATGGATTATCTGTCAAACTCAGTGTCACACACGCACGAATAGGGGGCAGCCAACGGACTCGATGCAGCATGAATACCACAATTGAGGGGATTTGTCACAGAATGCTAATGTCTCTCTCTGTTATCCAACAGGAAAAAAGAACAAGATTGAGACACTTACCTTTTGGAACTTGGCTCAATACCCAAACAAAAATCAAAGCCTCTTCCGGGTTCTGGTGAACGGATGCCCCAAGATGGCTTCACATCCGGTCCACTCCCGATGAACTCACTTCCACATTCCCTCTGTTTCATCACCCCCATTTCATCATTGTTGCTGTATATGACATTTCCTGTCCGTCCACTAAAAAATCCCCCTTGTTTTCAACTATTATTGTCTTTGATTGAAGTTTCTTCTGCCGCTAACTTAACTGCTGTTGACTTATCAGCAGCCTACAGTATATGGGAGTGTGTCCCAAACCTTTATGAGTGTTCCAGTGTTGTTTGTATCTTCACATCAGATAAAGTGCCCAAAGCAGATGTTATTCCATTAACCACGTGTAGCAATCCTGAGTCATATCTGTAGTAACATGGAGGAACACTGCTAAAAAAATGGTGTTGTTTGATATAAATAAAATTAGAGATGTAGAGAAAAGACATGAAAAATTAAAAAAAGGAGATGAAACAAAAATATTAATGTCAGGTATAAGAAAAGTACATTCATAACAGGTTTACAGATTAGAAGCCTTAAGGTGTACAAACATATGCTGAAGCCATCTCCAGCCACAGTACCACCCGACTAGCTGAGCCTTAAAGCGCCACTCCAGATTCATGACCCCGTTTATATTGGCAGGAAGCAGCCAGTTATAACCCACTCTGGGCTTCATTTCCACTTTAAATTGCATGGTCTACCTCAACACTCCAATGACACCTGCTTACCTACATGATTTTAGGATGAAATGATGTGTTCTTCTTTTCCAATATGGCCTTTATGTTCTTTTGGTTCTCATTTTTTCTGGTTTACTAGTCATTATGTTACAATTAGTGTATGTAGAAAAAGGGCATAGTAGTTTTGGCAATGCACTTGATTGAAAAGAACATATAATTTTATTTAAAAATAAAATTTTGAATTTGACTGTTACTGAAGCTGAACGTTCATCAGCAATAATGAAATTGCAGTCCATCAAAGCTTCATTCTGTTCTCTTATCTTTTCACCTCATTTGGTGGTCACATCATGAGGAAAGGTAGACTGGAAGGAACAAAAACTGTAGGGGAAAATTTGCAATGGTACACCTTTAATAGCTGGAGATTTAAAAAGACTGCTGGTAGTAAAAAGATAAAATGAAAAAAGCGCAAATGTTGGCTTGCTATTCCATATAAAGAAGGACAAGATAATGTCAACTGACTTCATCGACCAAGATAAATAATGAAGAAATAAAGATTTAATTTGCCTGGGCTGAAGATTGCAGTCATGAAATAAGTAGATGCCTCCTTCATTGAAATAACAAGCATGACAATCCCGGACAGGCTAATGAAAAGCATTGACAACAAAACTCCAAATAGAGCAACAGCCTTCCCTGCAGCAACTTGTAGCTGTGAAGCTGGACCATCAAGAAAGGAGAGTGAAAGAAAATCAATGCTTTTGAAGCAGGATGCTGGAGAAGATTACTGCACATACTGTGAACTGCAAATCAGACTAATCAGTTTCAGATCAGATCAAAATCGGACTGTATACTGGAGTCAGCTATCATCAGGCAGAAACTAAAATAACAAGGTCAGGTTATAAGAGGAGAAAGTCTCGGGAGAAGTCAAAAGTGAAACGTATGAAATGTTTATGGCAAGCCATATTAATATTTACAGATATCTCCAAATGAGTTTATTTGCCTTTCCATAGCTATTGATTGGAATGCCGGTTCATCAGTCATTTTTAAATGGGCCACTAACATTATCAAGCAGCTAAATGGACAAGACCACTAAGTCAATGATTTTATTGTAACAATTTTGTCAGTGTAAGAGTGGCTTTCTCACAGCAAAAGCTGTGCTTTTGTCCAACCTGTTATTTATTAAAACAATTTGTCACATTGATGAAGAAGGTTATATTATTTGAAATTTCCTCACACTGTTTTTTTTTTCTTCTTTTATTGAATTAGCAGCACAAAGCCAATATTTGAATTACCTGTTAGTTTCTTTGTAAATTATTTTAATTATTTTTCAAATAAAAATATAGCACTAGGTTGTGGTCACAAATAATGTTCAGTGTTTTTTAAAGTCTGTATCTTGCATGATTTTAATAGCCATCCATTAAGTTTTTGTGCATACGTTTTCCTTATAAGAGCATTGAGCAGCAATGGATTTTAGAAGTCTTACTTACATTAGACTGTGAGAAATCTTGACCCCTGCAGGCTTCATTGTAACCAGTCTCTTAATCAGAAGCTAATTCTTGGGCCTTTATAAGTCTGATTTCAAGTCTTTCTGTTTCTATACTCAGTCTAGGAATTTAGATGCCATAAACCTTGGAAAATATTGCTTTTTGCTTAATTAGACTTATTTGGTTTAGCTTTCCTGTGTTCAGTTAGTTTATATGGAATCAGAAAAGGCAAAAAAAAAACAAAAAAAACAAATTCAGGCCTCTTATAAAGAGACTGGCAAAGACAGCTAACAATGTGAGCTTATTGGATTTGATTTAATGTGTTTTTATTAAGGGCACTTCCAGTTAGTTATAATATATAAATATAATATTAAAAATGCAAAGCAACATAAACACCAAAAATATATATTTACATATGTATGTATGTATGTATGGATATCTACTTCGTTGGGCCCAAGGGCCTTTAACCTGAAAATTGCTCCAGGTGAGTTGTAAAATGGCTGACCCAGTGCTCTAACCCCCAAAAGTCATTTATATATATATATATATATATATATATATATATATATATATATATATATATATATATATAGCATGTGCTTGGTGATAGTAATTACCCACCGACCCAGGGGTTTGGGTTCTAATGCCCCCTCTCTTCCTTCCCCTGCAGAATAAAAGACTGACAGCTATTCCACTGCTGATGCCACTTCCATTGTCCACCCTCCTGGACCCACTCCTTCCTGCCTGGAACTCATATGACCATAAGTTCAGCCATATTTACTTAGTTCTGTATTAGACACAGATCTGAATAGATGTTATCAGCATCTTGTAAAACATAGCTGTTATTTTTCAACTGTTTTCATTATACTGGGTCAAGAATATTTCCCAAACCTTTTTCTATGTTGTATCCTTTCTTATAATATATAGGAATAATAAATAATAGAGATGGGTGAAGTTTTAGGGGCCAACCAAGTACCCCATTTAATAGGAAACAAACATTTTAAAAGAAAAGTTCGAACAAGACTGCAACCATCAGACTTCCTTCTTTGTCTTTCCCTTTGACTTGTTCAATAAATATTCTCAGCTGTGGAGCTCCATCATCTTTCATTAATGTTCATTAATGTGCTCCTACTTCTAGCACCTCTGTTTTTAAATAGCCCCTCAGGCAGAAAAGTAGGACTTCCAAAAGGTGCCTCCAGAAAAGGTTTACTATACTGGGACAGTGAATATCATGGGGTGGCACACCTAAAGTCTACAAAAATGGCATACTTCAAGGTATAACAGTTACTAATATAATAGGATTATGTGATAGCAATGTAAGGAGAGCAGGAATCAGATTATTCATTAGCCTATTAAATACCAATTTCTGAAATTCAAATTTGAAGAATCATGTGCAGTAGCTGACTGCTAATGAATATGGTACTTGGTAATTATAATCCGATCGGGGTATATATTCTAGATATAATTGTTATATGATTAAGAGTGAATTATACATTGCAAAATGTCGAAATTCTGGTGTAACTAAAAGGCACCACAAACTTGATTTCATTTTCAGTTTATTACAAGGCTTCTAAAACATTTTGATCTGAGGACCTACTGTAAATAAGCATGTCGGTACCATACTGGTACCCAAGAAGATAAAGAGATCATAAAGCCAAATTTACCCATGGGGACAAATAGAGATCTATCTATCTATCTATCTATCTATCTATCTATCTATCTATCTATCTAT
>JANRMT010062854.1:123634131-123658336 GCA_026402145.1 Polypterus bichir lapradei | reverse complement strand
TATCTATCTATCTATCTATCTATCTATCTATCTATCTATCTATCTATAACGACAGCAGAGCCATCCACGGACAAATATAATAAATGCTATATATTACATATAATAAAAACAGTAAGAATTTTTGTTTCCATTCAAGAATATTTCTTACACAGTAGTGATAATAAAACAATAATCCTTATTTGAAACTAAATAGATTCCTAAGTTATATTACATTGTCCCTGTGTAAGTGATTAGTGTAAGTTTCAGTAAAGCAGTGTGAAATCAAATTTTATAACAAGTGGTATGATATCATGATATTATTTTTGAACGGGGTCTGTGAATGGCCACTTAAGCTAGTCACTTGACTCATGGTGATGGGTAAGTAATTAAGAACTGAAAGAATAATTCATTTATGCAGTTAAATTATCTTGTCTTAAATAATGTTATTTTTTAAAATGTTTATAACATTTCCAATGAGATTACAAGTAACAAAATATTCTGAAATGATCTTATATTCTAAATGACTTTGCAAATTGTTCTGCATATCCCTGTTTCCTTTTAATTGAGTAGAAAAGTTGAATTGTGTAACTGTGTAATTCCAAAAAACAAATTACTTGTCTTAATGAAGAATTTGGGGAACAATCCAATTAAAAATTTGAATGCTTTAGATACACATTGTATTAAATGCCAAACAATCTGCTGCACAGCCTGCCACACCCTTTTAATATTTTCTGGTGTTCTTACAGTTCTCAATAATCAAACAAACATGACCTTCACACTACCAGGAGTTTGATACTTATCAAACCACTTTAAAATATTATGATGAGAAGGAATGCATTCTTGATGAAACAAGTTTAATACAAAATCTTCTTTTCACCTCTCTTACTGAAATGGATTCAATGCATGTGGTAAAAACAGACCTTAAGCTGGTGCAGTGGACCCTGGGTTCACCTTCATGCAGGATAATGCTTCATATGGCCAGAGTGTGTATGAAGTTCCTGGATGACGAAGGCATTGATGCCATTGACTGGCCTGCATGCTCCTCAGACCTGAATCCAACTGAGAACCTCTGAGATGTTATGTATTAGTTTATCCGATGCCACCAAGTAGCCCCACAGACTGTCCCGAAACTCACTGATGGCCTGATTCAGGTCTGGGAGGAGATCCACAGGACACCATCGGCCCATATTTTGTCTGGAGTGCAAATAGGCATGTGGGAGCCATACACACTACTGAGTCATATTATGAGTTTTCATGATGAAATTCACGCAAGGTGGATCAGCCTGTGATTTCAGTTTTTGATTTCAATTGGTTGGTAATTTTAGTTTCCACTAACTGTCATTACTTCATTTTGTTCTCAACGAATTACACAGTATTACTCAGTAAATATTTTCCATTTAAATATTCCATTCATTGAGATCCAATGTGTAATTTAAGTGTTACCTTAATTTTTTGAGAAGTGTAAATATATATATATATATATATATATATCTATACTAATAAAAGGCAAAGCCCTCACTGACTGACTGACTGACTGACTGACTCACTCACTCACTCACTCACTCACCCACTCACTCACTCACTCATCACTAATTCTCCAACTTCCCATGTAGGTAGAAAGCTAAAATTTGGCAGGCTTATTCCTTACAGCTTACTTACAAAAGTTAAGCAGGTTTCATTTTGAAATTCTACAGGTAACGGTCATAACAGTCGACAACGTCCGCCATGTTGAACTTTCTTATTTATGGCCCCATCTTCACGAAATTTGGTAGGCGGCTTCCCTGTGCTAACCGAAACCGATGTACTTACTTATTTCGATGGTATGACGCCACTCTCGGCGGCCATATTGAACTTTCCAACGTCACCAATTTTCCAACTTCCCGTGTAGGTAGAAGGCTGACTCCATCTTCACGAAATTTGGTAGGTGGCTTCCCTGCGCTTACCAAAACCGATGTACGTACTTATTTCGGTGGTATGACGCCACTGTCATCCGCCATATTGAATTTTCCAAACGTCACTAATTCTCCAACTTCCCGTGTAGGTAGAAGGCTGAAATTTGGCAGGCCCATTCTTACAGCTTACTTACAAAAGTTAAGCAGGTTTCATTTCGAAATTCTACGCGTAACGGTCATAACAGTCAACAGCGTCCGCCATATTGAACTTTCTTATTCATGGCCCCATCTTCACGAAATTTGGTAGGCGGCTTCCCTGTGCTAACTGAAACCAATGTACATACTTATTTCGGTGGTATGACGCCACTGTCAGCCGCCATATTGAACTTTCCAACGTCACTAATTCTCCAACTTCCCGTGTAGGTAGAAGGCTGAAATTTGGTACTTATTTCAGTGGTATGATGCCACTGTCGGCCGCCATATTGAACTTTTAACGGAAACCGATGTACGTACTTATTTTGTTGGTATGACACCACTGTCGGCCGCCATATTGAACTTTCCAACGTCACTAATTCTCCAACTTCCCATGTAGGTAGAAGGCTGAAATTTGACAGGCTCATTCCTTACAGCTTACTTACAAAAGTTAAGCAGGTTTCATTTCGAAATTCTACGTGTAACGGTCATAACGGTTAACAACGTCCGCCATGTTGAACTTTCTTATTTACGGCCCCATCTTCACGAAATTTGGTAGGTGGCTTCCCTGAGCTAACCGAAACCAATGGACGTACTTATTTCGGTGGTATGACACCACTGTCAGCCGCCATATTGAACTTTCCAACGTCACTAATTCTCCAACTTCCCGTGTAGGTAGAAGGCTATAATTTGACAGGCTAATTCCATACAGCTTACTTACAAAAGTTAAGCAGGTTTCATTTCGAAATTCTACGCGTAACGGTCATAACGGTCAACAACGTCCGCCATGTTGAACTTTCTTATTTATGGCCGCATCTTCTCGAAATTTGGTAGGCGGCTTCCCTGCACTAACCGAAACCAATGTACGTACTTATTTCGGTGGTATGATGCCACTGTCGGCCGCCATATTGAACTTTTCAACAGTCTTTGTTACTTATGGGCCCATCTTCAAAAAATTTGGTACACGGGTTCCCAACGCTAACTGAATCCTACTTCCGTACATATATACGTCCATAGCCTGCTGCTCGGTCAACGTGTGAGGTGGCGTTGGGTCCCCCATCCCAACGCCTCCCACGTTGTTGGCTGCCTGCCTATATAAGACCGTCCGTCGCTCCGATCTCTACATTCCCTTCCTTGCTTCGCCAAGGGATTCACGTCTCCCCATTGATAACTACAGCCATTTTGTTTAATCCACGGCTTCTCTGCTGTTTTATTGTTTGTTTATTACAATTATAGTTGTTGTATAGGTATTTTAGACTTACTTTACATTTCTCAGGTACCCATTTCCTTTATCATTCCAACCCCCATTACCATGTCTATCGAGGTGATCACTATCGATCAAAGAACTGTCACTTGCCGAGTGGTTTCCATGCTTGGAGATGGCACCTACCTTTTCCATTCTCTTTGTTACATATTGCACGGCCATATCAGGCTCACTCTTGATATCCGGAGGAACATTGTGTCTTATGTATTGAATGACTGGGACAGGTTCAAGGTGTGTACTGATGACGGTACAGGAGATAATTATACTACACAGGAGCACTATAAGAGTGAAATGCTTAAGCCCTTCACCTATGGTTCTGCATGTGAGTTGATGGCTGCCGCTGAATTGTTTGGTTGTCGCTTTCAAGTGTACCGAAATGGCCAAATATTTTACACCTTTGGACAACCGCCAATGCCTCTTAAACATCTTAGATTCACAGGCGACGATTTCAGCAGTGGACACTTTGATGTTTATGAATGTTTAAACTCTCAAAAGCTGGATGTGATTTTATCGATGAAACCGGTTGTGTGCTTACAACGCTTGACAGATGCCGAATGTCACTTCAACACAACAAATCCTGCAAATACTGTCATAATTGAAACAAACCAGGAAACTCAAACCGATTATGACAGCAGCAATCCAAGCTGTCAGATTTGAGACAAGAGTACTGTTCACATGGCCAACTGTAAGTTGCATGCTCAAGAGTAAGCTCAGCGCACAGCTTGGTCATGTTACAACCGGAGGGCTGAACTGACAACATGGTATACAAAGAGATCCTTAACAAATAATTATTGGCATATTTTCCCTCAGTTTAAAAAGGTTTAATTTTCTTCTTAATAAAAATTTTAATGCAGTACTTCGCCGCTGCGAAGCGCGGGTATTTTGCTAGTATATATATATATTGTAAGATATGGCCGGCTATGTATCCCGGCCAATACCCCCAAGCCGCCAGGTGGAGCCCTCCTTGCAGCATGGAGGTCCCCAGAAGACCAGCAGGGCATCATGGACAATGGAGTTTTTATGCACCGCCCTGCTGGATGCCATGGGGGCCACGAGAGGGAGCTGCAGGGAGGACCGAAGAGTTCTTCGTGCCCTATGACCCGGAAGTTCGTCATAGGAAGAGCGACGGGCTTCCGGGGTGAGAAAAAACATTGTTTACCCTGACCCGGAAGGAATAAGGATTTGTGGACTGTTGGGCAGAAACACTTCCGGGTCAGGAGATATAAAAGGACTGTGGGAGCTCCCAGACGGCGAGCTGAGCTGGGTGGAAGGGTGGCAACGCGTCTGGGAGCTGGAGGATTGTTTATTGTATTTTTCTGATTTATTATTGGAGTATTTGGGAGTGGAGCGTGCTTTGTGCACTTTATTATTATAATAAATAATATTTGGACTTTTATCTGGAGTCTGACGTGTGGTCCGAGGGTACAAGGGTGCGAGCAAGCCCCCTATCTGTCACAATATATATATATATATATATATATATATATATATGTGTGTGTGTGTGTGTGTATATATAGTAAAGCACTTTCATCTACACTAAAATGTGGTATGTGATGCATGACTGTGACAGACAGGGGGCGCTGTCGTCCCCTTGAACCCTCGGATCAGACACCAGATAAAAGTCCAAATATTGAATTTATTATAATAATAATGTGCACAAAGTAACCTACACTCCACATTACTCATACAATAACCAATCAATAACCATTCTCCCAGACGCATTGCCACCCTTCCTCCCGACTCAGCTCGTCCGTCTGGGATTTCCCATAGTCCTTTATAGTCCATGACCCAGAAGTGCTTCTGAACCCTCAGTTTATGTGACTTCCTAGCATTTCCGGGTCAGATCAAAACTCTTCTTTTTCATCCCGGAAGTACGTCCTGGTCACAGGAAAGAGGAAATGATATACTTCCGGGTTATAAGGCAAATAATAAAAAAATCCAACAGGGCTGTGAAGGAAAACTCCAATGTCCATGATGCCCTGCTGGAATTCGGGGCACCTCCATGCTGCCAGAAGGGCTCCATCTAGCGGCGTGGGGGTATTGGCCAGGATGAACGGCCGGCCATATCTCACAGTTACACTGGATCCCAATAAATGTTGGGACACCAGCTGGGTCACTCTGTTTAATTAACAGAAAAGCAGCTTTAAACCTAAATAGTGCATTATGGCACATACAAACATATAAAGCAAAATAAAGGGTTGTTGTTGGTATTAAGTCTAGTTTGGAATTCCATCTCTGTTGAGTGTCAGTCCAGAATGAGACACCGCCTTCTGTGAGTGCTTTAAATGCATAATATCAAAAAACCTGAAAAATATAAAACTAGCATTGGCTTTGGATTAAAGTTGGAAGTTCAGGTGAGCATGAAGAGAACAACCAGAAGAATTCCAAATTCAATTTAGTGAAGAATTTTATTTATAGTGTGTCAGAAACAGAAAACCTTTTCTTTAGAGTGATTTTTAAAACAATCACCAGGAATTATTAAGCATCTGATAAACACAGTGTCATGAGATGTTTCAGCAAAACCAAAAAGGTAGCCAGAATCAAAAATTCAAAACAAAAAAGAACTATCAATGCTAAAAGCTGTGTTTTTGTATATCTCCTTACTAAGTGTAAGTTTCTTGTGCATTGTCACTATAAAGTGCCTTAAATTTTACATTGTTCTTTAAGCTCACAGCCAAGATTTCTAAAGGCAACATCATAAACAGAAGCGTTTGAAGCACCTGACTGGCATCAAGCATGGTTACTATGGTTTCTGTGAATTTTGTGGTGGCACCCATGAGACATAAAACAACAACATGGTGACATTATTGCAAGAATGATAAAATATTCTAAAGAAGAAAATGATTCATATTTTTTGAAAACAAAACAATATGTGCTAGAATCATACCTAATGTGTTCCAAACATAAGGCAGCAACACAACCTCCGTGCCGCTCTGCTACCACAATTTAGTGTAGAAAATTATCAAATCTTTTTTCATGTAGAGTGCAGTAGTTCAGTACTTAGCACTACTACATCACATATCCAGTATTCTAGGTTAAGATCCCATGCCTAGTCAAAAGTGGCATGGAGTTAGCATGTTCTCCACATCTGTGAATTTTTCCTTTGGGTATTCAGTGTTGTTTTCCCACATTCCAAAGATGTGCAGGTTAGGTTGGTTGGTGATTGTAAATTATGTTTGTGTAAGTGTGGGTATAAGTGGGCATCCCATTCAGGACTGGTATCTGCTATGCACCCAACTCACTGTAATCCTGTACTGGATTAAGTGGGTTTGAGAATTTTGTATTTATGTTACTATTTTAACCAAAAAGTAGTTCCATCCAAGATTACACCCACACTGTACCACTGATCCAGAATATAAAAAATGTTAGGAAGACACACAACCACTGATTTGTGTGATTATAAATTCACTGCTCTCAACATTGCCCCAAAATCTGGAGTGATGAAATACATGAAATATATCAACACTCAAATTCAAGAGGCAGACTTAATTTTTGGTACAGCAATAAAACAAAAATAAAAAACGTTCTTCCCTGTTTCCAGCAATTTACTCTTTTGTTACCAAATGGCTGCATATTATTGCATTTACAGCATTTAGATTTTGTATTTTGAAGAAGTAAGAGCTAAGAAGAGCTGCTTCTTTTGTTCCATGTGGACACTGCTTATTAAATATTCTCAACAAATCAATTTTCATTGAAGTCACGGCACATGCTGCAGTGCGGACTTGGCCTGCATGCCACTTATCTTTAAGTGTGTGTTTGAACACTCTTTTGCTTTTATGGTTTTGCTAGTGTATCTGTTTTCGCTGCAGTAGGTTCAACTAAGTGTAAAACAAGAAGAAAAGGCAAAGGCAGCTCACGCTCGGGGGAATTGCCTGAATTATTTATTTCAAGGTCTTTTTTTTGACGCTGGAGCTGAATTGATTGACTCTTGTTGCATTAAGAGTGGCAATTTGTGAGAAGCGAGGTCGGACTAGTAGTACTATTTAAGAAATTTAAATGGCAAGAAGAGGACAAGTGGTGGACATACAATCGACAATAATCTTTACAGTCAATAGTAAAAATAATATTTCTTTTGGAAACGAGATTGGTAAAAGATGACATCAGAAGAAAAACTTTCCAGAGAGACACAGACTTGGGCAAACTTAAGATGAAGCTTTGCTCTGAGTGTGTTCCCTAAGGATTCTTCTGCTTGTCTCATGTTGTTACAGCTGATTAACTGCACCTAGGTGGCTCTGACTCAGCCCTGTTTCGATTAATATGCAATTACCCAAGAATGCCCTAATGAATAATAAGGAGCAGGTCTTTGTCAGTTCCAATGAATCTTGACCTATTCTTGAACCCAGTGATGATATGTGGAGCACAGGGAGACCAATTATTTCTCATCTATAAGCGTGATAAAGGTTTAGCTATCATATGCAAAGTGCCTAAAAAGTACATGTGGGTGTGTGCATGAGTGGTCTCTGCAACAGTAAGGTGCCTTCTCCAGGTGGGCTGCTGCCTTGCATTCTTTGCTACCAAGATAAGCTACAATTTGTAACTGGTGTAGGACAAAGTGAGCATTGCTCATTTTGCTAGGCTTTTAGTGACACACAAGGCCAGTTAAGATAGCCTAAAGTGAACGGCTGAACCTCAGCTCTGCCAACACATTGGTCACTTGATCTTCTGATAATAAATATTTAAACCAAAGTTGAGCTGACACCTCAGCTGAGACAAAAAGAAACTCAGATGAACATTCAAGTAAGGCTGGATGTGATGAACAAAATAAGTACACCTATAAGCAGGCACTGGGTCCGTACCAGGAAGTGACTTTGATCCAATCACTGGAGGTTACACCTTCTTATGAAAAGCTAACTGTATTCATCTGTTCTGTCTCTTTCAGGACCTGGAAGCTGATAACCCCACTGTCTTTGGGGTAGCCGAAAGCTGACGAGCCACTCTCTTTGGGGTGAGAAGCCACCCACTCACAAACCTTCTTTGCTTCTGGAAGCTACCCTCCATACAACCTTGAAGTTGGACACCCCGAACAAACTCTAAGATCCACTCTGCCAAGCCAAGCTCTGTGCCAGTGACTGAGCCCTATTTGAAAAACATCATTACTTCAAGAAGGGAACATCAGGAACAACTGTTGTAACTAATGCTTTTCAATACAGAGCTGCATTGGCAAAGCAATGAGTCTAAAAGCCAATCGAGGAAGACAGCATCACACCACACAATGGACAAAGGACCAGGTAGGAAACACCAAGAGTGCACTCCAAAGCAAGAAGTGTCCTCCACTTGAATTTGGAGCAACAACACCCAACTTCACACACCATCAAACATGAAGGCTTTGATATCATAAGAGTGTTTGTCTGTGCCAGGATAAATTAGAACTCTAAAAAGCCAGTAAGTAGCCAGCCTGTTTTGTGATATATGTTTGTTGCCTTGTCTGTCTCGAGTCCTGATTCCTTGTGTCACTATATATGCAGTTATATTTCTATAATCCTTGCACTTTAATTACCTTAATATAAGTCTAATGGCACTGAAGCCTACTTCTACAGAGAAAGGTATGGAAAATAATGTGGGATCCTTACCAAATTATTTAATTAATTACTGCCATTGCCAGTCAAAAATGATACTTAATTGATTGATTAATCATTTTCTCTTCTCACATCATATTCCGTTTCTTACACTGGAGTAAGAAGGATCAAGAATCTAATGCCGTTTCTATTATAAACAAAATAAAAGTGATAAAAACTGCTTTTGGTCCAGTCCAAGTATGCCTGTCACATTAACCCCAATACCCTCAAATTGGCTTATGGAGATAAAAGTGAATTTCAGCAAGAAATGGTAGCCTATAACCTATACTATTCTGGGGAAAAAAAGAAAACCAATGGCATAATAAAAAGGAGTCATTCAAGAGTCATTCATAAAATGCATTTTCCAATATGCCAAGTAAGAGAAAAAGTACTGCAGGATCATAAGGTTTAATTTTCCTTAGTGTCTCATGTAATAAGAGCTCACTAAAGATGTCTTGTGTAAAAGGAACCAAAGAAAATACATGCCCTTTGTTTTTTATTCTAGTAGGAGGAAATAATAGTTTCCACCCGGAAAAGAATGCAGAGAGTAGTCCACATTCTTTACTGAATCAGAACAGAGAACATTATAACTGGCCATTGGCAAGTCTTAAAAAAAGACAAATACCTGCATCTTACCATCTACATGTTGTTCAACTCACCGCACTGGTTAATTTTCTCCTGTTCTCTTTACTATTTACTCCATTTGTTATCATTTCCTTTTATAACTTTGATTCTTCTTTTAATATTTCGTTTTGCTTTTTCTTCATTTTCAGCACAGAATATTCAAATTCAAGTTTGTTGTGACTTTCAATATTGGGATAAGAGATCCTTCAATCTTCTTCTTTTAACTTCAAAAACTATGGCTGTTAATTATCTTGCATTATGGTCATTTCGTTCAAAAAAATAACGGGAGGCCGTTTTCTTTATGAAGAGTCTAGCTGTTAAAAGTCAATTTTAAAGTATAATTTTGAGAGGCATGGTGGCACAGTGGTTAGCACTGCTATTTCTCACATTACTTATCAGTATTGCTTATTATTTGACTGACACTTTTATCCAAAATGACTGACAACATTTCAATTACAATTGGTTACGTTTTTTTTTTTTTAAATTGAGCACATATGCAGGTGAAGTGACTTGCTCATGGTCACATAGTGTCAGTAGCAGGATTTGTGTCCACGCTTCAAAGTTTGAAATCCAAGGTGCAAAGTCTTAACCACTACACCACACTGCCAGCATCCTAGGCTCAAATACTAATCAGTGTCTGCATGGATTTCGCTTGTGTCACCATGGGTTTTCTTCAGGTACTGCACCTTTATCTTATATTCCAAAGCTGCACCTTTATCTTATATTCCAAAGAGATCTTTATAAGGTTAATTAGCCTAATCCTGTCCTTGCCTAATATGACTGTGTAAGGATGTATATGCGAGTGTGTGCTTCAATGAATTGATGTCCAGGTTTATTCCCACTGCCTAAAATTGAATACATGGCCTTTAGAAACAAATGAAAAGTCCTCTTTGTAAAGTATTTTGCAGTGCCACTTGCTTTTAAATTTTGATTGGTATGCATGTCTTCAGGACATATGGTTACAACTGATGTCTCACAAATCAAGGGTCGTGGGTTCAAGTCATTGTCTGAAAGGAGTTCACATGAGCTCTACATGTCCATGTAGGTTTTCTTCATGTATCCCATCCTCTTCATATGTCCCAAACACATGTGTCATGTATGTACATCAGGGGTTCAGTTTCCAGGATTCAGAGGTAAACACTAACATGCCAGGACATGAGGAGGTGTTATTACCAACAATATTGTCTGTTCTTCCACCCACAGTTCCAAGAATATGCCCACTGAAGGCAACTGACTTTGCTCCTTCTGGTCTGAGGACTATAAGACTGAGAAGGTGGCATCTCATTTGGGAAAGGGTAGACCACCAGATGGAGCTCCAGCATAAGCATTGACCACTCTACAAAATTACCTTACATCAGCCACAACATTAAAACTAGTGATAGGTGAAGGGAATTGATTACTTCACTACAATGGCACCTGTTAAGGGGTAGGATATATTAAGCAGCACATGAGCAGTCAGCTCTTGAAGGTGATGTGTTAGAAACAAGAAAAATGGGCAAATGTAAGGAACTGAGCGGCTTTGACAAAGACCGATTGTGATGGCTAGACGGCTGGGCAAAGGCATCTCCAAAATGGCAGGTCTTGTGGAGTGTTCCCTGTATGTTGCGGTTAATGCCTACCAAAAGTTTTCCAACCAGTGAACTGGACCAGAACTGGACCATAGAGCAATAGAAGAAGGTGGCCTGGTCTGATGAATCACATTATCTTTAAAGATCATGTGGATGGCTGGGTGGATGTATGTCATTTACCTGTTTAATAAATGTCAACAGGATACACTAAGGGAAGAAGGCAAGCTGGCTTAGCAAACCTTGGATCTTGCCATGCATGTGGCTGCTACTTTGACACACACCACCTGCCTAAAGATTGTTGGAGACCATGTACACCCACCCCTTTATGGCAAGAGTATTCCCTCATGGCATTGGCCTCTTTCAGCAGAATAACACGTCAGATCAATCGATAGAATGGTAGTAATAACTTAGACAGGCAGCATGTCATCTTCATAGAGTGTTAATGCCTGAAAACACTTCCATCTAGGAACCAAACGCATTTCTTTTTGTGAATGGCATGCATTTCGCTAGATGCAAAACACAATTTGTTTTCTGAAATTTTCTGTGAATCGAAGGAATGTTCACTGTGTATTCAATCTTAGCAAAGAATTTTGCTCACTACAGGTTAGTGGGAAAGGACATACAATACATGTGTTACAGTGAGAAAAAAAAATATATGCTTTTTTTATATTATATTATTGAGTTTGGGCCTTAGTATTTAGGTGAGTTTGCCCAGTTGGCTTGCTAAGTGTTGGATGTTCCCAATGCTGCCAGGATAAGCATGGCCTCTCTGACACCCAACTAAATTGAGCAAATTTAATAATTAATGCAAAGATGGATGGAGGGATAGACACACTATGACAAACACAGTTATTGTGCAGATTTCTTTGAAGTAATTTTTTACTGGATGAAAAATAACATTAGAATCAGAGCCCACAAAGACCCTCAACCTCCTCCATTATTCTGTATAACACGTTAAGGGATTTAAAAACTCATACAAACAACTTTTATTTTACATATCTACAGTACATGTAATAATGGAGTTAGTGGAGGGGTGCATTGGTGTGCACCTTCAAAACGAAGAAGGTAAAGTTTACTCTCATGCTGAAAACAAAAATGAAAAGGAATGTTAAATTGAGCACATTTTAGTTTTCATAAACCTGATGAAGAATATACAATTGGCACATTGCACCTCTAACCGACTTCTACATGTTTTTGTGTGAGAATTCCTTTATATATTTTTTAGTTTTTTTGGTAACATATTGGCACAATTGTTAGCACTGCTGCCTCTTGGCTTTAGGGACCTGGATTCATTTCTCAAACTGGCTGCTGTCTGTGCTGAGTTTGTCTTAGATTAAGGATATTTCATAAATTTTATATACATGGATGGATGGAGGACCTCCATAGTCCACAGCAGTGGTTCTTAATCTGTGGGGCAGGCCCCCCTAAGGGGGCGCAAAGTAACAAAAAGAGGTGCGCGAAGATGTGAAAAAAACAAAACAAGAATCGAAAATATGAAAAATGCATCTATTGAAACCAAAACAAATTAACTTAAACTACATTCTGATACTAGAAAAATAAACATAGAGTTAGATAAATGTCGATAAAAGTTAAGTAGGTATAATAAAATATGCATCTATGATATATCATTAATTTAAAAAGAACAAATTGGTATTAGTGGGCTCCTTTCAAAAAAGCATTAGGGAGGCGCGATTAAAACTGTTATGAAAACTCGGATCGCAAATACTTAAAGGTTGAGAAACGCTGGTCTACAGGGACAGGGTACCAAAGAACCTGCAGCCCTCATGTACATAAGCAGGTCACCACATTAATGACTGGGGTGGATCGTACCAAAGTATTTTCTCAGCAGCATCTTCCATTATTTCTGAAAAGCACTGTCTTTTCTCTTGATATGTTATTACATACCTGATAATTTTCTCACTTTAACAATGGCAGTTACAGGTCCATTGTATCAAAATGATGTATTTCAGTTTTTATGTCAAATCATCTGTAACAGCTCCATTTTAACATTGAAGTGCCAAAACAAACATAAAAAAGCAGCTTGGCTGAACAAATTAAGTCATTAAGTGGTCAGTCATGCTATAACTAAGTCAACTTTAAAAAGCTCCTTAGTTACTTATTGCACAGCATAAGTTCTTTAGAAGGTGCTTTCAGACTCTTTTTATGTAACATTAACTGATCTGTCAAAAACATCAATCAGTCTCACTTTAACTCCCTTAATCTAATGCCTGTCACGTACCCGAGTATGGGAACAGATGACATTTGTTGTCAGATTGTGGTCACGTTTTACTCACTAGCAGTAAATACTTGAAGCTTGGCTCATGTCGGCATGCCCTAAGCATGAACTCACCAGGGACAACATAATTTCCTACCCTCATCCTTCACTGATCATTCCTAGGACTCAAGCATCCGTGCTTCATTCGCTCAACAGCTGGTCACTTTTTGATAAGCCGGGCATTAGATTTGTGCAGAGTGAGCTTTGATCGACACTTAAGTTTTATTAGCTACAACTTTCAATTCTAAGTCTAAGTCCTTATGAAACTTACTTTCAATCTTCATGCCAATGATTATTAATAAAGGACCAGAAAAATGGAAACAATAAGAAGCTTTCTCTTGTATTTATAGTTCAGAATACTTTCCAATCCAGTGGGCAATGTATAGATGATATCAATGGCAGTTTTTCCTTTCATGGGCTATAATGTTTCTAAGTTCGTTATTTGTCGTTAGTCTGAAATGTAAACTTCTTGACACTCAGGTGGAAGCCTGGAAATGTGCAATCGAAAAGTGTGTTAAGTCTTCTCATATGGTGAGTTCCTGAATCTTACTCTTGTGGTTTAATCCATCCATCTATCCTTTCATTTCAAAGCTCACTTACTCCCAAGTTTAAGGCTGTGGAGGACTGAAAAATATTCTGTGTGCTCCAAATTATGTTGCTGTTTTTTCTTTACTGTCCAGAAGCATCTGTCATGATCTGGTATGATTTTGTGTCTTCAGTAAGCACTAGTGTTTATTTCTGTTGTCAGGTCTGCTTCCTGCGTTGCTAGAGACGTGACCTCTAATGATGGGACACGTGTAATTGACGCAATGGGATAAAAAGACGGCCATGAGTGCAAATCCGTACCTGATCTGTGTATACTAAATCTCTGTAGCATTCAAAGTTTATCTGCTTTTCTCTCACGTGTACATTCGGTTTTGACTGTCTTGTCCACTCAACTACAATTACTGTCTCTCGTATTGGGCTCCAGTTTCATTTTGCTTTATATCTTTTTTTTTTTTTTGTTTTTTTACGAACACCTCCTGTTTTTTGCTCAAAGATTTATCTGCCAGTGCACTGACAGTGCAGCATTGCCTCCTCCTTTAGTTCCTCTTGCAAAGCACCAGCAGATTTTAAGCCATCCAAAAGTCAAGGTCCTGACTGCAAGCCAAAAGCCATTCTCTAGTGAAAACAATAAAGTATTCTAAATTATAAGTGCAATGGCCTTATAAAACCAAGAAAATATACAGTAGCCAAACATTTCTTCACCAACCTCACACTGGCTTATGTCATACCTCTCCCAGCTTGCACTGTGCTAATAGCCTTTATCCATGAAATGCTTTTTCATTGTCTCATACAAGTGAAAGAAATGAATGTGGTGCTTGTTACAATATAGTTTGCAGCCACTTTACCAACAACTGGATAACAAAAAAAGGAAGTTGCTGAGAGCTGTGTTAACCTTTTTCTGCTTTATAGACTATATAAGCAGATATTTGCCTTGTGCCAATGCACTCAAGACATCTGCTTGTGTCACCCGTGCACTCGGTGACCAAGATATACAAATGCTTTCTATATAATAAGGCTAACTAATGTACTAGGAGCTCCATAATTTTTCCTTCTGTCAGCTGCCTTTGACACTTTAAATACATTGGCGCATATTGCAAAACGTCCTTTGATTCAAGTGGCTGAACAAAGAGCCAGCCCTACAGAGGAGAATATGACTCTGGCTGACAAGCTGATGAATGAAGGCATCCTTAAAACACACAAACCATCAAAAGGCTCATTTGACAGCTTGCATGCTTGCATGAAAGCACTGGAATATTTAAATGTCACTTAGAGGTTTTAACTTTCTATTAGGATCTATCACTTACATGGCCTGCAAGAAACGATTATATACTTTGACTTCAGTGGAAAATCCATCTTCAGGACAAGATTAAAGAGGATGCACAGAGAGAGAAGAATCCAAAAGTAGGTGTTCTCTGCTTCCCATAGCAACAAAACATTGTTCATGCATTGTATTAACAACCAGCTAATATTGCTTGCACCAAGGAAGGCACCAATAATAGTCAGCTTCTCAAATGCCACCATTTTCTAATCCACCCCAGCATTTCTCAGCCTCTTCATCCATCCATCCATTATCCAACCCACTATATCCTAACTACAGGGTCACGGGGGTCTGCTGGAGCCAATCCCAGCCAACACAGGGCACAAGGCAGGAAATAAACCCTGGGCAGGGTGCCAGCCCACCACAGGGCGCACACACACACACACACACACACACACACCCACACACCAAGCACACAGATATTTCTAAATGTTTTCTGTCTCCTTTTAACAATTCTGGGCAGAAGGATGCTTCAGACCTTTACCAAAAAAATTACTACTTAAATAATTCAACAAACGGATATAAGAAACGTTGCAAACCAGTTATCACATTCTTCTTGCACTCCAGGTGCAAACTGAGATAAAACAAATACAGTGAACAACTACAAGTGCATGCCACAGAGTACAGAACATCAAAATTAAAGGATATCATAGCATAACACTGTTTATTGTGGAATACCACAGTCAGAAAGTTGAACCCCACTACATGATCATGGTGGTGCACACTGTCACAAAATCGACATAAAGCTACAGAAAAGTTTGGGGTAGCCACCCATATATTATTTCCCGTCTGCAAATGGAGTAAATAATAGCAATTTGAAGTGTATAGATCAGAGTCCAGAACAGAACTGACTTGCTGGCACCAAGATGGCAGATTTAAGGCAGAGCTGAGGAAGTGAAGTAATTTCTGAGGCCAAACCGGACGTGACGTCATCGTACCCAGGACTGGAAGTGATGTCATCACTGAGGCCTGAGCCAGAAGTGATGTCATTGTGCCCATGACCGTAAGTAGCATCAACTCTGGGCCCGGAACCGGAAGTGATGCCATGGCCCCAGGACCGGAAGTGGCATCATTGAGGCCAGAACCGAAAGTGACATCACTGGGGCCAGGCGTATTTTCTTGTAACTGGTCTGCAAAGGAGTGGGAGAAGGAGTTACCGTACTCTGCCAGCCCCTAGTCTGGCAAAGAATTACTCTCATTCAGGCCCTTTAGCTGCCTCCCATGCACACGTGTGTGACAACACATAAGAAACATTTGAACCAATGAAATATCTACTCAAAATAGACTTTGTGTTTTTGTTTTTAAATCAGCAGGAGATTAATTAATTTACAAAACCTGGTGTAAAATTCACCATGTAGAAGAAAACTTCAGGGAAAGCAGAATTAAACATAAACATATTGTCACACACGTGAATAGGAGGCAGCTGAAGGGCTTGGAGATGAATGGTAATATATCTGCCCAAGGGGTGGAGGGGTGCACTAATGCTCTCTCTAAGTTCCCTGCAGACCTTTCCAGGGAAATCCCACCATGAGCCACTGCCTCAACTCGGGACACCCCACTTCCAACCCTGAGGACGACATCACTTCCGGTCCTGGCCCCTGAGGACGACATCACTTCCGGTCCCAGCTCTGAGGACGACATTACTTCCGTTCCCAGCCCTGAGGACGACATCACTTCCCCCAGGCTTCCTATAAAGCCTTGCACCTTTTCACTGGAATTCAGTTCTGTTTTGGACTCAGACTTGTAAATTTGACTAAGACTAAAAAGCATTTACTTTTGCAGCCAGGATACTGAATTATACGGGTGGCTAATCCTTGCCATGTCTCTTGGCCCTTCTTATTACAATATATATTTCCTTCCTATGAATTAATGTGTTATGATTTCTCTGCCTACCCACCAAGCTCAAAAAGGTCCCTCAAAAGCAAAAGTCAGACCTGAACCTTCAAAGAGCACTGAAAAAGAAGTGTAGAACTACAATATCTAAATCAGCCTATAACTCACAGATTGAATACACAAATACAATTCTTTGCATGTCTCTTTATACAATGTCAAGGCAGCCCTACAGACCATAGGTAAATGACATGCAGTTATGCATGATTATGCACTACAAGGCTGACCTTCCAGCCAATGTTGTCTGCGCACCACTGAGTCATAGTACTGTAGGTTAGATGGCTTGGCCCACTTCTCTATTTCTCATGGTCAAGATGACAAAAATGTGAGCTGATCGTAACAATACAGTAGGTGTTAATCTTAGTCGTAGTAAGTCTCAACTTGGGGATGGGGGCAGAAACATCTGGGGGGCTGCAAGATAACAAAGAAAATTTATAAAATGTCAGCTTCTTCTACTTCTTCCTCTTCATCTTTTACTAATTTTATGAGGGGTCAATATGCTTGATCTTCTCCAAACATGTCAGTTCTGCACCTCCTTGTCAGTCAAGCCCTCTTCCTTTATATCTTCTTTTTCTTTATCCATCCATCTCTACTTTGGCCTCCCTTTCTCTTCCACTGTACTACCATTCCTATCACTCTTTTGCCCACATATTCTTTGCCTCTCCTCATCACATGTTTATACCACTTCAACCTACTTTCTTGTACTTCCTCAGATATCTCCCCCACCTTTGTTGTACCTCTGATTGTCTCATTTCCTATTCTGTCCTTTTTGTAACTCCATACATCCATCTCAACATTGTTATTTCTGCTAGATCAAACTTCTTCTCCTATGCTCTTTTTACTGCCTATGTCTGAGCTCCATACATCATTGCTGGTCTTACCTTACCTTTAAACTTCATTTTAATTCTTCAATCACACAATACTCCTGAAATCTTCCTTCTATTGTTCCATCCACTTTATAAAGGTTTAGGCTTAGGTAGACTTTATTATCCTAGAGGGAAATGTGTTTACAGCAAGAAAGTACAGAAACAGAAGACATTGTTGCAGAGATACAATAGATAAGCAGAGACACAATATTTAACAACCAATGTTATTGCATAAACACACACTCAAGATCAATACAAATAAGAATAATTACCTTTAACAGTATACAAAATAATAATGCAGAATGTAACATTTAACAGCATCCCTACAAGTAACAGAATTTAAAATGGTTATAGCTCTAGGAATAAAAGAGTTCTTAAATCTGTTGCTTTTACCTTTGGAAATCTAAATCTGCAGCATGATGGCAACAGCTGGAATTTAGAGCAAAGAGTGTGGCTACTGTCTGACAGAATTGAGTTTGCTTCCTTCCTAATCTGTTTGCAATACATTTCAGTGATAGAGGTCTGCTGTGAACCAATAATTTTATGGCAACTTTTATAATGTTGTTCAGATGATTTATGTTCTTATTGCTGAGGTTGTCAAATGAACAGATAAAAGCAAATGTAACAAAGGATTCAATAAAGGACTTTTAAAAAGTATCATTATGGTTTTGTCTATAAATACTTAAATCACTAAAGATCCAGCTGCAGCAGGAGTGTAAGACTTATCTTTTTAAAGCGGACCACTTCATTAATATTTCACAACGACTGTCAGGTTTTTCAAAGACCCCCTTTATAGCGTGATTCATATTGTAGCACCTTTTCTACACTACATGGTCAGTGCAGCACAGCGCAGAGACTGGGCTTGCCTTGGGCCTTGCCAGCTATGCAAATAAAGACCAATAGCAGGAGAATACAAGATCAGCATTAAGCTTCATAAACAAGCATTCGCCTTCTGGACAGAAAAAGAAAGGAGATCAGGTGTTGCAGGTGAGTGGGCTATGGAGTGGAAGGAGAAAGGACATGGAGTGAGAAGGAAGACAGTGGTGCACAAGAGTGCAGATGCCAGGCATAGCAGCTGTGAGCACACAGGAGCTGGAAGACAGAATCAGAGATGTTGGTGGCATGTCTGAATCCAAGAAAAGCCAGGAGCAATGGCGTGCTTTGGTCAGCTAAAACGCCAGCACCTATCTGTTGAGATGCTCCACACACAGTCAAAACAGTACATTATAACATTACATTACAGTACAAAACGCAAAATAATTTCTTTCAATCTGTTCTTTTCCTGTACCATTCTTACTTCTCTCCCAGTTTGAACGTCACACTGTAATAAAACTGTTCTGACTAACTGATCATCTTATATAATACGCTGCCGTGGCTGTTCATTTGTCTGTCCAGGATTTTAAATCACCTGTAGCTCGCAAACTGTTTCACCTATTGACCTGATATTTGGTACACATATACTACGTGAAATCTACTATCCGCTTACGGGGTGATGATTTTTATTACCATTTTTATTTTATTGCAGAATCAACTCTCAGCAGCGCACAGCAGGGCGGCCTTGCGGCGCAAGCGCACATGCATCGTTTTCATTCCCTACCACCTTCGCGGTCACTTCCCCTATCTCTTCATATCTTTAATCATTCTTGAGGCAGATTGTGGCGCTTAAGGGAAAAATTAAGAAAAACGTACAAAGTAATTGCAACACAAAAACTAACTTAATCAGTTTTAACGCGAAAAGATGCCGACAAAAGAAGAGAAGCAGCGGGCCGCTAGGGTGGAGAAAAGAAGAGCTGCTCAGGAAGCAGCAAGCTCATCAAACTCTTAGCAAACAAATGCTAAATGCACAAAAAAAGAGGATGAAAACTATGAATGCTCAAGTCAAGTGTATTCACTGCACATTATCGTGCAGTGTGCCATCACTGGTTTATGTATAATGTTCATATAAATTTTATATGTATTACATTTACACCTGGAAAAAATAAGCTGCATATCCATTCTGGATAGAGCTCAGACGGTTTCCTCGGATATGCACAGAAATTCTGGATTTAGTGGTCGCTTGCGTTTACCTGCATAACACAGTCCTGCAAGAATAAGTGAAAAGCAGGTGACATATCACACTGTTATAAACAACTTTGCTGTTGTAGAATAATGTCAAAAAATTCATAGGTTCATGATAAACTCACACACTGCTCACCTCAGTTTTAAAAGCTGCCCAGATTGCAGCACTGGCCAGCCCTGACTGCTGCTACCACTCTTTATGATGCTTTTTTCTTTTTCGGTGACATGATTGTTGTGTGTGGTGAGAAAACACATCTGCATTTCCGCCAATGTTAACTGGCTATCACTGATGGAAACACTCCAGTGCTGCATCCACAGGATAACACAGTAGGCTCTGTAATTAAGTAATGAAAAAACTTTTGGCATTTTAAAAATTACTTTATTTTCAGAAAAATATAAAACCATATAAGGCCTAATTAAAATGCTAATACATATGTCATGTAAGTTGTGAGAAGCTTTTGTTATCAAAAATATCTGCAGTGACAAATTATATATTTTGGTAATTACTGGTCATTGTTTATCTCTAAAAACGTCTACTCAATTTATGTTATGATTAGGAAATTCTGGCAATAGTAAAAATCAAAATAACCCTTATTTAATAAAAAAAAAAATACAAGCTTTTTTTCAAGTGGCCTATTCATTTTGTATTATACTTTAAAAATATAGCACTAGAGACAGATATGCTTTTGTTAATAAATGTAATTTCAAAAAAGCACATTTGTCAAGACTTCAGCAAAGGTAGAAGAAGGTAAATATCATGATCAATGTAGATGGACCTTCACATATTCTTGTGGTAGACTGGGTCTTTGGAAGAATAAAGTTTGAGACACCATGATCTAATATACTGTATATACTTTCTTCAATAACATACAGTACAGTTTGATAAGGAAAGAAATATTATGAATGGCACAGTGGTATCCATTAGCGTTCTTCTTCTTTCACCTGCTCCCGTTAGGGTTTTCCACCGCAGATCATCTTCTTCCATATCTTTCTGTCCTGTGCAGCTTGTTCTGTTACACCCATTACCTGCATGTCCTGTCTCACCACAACCATAAACCTTCTCTTAGGCCCTTCTTTTTTTCTCTTGCCTGGCAGCTATATCCTTAGCATCCTTCTCCCAATATACTCAGCATCTCTCCACTACACATGTCCAAACCAACGCAATCTCACCACTCTGACTTTGTCTCCCAACCGTCCAACCTGAGCTGACCCTCTAATGTACTCATTTCTAATCCTGTCCATCCTCGGCACACCCAATGCAAATCTTAGCATCTTTAACTCTGCCACCTCCAGCTCTGTCCTCTGCTTTCTGGTCAGTGCCACCATCCCCAACCCATATAACACAGCTGGTCTCACTACTGTCCTGTAGACCTTCCCTTTCACTCTTGCTGATACTCGTCTGTCACAAATCACTACTGACACTTTTCTCCACCCATTCACCCTGCCTGCACTCTCTTTTTCGCCTCTCTTCCACAATCTCCATTACTCTGTATTGTTGATCCCAAGTATTTAAACTCATCCACCTTCGCCAACTCTACTCCTTGTATCCTCACCATTCCACTGACCTCCCTCTCAATTACACTCATGTATTCTGTCTTGTTCCTACTGACCTTCATTCCTCTCCTCTCTAGAGCATATCTTCACCTCTCCAGGGACTCCTCAACCTGATCCCTACTATCACTAAAGATCAAAATGTCATCAGCAAACATCATAGTCCACAGGGTCTTCTGTGTAATTTCGTCTGTCAACCTGTCCATCACCATTGCAAATAAGAAAGAGCTCAGGGCCGATCCCTTATGTAATCCTACCTCCACCTTGAATGCATCCATCACTCCTACTGCAGACCTCATCACAGTCACACTTCCCTTGTACATATCCTGTACAACTCTTACATACTTCTCTGCCACTCCCGACTTCCTCATACAATACCACAACTCCTCTCGAGGCACCCTGTCATATGCTTTCTCCAGGTCCACAAAGATGCAATGCAGCTCCTTCTGACCTTCTCTGTACTTCTCCATCAACATCCATCTGTGCTGCTCTTTCTTGGCATGAAACCATACTGCTGCTCACTAATCATCACCTCACTTCTTAACCTAGCTTCCACTACTCTTTCCCATAACTTCATTCTGTGGCTTATCAATTTTATCCCCCTGTAGTTACTACAGTCTTGCACATTCCCCTTATTCTTAAAAATCAGCACCAGTACACTTCTTCTCCACTCCTCAGGTATCCTCTCACTTGTTAAAAACTCCACTACTATCTCTTCTAAACACCTCCATTCTTCCACAGGTATGTCATCTGGACCAACGGCTTTTCCATTTTTCATCCTCTTTATAGCTGTCCTTACTTCCTCTTTGCTAATCCATTGCACTTCCTGATTCACTATCTCCACATCATCCAACCTCTTCTCTCTCTCATTCTCTTCATTCATAAGCCTCTCAAAGTCCTCTTTTCATCTGCTCAACACACTCTCTTCGCTTGTGAGTACGTTTCCATCTTTATCCTTTATTACCCTAACCTGCTGCACATCTTTCCCAGCTCGGTCCCTCTGTCTAGCCAATCAGTACAGGTCCTTTTCTCCCTCCTTAGTGTCCAACCTCTCATACAACTCATCATACAAAGCCATCGCCACCTCTCTCTTCACCATGTGCCTAATCCCCTTGTAATTTTGTCTACTTTCTGCATCTCTCTGACTATCCCACTTCTTCTTTGCCATTCTCTTCCTCTGTATACTCTCCTGTACTTCCCCATTCCACCACAAGGTTTTCTTTTCCTCCTTCCTCTTTCCAGATGTCACACCAAGCACCTTCTTGCTGTCACCCTTACTACATCTGCTGCAGTTGCCCAGCTGTCTGGAATTCTTCACTACCACCCAGTGCCTGTCTCACCTTCTCCCTAAACTCAACCTTGCAGTCTTCCTTTTTCAGCTTCCACCATTTGATCCTTGGCTCTGCCCTCACTCTCTTCCTCTTCTTGATCTCTAACGTCATCCTACAGACCACCATCCTATGCTGCTTAACTACACTTTCCCCTGCCACTACTTTGCAGTCTTCAATCTCCTTCTGATTGACTCTTCTGCATAGGATGTAATCTACCTGTGTACATCTTCCTCCACTCTTTTACATCACCCTATGTTCCTCCCTCTTCTTAAAATACATATTCACCACAGCCATGTCCATCCTTTTGGCAAAATCCACATCCTCTTACCTTCTTCATTCCTCTCCTTGACACCATACCTACCCATCACCTCCCCGTCTCCTCTGTTCCCTTCACCAACATGTCCACTGAAATCTGCTCCAATCACCACTTTCTGTCACTTGGGTACACTGTTCATCACTTCATCCAACTCACTCCAAAAATCTTCTTTCTCATCCATTGCACACCCAACTTACGGGGCATATGCACTAACAACAATCATCATCACACCTCCAATTTCCAGCTTCATAATCATTATTCTGTCTGACACTCTTTTCACCTACAGAACACTAAAGACATACTGTTCCTTCAGAATAACTCCTACTCCATTTCTCCTCCTATCCATACCATGATAGAACAATTTGAATCCACCTCCGATCCACTTAGCCTTACTCCCCTTCCATTTAGCAGACGTATTTGTACCTTCAACATCTGCAATAAGATGCTGCAGATGTTCTATCAGATGGTTGAGGCGAGTGCCCTCTTCTGCCGGTGGTGTGCTGGGGAGGCAGCATAAAGAAGAACGATGCCTCATGCCTGGACAAGCTGGTGAGGAAGGCAGGCTCTATTGTAGGCATGGAGCTGGACAGTTTGACATCCATGGAAGAGCGACGGGCGCTGAGCAGGCTCCTGTCAATCATGGAGAGTCCACTGCATCCACTAAACAGTGTCATCTCCAGACAGTGGAGCAGCTTCAGCGACAGACTGCTGTCACTGCCTTGCTCTACTGATAGACTGAAGAGATCATTCCTCCCCCACACTATGCGACTCTTCAGTTCCACCCGGGGGGTAAACATTAACATTATACAAAGTTATTGTCTGTCTTACCTGCATTTTTATCACTCTTTAATTTAATATTGTTATTTATCAGTATGCTGCTGCTGGAGTATGTAAATTTCCCCTTGGGATTAATAATCTATCTATCTATCTATCTATCTATCTATCTATCTATCTATCTATCTATCTATCTATCTATCTAT
>JANRMT010062854.1:123567825-123619936 GCA_026402145.1 Polypterus bichir lapradei | reverse complement strand
GTCATGAAAATAAAGAAAACACATTGAATGAGGAGGTGTGTCCAAACTTTTGGCCTGTACTGTATATATATATATATATTGTGAGCTGGGGGGCTGATCACACCCCTAGAGATTACAGACGCTCCTGGGAAAACCCCTGAAAATGTTGACAGACTACCTTCACATTGCTCCTTACCTTATTTGCACTCTGTCACGTGACAAACCTCTCGCGCGGTACACCGCATACTTAAAAGCATGCACCTGTCAATTTAGATTTTTGACTGTTTTGCTTCTCTCTCTCTCTCTCAGACATTTCCTGCTCCTGACGAGTACTCCTTTGTAGAAGAAGATACGTTTGCATACTTTTAATTGAGAGATGGAACTGTCATCTCTGTCCTGTTAAGGAGCACGTTTTTAAACCTTTAAAAAGAGACAAATGTTTGCTTGCAGTGTTTGAATAAAGTCCCTCTCTCTTCAACCTCCTCCTTAAATTGTATATGTTATGGTTTTGCAATTAACTCTGGATAATTAAAGAACAATGTAATAGTACTAAGCTGAATTAAACATAAAGAGTCAGTTTAAATTATTGCAACAAAAACGAAAATCACACTTTGAGTTGCTAAGTCATAGAATGTACTGTGAACTGATTTTAGAGTTTTTCTTTCTGTGTTGGAAACATTTATTGAAAATCTCATAATGAAATCCTAAGCAGTATACCTGGACAATTTGGTGGCTACTGAAAAAAATTGGAAAGGAACATATGATCAGTCTATATAAATGCTATACAACTTTTATAAGAGCAAGATGAAAATGAAGCAGACCAAATGTGATTTTTGAGCAAACAAACTGAATTTCTAAATCAGGCAATAAACAGCAACATAATTAATCTTTCAGCAGATAATGTCAAGGGCACACACAATGCACCAGCCTCTCTCAGTGCCAATGAACTTGGCCACCAAAAAAATGAATATTGAAGTTGTGTGATACGCTAGCCCCTCTAAACAGACTGTTAATGGAGCATGTATCCTGGCAATGGAGAAAAAAGGAATAAAATGCTTTCAGTAAATGCAGTGAGCTGTAGATTTTGTAAAGGTACTTGTGAATTCTGATCAGAAGCTACCCTTAAACTGGTTTGTAATGCTTCTGCATATGGCATTGAAACTGTAATTCAACACATCATGCCTCCATGAAAAAGGTGCCCTTTTGCATATGCATCCAAGACTCTTAACCTTGTGCAAAATATTCACAGGTAGAGGAAAGCAGCTTTATCTCTTGTTTTCAGAGTTAAAAATTCAATGAAGGCCTCTATGAGTGAAAGTTCAAACTTGTCATAAATTACTAGCCCTTACTCACCTTCATCTGGAAACACAATCTCCCAACAATGAGATCTTGTCAGCTATGACTGTCACTTTGATTATGATGTTTCCAAGGCACATAACAATGCTGATGGACTTTTAAGATTTCCCTCACCTAAAACAAGTGATTACAGAAATAGAAGCAGCATCAGAAATCTGCGCTATGTTAACCAACCTTTTCCGGGAGACTCCTCGTGTATCACAAGTGACATATACTTACAGTCAGTTACCCAGTATCAAGGAAAACAGGTTTCACATTGTGCATGAGAACTTAAATTAATTCTGCATTTTCAGCCAGTTGCAATTGTCATACCATTTAGCGTGATGGAAGATTAAAAAAACAACTAATCAGTATGCCTTTAATTTAAGTCAGAGAGCTGTTAAAAATATAAAGAACTGAAGGGCTGTCTCGGGGATAGGTTTGGGAACAAAGCTAGAGCTTCTTGTCACTCACAAGCTAATAATACGTTTTTAGAAAAACAAAAATTCTTCTTAATGGTATTAATGTTTATAACTAAATATCTATAGAGTTTTAATGAGCAACTAACTTATTGGGTGATTTGTAAGTTTTGCACAATATTGTACACTTACTGAGCAACTTATTTCGAACACCCGTACACTTGTTTATTCATGCAATTATCTAATCAGCCAATTAAGTGGAAGCAGCTCAGTGCATAAAACCATGCAGATAACAGGCCAGGAGCTTCAATTAATGTTCCGAAGAAAGGGGGGAAAAATGTGATCTCTTTTCGCTATGGCCTGATTTTTGTTGCCAGGTGGGTTGGTTGGAGTATCTCTGTAATTGCTAATCTCATGGAACTTTCACACACGTCAGTCTCTAGAGTTTACTCAGAATGGTGCGAAAAGCTAAAAACATCCAGTCAGTGGCAGTTCTGTAGACAGAAATGTCTTGTTGTTGAGTTTGGAAGAGAATGGCCAGGCTGGTTTGAGCTGACAGAGAGGCTATGGTAACTCAGATCACCATTCTGTACAAACATTGGTGAGCAGAAAATCACCTCAAAATGCACAACACATTAAATCTTGAGGTGGATGGGCTACATTAGCAGAAGACCTTCCCATTTTGGGACATCCAGGCCGGATTGAGCTGCTGGCCGTTTATCACACCATCAAGCTCATTTGTTTCGCTAATAGCTAAGCTGTCCTAACATTTTATCCAAATTCCTCTTAAAGGTTGTCAAGGTTTCTGCTTCAACTACATGTCTTAGGAGTTTGTTCATGAGTCCTACAACTCTTTGCGTAATGAAGAGCTTATTGGTTTCAGTTTTAAATGCACTTCCCCTTAATTTCCACTGATATCCTTGAGTATGTGATTGACCCTTACGGTAAAAGAATGTTGCTGGATCTACTTTATCAATGTCTTTGAGGATTTTAAATGTCTTGATTAGGTTCCCATGTAGTCTCCTCTGCTCAAGACTAAACAGGTTTAATTCTTGCAGTCTGTCAGAGTAGGACATGTCCTTAAGCCTTAGGATGCATTTGGTTGCTCTCCTCTGCAAAACGTAGAATTCTGCTATGTCTTTCTTATAGCATGGTGACCAGAACTGCACACAATGCTCCAGATGTGGTGTTACGAGTGCATTATGTATTTTTAGTATAATGTCCCTTGACTTATCCTCAACAGTTTTTATGATATAACCTAACATTTTATTTGTCTTTTTAATTGCTTCTGTACATTTTTAGTCAATGAAAATGTTGTGTCAAAATTTACCCCTAAATCCTTTTCAGAGGTTGCTTCCTGTATGACAGTGTCTCCCATCTTGTATTTGTAATTGATGTTCCATTTGCCTGTATGCAGCACTTTGCACTTTTCTACATTAAACTGTCTTTTTCAGGTGTTTATCCAGTTCTGTAGGTTGTCCAGGTCTTTTTGAATTCATTTTGCCTCTGTCTGCCATCCCTCCAAATTTAGTGTCATCTGTGAATTTGATAAGCTTACTAACTATACCAGAATCAATGTTATTAATATAAATCTGAGAGAATAAAACTGAATAAAAAAAAAAACCAAAGCTAACCTTTTGATATTTGGAAATCAGGCTTAACACATTATACACTTCATGTCTACATTTTGTCAATTATTTCTAAAGCATGAAAACGTTTCTGTTTTGATGATGTGTTTACTGTAAATAGATTGTTGTAGACACGGAATACACATGAAATGCGTGTGTTCCAAATAACGATATAGTATTTATAAAAAGTGTGATTTTGCTTGACTTCTTACTCTATACAACTCCAAGCAGCTGACACGCAGGTAAACAGACTTGAGCTGAGAAAACTGTCCGCCGGTGGGGGATGTGATAGCAGGCTGCTTGCTGCTTATCAACACATTTACAGGACAAAAGACGCTGATGGAGAGGTGCGAAGCAATTTAAGGTGGGATGGATCTATGAGTTTTTTCGTAGGCTCTGTTAATTCTAATGCTAAGCAACAAGAGATCCAGTTTCATAGGTTATCTCTAATGACTACAGCTTCTAGATTCAGAATTAATCTTTTGTGTGAGACTGTATCAAAGGATTTTTGAAAGTCTAGGTCAACCATGTTGTATTCTTTGTTTTTGTCAACTTTTCCAGTTGCTTCTTCAAAAAAATCTAAAAGACTTTGTGACAGATAGGGGGTGCTGTCGTCCCCTTGAACCCTCAGACCAGACACCAGACAAAAGTCCAAAGTGTTGACTTTTTATTATAATAATTAAGTGCACACAGCACCCTCCACTCCACAATACTCATACATAATACTCAAATAATCCACAATACAATAATCCTCCACTCCCAGACGCATTGTCCCCTTCCTCCCAACTCAGCTGAATGCTCTGGGGTTTCCCACAATCCTTTATAGTCCTTGACCCAGAAGTGCTTCTGATCCCTCAGTCCATGTGATTACCGAGCACTTCCGGGTAAGGTGAAAACTCCTCTTTTTCTTCAGCCTGGAAGTACTTTATTTCTTGCATCCTCGTGACAGGGAAGTACTTCCGGGCTATACGGAGAATGCAAGTCCTTGAGCCTCCCTGCAGCGTCCTCTGGTGGCCCCCATGGTATCCAGCAGGGCTGTGAAGAAAAACTCCAAGGTCCATGATGCCCTGCTGGAATTGGGGGCATCTCCACGCTGCAGGAAGGGCTCCACCTGGCAGCTTGGGGGTATTGGCCGGGATAAGCTGCCGGCCATAGTCCACAACTTGTTTGGCAAGACCTTCTTCTTATAAACCCATGCAGGCTGTTATTTAGTATGTTATTTTCCTTAGGTAATTTTCTAATTTGTTTCTTATTATAATTTAAAATATTTTGCATGGCACAGAAGTAAGACTTATTGGTCTATAATTACCAGGATCCATTACATCTCCCTTCTTGAAGACTGGAATCACATTTGCAACTTTCTAGTCCTCATATACTTCTCCTTTCTGAAGTGACTGCTCAAGTATAAATAATAAGGGTTTATAGAAGACATCTTTCATTTTTTTAATACAATTGGTAAGATCACATCAGGTCCAGGGGTTTTATTAGTCTTCAATGTATTGAGGGCGTGAAGCACATCTGACTCTTCTATTTTAAAATCTATGAACTCAAGAGTTTTTTTATTTTTAATTTATGCATGAGGCATTCCTTTGTTTCTTCCTTTATAAAGGGTGAAATATTTGTTCATTCCATTTGCTATTGCCTTCTTATTTTCCATGATTTCTCCATTTGCATCCCTAAGGTGTCTTAAATTCTTTTTTATTATGTTTTTTTACTGGAGTAGTACTGAAAAAATTACTTCCTGTTTGTCTTGGTTTCATTTACAGCAATCAATCATTGCTTGAATGCCATGGCCTATTTAAGTATTGTTGCTGACCATTTGCATCCTTTCATGGCCAGTTTACCCTTCTTCTAATGGCTACTTCCAACATGATAATCCAGCATGTCTCAAAGCAGCAGTCATCTCCTACTGGTTTCATGAGCATGGGAATGGGTTCTGTGTTCTTCAGTGGCCTTCATAGTCATTGAATTTGAATCCAATAGAATACCTTTGGGATATGGTAGAATGGGAGACTCACAGCATGAATGTGCAGTTGACAAATCAGCAGACGTGATGTAATCATGTTAACATGAACCAGAATCTCAAAGGAACTTCTTGTGGAATCCATGCCACAAAAAATTGAGGCTGTTTTAAGGGCAAAATGAGGCCCTACCCAATATTAGTATAGTGTTCCTAAGAATTTGTTCAGTGAGTGTATAATTTGATGTAATAAACATCGTTATATCTAAGAGAGATCTCTTCATTTGATCTGTTTTTGCTCATGAGATGTTCTGTCCAAAATAACCAGTTTATCTTTGCTTATATTTCTCCAGCTGAGTCCCACCCTCTGTGGAGGATTCTCTGTCTTAGGCCTTCTCATCTCCAATTATATGATGTTGGTCTTCCTGGGGCTCTTCATTAGCTCTGCACCACTGCTTGTGATGATTCCTCAGTCAGCCTTTTCTCATTTTCAATCCATTCCTCTGCCAATCTCATTTGTCGACTACATCCATTTTCTCCATTTATGCTTTGTAATTTATGCAACATTACAAGCAAAGTGCAACGAAACATAGAGTTGGCAAAGACGGAATGAATAAAGCGCTTTATCACGAAAGGCTTCAGAGAGCATGATTTAAGGTGAGGAGCTGGGCATCTCTTTCACAATACCCACTTTAATGTGAAAACTGAAGATATTAAATGCCGTCAGGGGAAAAAAGAAAAGAAAAAGCTCTCAAACTGCCAAGATACTTAATTAATATGGATGAAAAGAAGCTTCTAAAGAGCCCACAGAAATGCTGGCTTATTTTATTCCCACAAAACGGTCCTGTCGACATTGTGAAAGGGTGTTTCAAGGTGAGGCTGTGAAATGAATGTTACAGAGTTAAAAATCATTAGGACTCCTTTTATAACATTTTAAATGTTTTCCAGCTATTACACGAGGCCTTTTAGAACTAATTAGAATTGCGCCAAGGATTATTTCTAAATACGGCCCGCTTTGTTCCTCTGCCAGTTCTGAGCAAGTGCTAAGACGATAACTAATCCGGGTTTTACGAGATTTTGTTTGTTAGATTGTTTTGTAGGTCTATTCCGGTGAAGAAGGGAGAGGAAAAGGAAAAGATGAAAGTGTGAAGATGGCTGTCCCTCCCCCATCCCCAACATCATAGGCAGTCCAGGAAGCTCTTTGAGTGCAGTGGTGGGGGGCCATCGCGCCTGCTGAAAATCCTTATACTTAGCCAGTTCTTTTCATGTCTGGCCGCTCAACAAGGATTTGCAGAACCTGAAACAGCAATTTTCATGCTGATGATACTCCTGGAATTTACATTTTTATTCCCCTGGCTTCACTGGCAATTAGGCTGGCGGAACATTGTTGAATTCGCTCAGTATAAAGGATGACAAGAGGAGTTCCAGCTGCACTGAACGGACGCACATTATTTGTTAATATGATCTATTTAGTTCAAGTAAGACACAATGCTGTTCTAGACATTTATAAAAGCGCTTTACTTGGAAAAATAATTATTTTTGAAGCAGTTGATTAGTCAAAGATTCATAAAACATTGGCTGGCTTTTAGAGGCAGAGACATTCAGCCAGTGATACACTAAAGTAATTCTACGTAGTGACCCTCATGGGGTGCTCATTTATTTAGTGAAATGTAGGATATAAACGGAATGATAGTGACCCTGGGTGTACAATTCAGGTGAGACGCCATGATCTGCAGGCTCTGAGCATCAGGCAGATCCTCTGGTATTTTTAGAACTCAATCTCTAGAGATTAAGAGTAGATTTAAGTGGGGAAGGAAATATTGTTGTTTTTCATTGTGAAAACGTGTGCAGTTATTTTAAAACATTAGAAAGGAGAAGCAAAAGGGAAATTAATTGGGCAATGCCACATTTTCAAGTTGTAGATCTCCAGTGGTGCATAGCTGGGTGTGTTGTTTAGAAAGGTGGCACAATGGTTATTGCTGATACCATCCAGCTATACAGGCCTTGGTCAGATACCAGAATTGGGCACTGGCTGTGTGGAATTTGTTCATTTTCCTGGTGTCTTTAATTGGCTGTGGTATAACCAAAAGTTAACACTCTTAGGAAGGATTTAAGCATAATTTACATTTTTATGGGTCATAATCACTTTTAATAAAAGATAAGTAACTTAAATAATGATATATAATTATAACTATTAATGTTACTATAAGTTTATAAAGAATCACTTTTGAAAACAGATACTCAAAAAGAAAATAAACAGACCGTGGTGCGAAGATTGGTGCTTTGAAAGAAGGGCCATCCAGTTGAGGAAACACTGGAGGACAAGTATGAACGAGACAGCGCTGGTCACTGCAAGTATCCTTAGAAGCAATAAGGGCTTGTTAGCACCAGTAGATGTTAAGCAATTAGTTGGATTGTCAGGTTTGAGTTTCTGAAGGGTAGGACAGAGACAGAGCAACCTGATACATCACAATCAAGAATGTCAATAAAGATTTGATGTGCAGTACTGGTACCACAGTTACTTGTTCCTGACCAGACACATTCTCATTTTGCACAAACTGGTTGGATTGGGGAGCAGTTAGTCCCAAGGTAGCTTCCAGATGAGACCCATAAATTTTGAGACTGGACTCTCTGTGGAACACTGGTACCAGTGTTGATTTGTAAACAGCAACATGGCATATTTTATTAATGTTTGTTTATAAGTATATTTTTGTTTATGTTTTTATGACAAATCCATTTCTGATTATATTTTCACATTTTGCCTTGAAATTGAGAAGTTGATTTTCAGTAACATTCGAGTTTTCCTCATTTAAGTAACATAGCTTTAAAGGTCATGTGGCCTTGATCATCATGCCAATGACATTGTGGAAGTACATTACATTGGCAATGAGTTCTGTGTACATTGTAATAAAATTATTATGATTCACACAGAGCATGCAAGTGTCAGATGACAGAGAAGAAGAAAAACCAAGACCAATAGATGAGCAATTATGGACAATAATATACTTGTACAGACTGAGACATAGTAAGGTCTAGGCAAAAGGTCAAAATTCCAAGAGAAGAAAAAAAAACGCAGTCATCAAAGACAAAATGCAAGAGCAAAATTCAAAGCTGAAACCAAAGAAAAAGGTCTATGTGCTGCAAGATGCCAACATAAATTGTGTGTGTATGTATGGTGATGTTTCATACCCCACCCACGTGATGCCACATACAGTACAATGCCACATATTCAGCAACGGGGTTTATAAATATCAACACAGCAGCCACCCTCACCAAAGACCATCACACCTATGGATACAAAGTGATGACATGAAAAATAGTAAAATAAATAGAAAACAATAATAATGACATTTCAAAAATATTAATGAATAAAAATATAATTACCAAAATAATAATGGAAAACTGAAGTACATAATCCTGACAAAGGTCACCACATCATTAATAGATTGATGGTCAAAAGTCATTTGAAGTGCAGGAAAACCATAGTTTTGGGTCAGTCTAGCAACACATGAGTGGTTCTCATACAGCAGCTGATCAGTTAGAAGTAAGCATGGTCAAAGCCTTGTGCACAGCCCTAGGCTGAAGATGACAGGTGACAAGCAATGCACTAGAAAATTGACAGGCGAAGAACAGTACACTGGAAAACTGCTTTCGAAGTAGATGTGAAAGAAGTGTAGTTGGAGATCCTGGAAAAAGATGAGATGAGAGGCGTCAATTTCCCTGCAATGCAACAATGCTATCCTGGAAAAACAATGGTGAGGGTTTCTATTTTCATTTTTTGGAAATCACGTTTGTGTATTGTCACAGTGACAGTACAAGGACAAGAAAGCATTTGAAGGTATTATACTATAGGCAAGAACTCTCTAATACAGACTGAGTCATGTGTCACCATTGTGTTTTAATTTTAAAGATTTACTGTATATAGTAAAACACAACAAAAACAGAAATGAAGAGTTAAACTCTAGTTAATATTAGTAACTTATATATAAGCAAAACAGGACCATTATGGTCCAAGTCTGACTTTTCAGTCTATATAGGTCACTTTAGAGGAATGAGCTCCATCATCTTTCAACGGAGGTTTGTAATTGAACACTTCTGCTTCTTTCTTATATAGCTGAAGGGGCAAAAGGAATGGGACTTCCAAAGCCAGCATGGTAATGACAGCAGAGGTCCCAATGGGTTTTCTCCTCCACTCTAGAGGTACAGGGAGAAAACTTGTTAACAACTGTGATACAGCACTCTCTGTTCCCACCCTTCCTACCTGTGTAGAGCCCACAAAACACTCCCTTGGTGTATGTGTCTGACAATACATACATGTTTTTTTTTTTGTTGTTGAGTGGGAGAATGACACAGCCCAGAGAGGTCAAAAGTTAGGATGCCAGCTGTGTTGCCCCGTTTAATGCCATAAAAATGAAAACAAAGTGCAAGAATACAACCTCATCAGTAAGACAAAGGAGAGCCGCTCTTTGACATGTTTGTCAAGGTGAGGACTTAACTTCGTCCTGTGGTTAGCTCAGTCCAACAGTAAACACCACATTTCCAGGGAATCCTGGTTGCATAGCACTCTAACTGGAAGGGGTGGAGTCAGTTACCCTCGTTGAGTGTCTTCACTGAGCTGTGGAGGGAAATAGAGATGACACAGTTATCGACAGCACCCCCTCTCATCCCAAGCTGGTATGATATACCTCTGATGAGCCTGGAAGGTGCTCCTCCGACGCACATGTGTGACAGTATGTAAATGTGTGTGTGTGTTTCAGTTTATCTGTGTAATGCAGAGCTTATCTGTGTAAAACATTTGTTCAAACATTTCTGTATAAGTGGGTCTAAATGTTGAAGTGGAAGGACCAGAAGCATCTAGTCACTACATAGGATGGAAGATGTAAGTGCTCTGTATTATTAAATTTATCACCATGTGCTTTGGTTGTAGTGCTCCAATCTATGTGTCCTTTCCAAAGCCTTGCACTTGGTGAATGAGAATGCAGGGACTGGCTGTCTAATAGCAACCAGAAATCCCACCATTTCTCTGTCTCTCTCTTTTTTTATAATATTAATGTTACACTCTGGTCTGACAGTTTTACACAGCTTCTTTTGATGCACTGCCTCCATTTTTGTCTTGCATTGAGCATTTGCCTGACATGACTGGAATGAAAATGAGCTCACTGAAAGTACTAGCTGAAAAAAAATCTTACTGAAAGGGCAGCGGGCCAATCCCAGTTTGGGGACCAACTGTGACATGACTGACAGGTAAGGCAGCACTCAATTGCACTATATTAAGAAAACAAGGGACAGGTGAAGTTGTGTACTTCTGAAAAGTGCTGCTCTGGGTCAAAAGGTAGTAATGCATTATGTTGCTGTGTAAAATAAAATATTTATATTACTTACTTTTCAATATAAATGAACAAAAATGTAACCCAGCCTTAGTGTTAATTCCATTAAGAATTTTATTAGTCATAACGCAATAACAAATGTGCTATTTCATTTAAAATGTTATTTTCATTATATTGGAGAATGTTATTAAAGAATGATATTGACCATTTTAAAGCCTGTACTGAAAACGGTCTCCACCACCTGAGATGCAAAGTTTTGTATGATATAATAACAAGAAAAAAACAGAAATAAAGATTTGGGGATATTGCAAGAAAAACAAGCAATTTAGCAAGTAATCATAAAAGACTGAGTCCAAAATAGAACTGAAAATGGAGGAAAGGTGCAAGGCTTTAATAGGAGGTGAGCAGGAACAGGCAGGTTCATGGGAAAGTGCCAGAAGTGAGGTCAGTAGGAGGGCGTGGTCTGGACATGAAGTTGATACCGGTTTAGTTGGGCTTCCCTTCTGATGACCTGCAGAGAAGGAAAAAAGAGGTTAGTGCACTACATTAGCCCTTGAGCTGACAACTTACCCTCAGTTAAGCCCTTTGACTGCCACCTATGCGCACATGTGTGACAATGTCATAATATTTTGTGACTAATAGGGGGTGTTGCAGAACCCTAAACCCAAGACTCAAGTCCTGCGTTCAAATGCAAGGTTTATTAATAATAATTACCATTACAAATGCTTCTTAATAAATACAATCACAATTCCTATCCCTTATTCAGTTCCTCCACAGCTTTGTTCTCTTCCACTCGACTCCAGCTCGCCTGGAAGATGTTGAGCTGCTCCTTTTATATTGGACCAGGTAGTACTTCTAGTGCTAGGATGGAAGTTCCACAAAGAAGGGATTACATATGCATGCAGCACCCCCTGGCAGCACCCATGTAACCCAACAAGGCTGCCCTAATTAACTCCAGTTCCCAGCATCCCTTACAGGTGTTCACAGAAAGGTTGCCACCTAGCATGTCATGGGAGAATGTAGCCCTACCAGGTTGTATGGGCTTGTCCTTCCATCCTGCTGGACTCCCAGGCAGGTAAGCATCTTCGGTCCATCCCTGCCTGGAAGCCAATATACCCACCTGAAAACTGGCATGCTTTATGAGTCTTCTTTTAAGAACATAACTGTGTGTCCACACAGTGCCACAGTACCTTTTGGTAAGGTAAGGGATTAGAACCCATCCCAACAGAGACACCAACACATGCATGCCATTCATCACAATGTTCATAAAAACATAATTACCATGATGCCTTATGAGAATTTCTTTCCATATCATCCACGATGTCAGTGGGAACCTCTGGATCATGGAAGGGTGGGTGTCTTGATTTTGGTGCATCACATCAGGATTTTGTTCCACGAATTCCTCACATGTCAGCTTGAAGGAACATGCAACTCCAACATACACAATTCTAATGAACATCGCATGTCTTCTCTTCAGCAAGCTTACAAATAATAGAACTAACAAAACTAAACATAGTTTCACCAGACTATGTTTAGGGCCACTAAAACCAGGGTGAAGCTCTTTGCCTTAGAATGGGCTACTTTTACATACACCACCCTGTAAAAGATATGTTAAAAACTCAATTCTTAAGACTGCTAGTTTATTGAAATATTTTAAACAATAGGAATGTCATCGTCATAATTTAAAGGAGGCTTGGAACAGCACGGTGGCACAGTGGTTGGCATTGGTACTTCACATCTTCGGGAGATTTAGAACATTTCTTGCACATCTATTCACCCAGCCATTCATCTTAATTGTGGTATGCATTTTCACTCCTTTTGACCAAAAGTCAATTTTCTGGGTTCCAGTCAGCCTTCCTTAATAATATACAAGGTAATGGTTTTACCATGTGATACTTTAAAGAGGTTTTAAGGTGTGTATTAGGGAATGAAAGTGTGTGAAAATTTCCAGCTACCCAAATCCAATCCATCCAGAGTTGATTCCTGCTTTGTGCAATGCTGCCAAGACCATAAATGTAATTTTGTAATGGACGGATGAAAAATTGTCCATGAATCTGCAAAATGAATGAACTTGCCTTCCATTAAAGTGCACCTTGCAGTTCTGCAGTATATTGCTCGGTAAACCAAACACAGCTTTGTGATCATTTTGAAGGAGTCTGCAGAATTTCAACTGAATGAGTATTTCTATTTGCTGCTAAACAATAGGCAGCACTCTTGGCAGGCTGATTTCAGTCGTGTTCTTTCCCACAATGTCGTTTAATTACACTCATAAATACCGGCATCCTAGCACTGGAAAAGTCATACATTTACAACTTAATTCAATTCCTCGGGCACAAAGCAAATTGAATTTTTTATTTAATAATGCTATCTGTTAGAATGGTTGGCTGGCCCCCAAATAAAATTTTAACACCACACAAAGTGAAAAGGAAACAGCAAAAAAAATTCTCCTTTTTGATTTATCAGTAGAGATGATCAGTGTTAATTGGGCAGAGCTGAAGCGAAAGGCTTGAATCTGAGGAGACTCTACAAATCAAATGCAACAACACTTGGCTAATTTAATATGTGAAGCTCAGATTCTGTTGTTTAAAATACAAACTTGCCATTTAGATTTTCTTTTACACTGCTTTGGTGTTTTAATTAAAACCATAAAGCATTTAATGGTTTCAATTATGAGACAGTACTCTGGATTAAAGGGCAGAATAAGACTCTTGAATATGGTGACGGGAAGTAAATCTGTACTCCATCGACTCAAATTAAATGCTGTCTGCATCATTCAGTAATACTGGGCTGAAGTACTGACTACCCACTAACGCCCATAACACCTCTCATAGTCTCAGCCAACCACATTATAAAATCATGGGCTACCAGGATTGGACAATAGGGGGTCCCAGTGCTGCAGAAGATGGAAATTTTTCAAGTCAAAGGTCTAAGTTGCTGGATCTCTACGATGTTATTCTGAAATAAGTACAATATATTTTAATTACACTAGATAAAAATCCTATGACCTTTTTCAGAATTGGCCACTAGAGGTATTTACTTTTGATTTAATTAATTCAGTCATGGGCAGCATGATGGTCATATTAAGGAGACCAGGGTTTGTGTCCTGGGCCTCTCTGCTTGGAGTTTACATGTTCTTCCTGTGTCTGCATGGGTTTCCTCTGGGTGCTCCAATTTCTGCCCACAATTCGAAGACATGAAGGTTAGGTGAATTAGTGATACTAAACTGGCCCTAATGTGTGTTTGGGTCTTGTGTTCACACTGAAATGGTCTGGCGCCCTGTTCAGAGTTTGTTACTACCTTGCGTCCTGTGCTGGCTGGGGTAGGCTCCAGCACACCCCGCGACCCCACGACTCAGCAGGTTAGAAAATGACTGATTGACTGACTAATTCAGTCATTCCTTACCTCACCAAGTGTACACGCGTAATGTTGCTGCTCCACTTAAAAGTTGGACACTGAATTCAAGTGAGGCGAATCTAATATTGCATGGATTAATAAAATGTAAGTAGGGTGTCATATAAAGACAAAGACAAAAAGACTATTTAATTCAAAGTAGTGCAATACTCGTAGATCCATGGAGCTGCAAGGGAGACATGGTCTGTTTCTAGTTGTAATGTATCTAAATTTTCTGAAATTAGAAATTAAGCACAAAAGGCCATCATCCAATACAGGTGATGGCCTATTTCTCTTACCTATAAATCTAGTGCACCTCTCACAGGAACAAATTTAAAGGCACCATTTATCTGTTTTACCTTCACAATCACATCCAAGAAGACATGGAAGATAAATGCGAACTACACAGGGCTCCACCTTTAAACCCTCCTCTTCTACTCCTAACTCTTTACAAATCAAAGGCAAACCGGTGTGACCTATTTTTTTTCTGAAGGTACTTCTTTTCTTTTTCTCATCTTGTAAACATCAAATAAACAGAGATTTATTCTTAGAACTTGTCATGGGAAAATACTTAGTAGGTAAAGAAAAGTCTTGAGCCATCGTTATACAGGTATATGAAATTCAAACATGGCCCTTTATTTACACCGACAGGTGGAGTCCAACATTCTCTTCTTAATGCAGCAGAGTAGACTGAAGAAATCTAAAAGAGAGAGAGAGAGAGAGGGGTTGGGAGCAGAACTTCCCCATATCAACTAGGTTCATATACATGTAATGACTATGAAGCAATTCAAAATCACCAATCAGAATACAGATAAATGGTATGGTCCAGAAACACACCTCTGTATTAAGTATTATGTAATGTCTCAAAATAGTTAATTATTAAAAGTCAAAAAAAGTAACATCTTACACGTGAACTGTTATCAAAGAACAAAATATAAAGTTAAATGTTATATATGATCTCATGTTCTAATTTAAATGGACAGGAACAAATCCCAGGATGTCCTAGTTAAACAGGCAGGTGGTTTCAAGAACATTTTCGCTTACAAACCTTATCTTTTTCATAATGTATTTTTGACAAGGTTCCTCCTCATATCATGCTAATAGATCTTCACTAACTGCCTTTACTTCGGAACTCTAAGAAAACAAAGAAAAATGTATGAATAAATATTTTAAACAAATTACATTGAATAACAGTATAAACAGGAGTCAATGCAAAACCATAAATAATAAAACCTAACATAAAAATCCCTTAGTCCGTAATGCATTTACATTAAATAATCTTATTTCCATCTTTCCCAGCACTACAGCAGATATTAAGAGCATAGCTCATGGTCTGGTATCTACCAATATAATTTTAAAAAATTCCTACCACTGTATATTTCCAGCCAGGTTAATCGCAGAAGTCACAGATTATTAGTGAATCTTCACGGCATATTACTGTCTGGCCATTGACTTCCCACTCATCATCCAGATGATTCCCTGTGGCCTGGAATTATATTGCTTCATTGAATCCCAGCTACAGAATCAAGGCATAGTACATAATATGAATAGATAAAAAATCTAAGTTGTTCCAAGGACTGCAGTAAGCAAGAAGGAGTCTCTTTTCAGCACATACTGTACATCTTGAATATGTTCTACATAAAATGGTAATTGGGTATTTAATTAATCCAACATGTGTGGCTTATGCTGCCTCTTCAAAATGTAAGGAGCAATCATTCCTCACACAACAGTTAAAACATGCCTTTTTTAAACTGACTTAATTCAATTTGGAATTGGGCGGGGTGGGATAGCAAAGCCTATCCTAAGAACACTGGGAACAAGGAAGAAAACAGCACTGGACAAGGCACAAGACCTTTGCAGAGCCCCAACACTCATACACACATATAGTGTCTAGAAAAAGTACTCACAAGTTTTCACATTTTATTATTATACAAAATTGAACCACAATGGATTGAATTTGGCTTTTTTGACTTTGTTCAAAAGAAAAACACTCTTTAATGTCAAAGTTAAAACAGATTTCTGCAAAATGGTCTAAATTAATAACAAACATAAAACACGATTTAGTTGATCTTATAAGAATGCACCAGGAGTGAACTGAGATTGTGGAATTCCAGAGTGGGTAGAGTTCAGGGGGAGAACATCATAAGCAAATGTTGTTAATCAGAAGAAAATATTCCCGGATAGTTCTGTGAATGTAAAGTGCAAGTCTAAACAGCTTAAAAATTATAGATAAACACCAACCTTCGGCAGGCTCTGGCAATATAAACACAAATGGTCCTTAGAGAAAATTAGCAGAGCAGTAACATAGTGGGATATAGCACTCAAATCATTAATTACAGATAGAAATGCATTTTTAAACGTGCACTGTTGTGAAGACCACAGGAAACAATTTTAAAGAAAAGAACAACTGATAGGGTCAAGCATATTCCTTCTCCCTTGACACAAAGCAATAAAACCTTACAAGCTTGAGGTATTGGTTCCAGTAGTTAAAATTGTATTAGTTCCAGGTGTCTGTATAATGGTTTAGATGTACTCACCCCAATTAAAGGCCACCAAGCTGTAAATAGCAATTTTTGGTACTTCGTTATGATATAGAGGGTTGGATAATGGATGGATGGATGTTTTGATTTCACTTTGCTTTCCTATTTTGATTCAATTACCCATCCTCTGATCATTCTTTGTTTTATTCTCTCATGTGACTTTATTTCCTGCTCAAAATGTCAGTCCAACAGCATATGCTTCACTTGCTCATTACAACTGCTGATAAGTAAAACCATCAAAACCCAGCTACACAGTCATTTATAAATAATAGCAATTTATCCAAGATAAATAGCACTTTGGCTGAAAAACAATTTGAGCTGCAATCTTTGTATGAAAATGTGCTATATAAATAAATTTATTGTTATTGAATTACTCAAAAAAATCCAAGAGCCAAAAAATATATAACATATATTTCTAAAAATACATAACTCAAGAAAAAACCTCAAGTACAAAATTCAGAAATAAGTAATATTTCAGATATGAAAAGATATCAAAAATTGAAAATAATCTATTATTAACCAAGGCCAAGTGTTGACCAACCAAATTACAAAAATCCAAAATAACAAAATCTAAATTTATACACTACAAAAAGTCTAAATGGAATATGTGTAAATCCACTAAATTTACAAAGAAAAGAAAAAAAAAAGCAAAAAGGGAGCGGCGCGCACTATTTGAGAAGCTAGTGGCTGACTTATGTTTATGTAGCCTTCGGGTGGTGCAATTAATCTAATTATAGTGCTTGAGAATGGTTATCTAATCTTGGGTCTTGCCCCTTTACCATTAAAAAGCATAATAACATAATTAACAAGACACAGAAAGTAAATAGCTAAAGTAAAATAAATGAATACAAGCTAATTAACAAAAACAAACCAGTTAATTAGTAAGGTTACAGGAAGCACTCAATTTAGGAAAACGAGAAGACAACAGATAAATAAAACATAAAAAAAAAACAGGCTCGGACACAAGTGCAGTAAACAAGAGGATTTTACTCTGTGTGAAACTCTTACAAAAAGAGTTTGCCACAGCACAATCACAGTCACAATAGATGATGGACAGACTCCCTGTAAGTCTTCTCTCTCTCTGTCTCTCTCTCTGCCTCCTCCACTCCTCCAGCAAGCATTGTCCTCCTTCTCCTGTGGCAAACATCTCCTTTTATGTAACACCCGAATGTTGTGGTTCAGAAGCACTTCTATGTAAGGTAGCAGCACACACAGTACCCCCTGGCAGCCCACCCAAAACCCATTAGGGCACCACTGCCACGACTTAGGGAGCCTGCCATGTAGCATTCCAGGGGAGATAATGTCCTGTGCAGGCTGTCTCCCCCTGTCCTTCTAAGCTGAGGGCATCCTGGCTGGGTAAAGCCGTCCCTCACACCTAATGAGTGGCTAGATGTGAGTGCCTACCATATAATAGCTCCTAGTAATAATTAACAAAATGCACACCATTATGCTAAAAAATAAAATGACACACATCCTTAAGCAAACTGCAGTTAAATTATTAATAAAGAACACTTAAGAAATTAGCAAACTAAAAGTCCTGGCAAAGCTGAAAATCTGAGTAGAAATGACCAAATTTTGCAATCAAAATGATTAATAAGAGTAGATGATCTTACCATTGTGCATTGTTACATAGTGGGTTAAATGAAACCTGAGACAGCATGACTACACCCAATGCATCATGTGATCATGTGGCAGTGCCACAGAAGTGATTTTACAGTTGTCATTTCCTCCTATTGCATGTCTTGTTGTCCAACTGTGTTTATCTCATCCAAAGCTGAGGTGGAAACTGCACATAAGAGAGGAAGGTATGGTGGACTGGCCAGTGAGTAGGACCAGGAAGTAGTTTAAAAAGGAAAAAATGAAGCACAGACAAAGAAGGGGATTTTTCAAGCCAAAGACAGACGCCGAGTCTGCATTTTGGGCTATTTCAGTGTGAAAGTGAAACATAATGAGAAAAAAGTCTGTGCGGCACTTTCTAGAGGTGTGTGACAGATTATCACAATGCTTGGCTTAATCTGTAGGCATCTTAGATAGGAAAGTACTAGAGGGTTGAACCACCAATAGGCTTGACGAGTGTGATAGAAGGCTGTGTTTTCTTACAGGAAACTGGCATTCATTTGTGGCATCACCTTGTAGCGTACTTCTAAGCTTGTTGGATTTCTTTTTCATGTTTCAGTAAGAAGTTCTCATTACTTTTTTCAATAACGCTCAGGGACTATTAATTGTAGTTTGTTTACTCTGTGTTGTGCTCATCTTGTGTTTGTGTATTGTACACACTTATGTTGTACTGTATTTGTATTTTGTGTTTGACATTGTTTTGATGTTATTTGCCACTGTGAACAATTCCTTTTAGGTGTGGTATTGCGTTGTTATTGGAAAAGGAAAATACTGTTTTCAATCATAGGCTCCTATTATGGGGGAAGACCTGATTTTGCCTTTTCACCACATAGTCTGTGGAACAGTACAACTATGCCAATTGCCTCAACATTCCAGTCACATGACATCTTGGCATACTAGCAATCCTGGATCAGTGAAAAAATGTAGTACATCTTCTGCGGATAACATTAGACACCAAAGGAGATCTTGTTATGCCATTCGTGTTAAAACGTTAACAGTTTCCTGTCAGAATAGCTTTTGCAAAGACAATTAACAAATCACAGAGACATTAACATTCGTTAAAGTCGGTTTATTTATTAGCGAGAAAGAAACGAAATTTTCTCACAGGCAGTTATACATTGCGTTGTCACAATGTAAGTCCAAACTCAGGATCAAAATTCGATGCAATATTAACGAAAATTTTATTCAAAAAATAAAAATTTACTGAAGTTTTACAGTAAAAGTGTAAGTTTGAAAAGTATTTGCATGTTAATTTCAAAGTCAAACAGAATGAAATAGTATAATGCAAAATGAAACATAATTTTCTTTCAAATTATTACATTTTACTATTTTTTAATATGGTTAATTACTTGCTGTAATGTAAAATAGTTAGTTCTTCTTCTAGCAATTCCCATGAAAATAACAATCTATTTAATATGTACATCCGCATCCTCATATGCAAGAGGCAGAACAACAAATTGGCTAGCATGCAGCACCGGCCCGGTAGTTGGCGAGTGAAGCAAGCAGGGGGCAAAGCACCCTAGTACTTTATCAATCCCTAATGGGAAACAAGTACTTTCACATAACCTTTGGGGGTAATAGCACTAAGTTGTCCATTGTGTAGCGCCACTGGAGCAATTTTCAGATTAAGGGCCTTGCTGAAGTACTCAGCAGAGTAGGCTCCCTTCTGGCAGTAATGAGGTTTGAACCGGCAACCTTTCAGATACCAGCCACAGAGCCACAATTAAATTATTATTATTATTAATATTATTCCTTACCAAAGATGACTTACAAAAGTCAGGAGACACAAAAAACATTTCAGTGTTTGGAAAAGAGTGTAAATGTAATGAACTACTGCGAAGAGAAGCCTAGTCCTAAATAGAGTACAAAAGGTTGAATAGACTATTGCCGTTAGTGTCTAGTCCAGGCAACATCTATCAAAATGACAACAACAGATAATAAACTGAGGGCTGATAAGGTCAAACAAGCAGTTAGCGATCCAGAGTCGGTATGAGTGTTAGAAAACCTAAACAGTCCCAATGTTGTGTGTGAAAAGGTGGTGTCTTTGAGGGGAACTTATACATAAATAGATAAGGAGCAGTTTTTGCCTATCAAAGACGTTACCTACCAGTGTGAAAAGATGGTGTCTTTAAGGGGCACTTATACATAAATAGACAAGGAGCAGTTTTTACCTATCAAAGACGTTACCTACCATCAAGAATGGCCTTGGACCCTGCCGTTTGTCCTGTTTTTAACCTTAGGCCATTGTTTTATTCAGCAGTTATATGATAGATAAGTTATTTTGGAAGTGGCACTGCTCAAGAATTTGCATTTTTGTAATTTTCACAGCCACTATACTATGGTCACTTAATTTTTGAAATATTTTTTTAGGTTTTTTGTGTTCCCAGTTTGCTCTGTTCTTGTATTTTTCAAGCTTTGCCTGACAATTATATTATAGTTTCAATTACTGGATTTATAAGACTCTAGCCTAGTTTTTGATTATTTTACAGAATGTTTCTTTTTTGGATTTGTCCTTTACCTTCATTTCATTTCCACTATAAACTACTTGACTGTTTTTTGGATGACCAATTCATTTATTAAATAAGCTTTTGTTTGTAAAATAAGCACTCATTAACATTAGACAGATCTGCAGTATACATTGGTGTGCACATTCAGCTGTTCTTTACAGAGCACAAACTGCATTTGCCTACTGAAGAACTGGTGCTGGGGGTCTGGGCCTTATATGCTTCCCCCTCACTGGAGGTGGTAAAGATAAGGTAGGTTTCTTACTCCAGGAATCATATATTTATAATGTATCAGTTTTTAATGATTTGCTAATGAATCCATCCATCCATTATCCAACTCACTATATCCTAACTACAGGGTCATGGGGGTCTGCTGGAGCCAATCCCAGCCAACACAGGGCGCAAGGCAGCAAACAAACCCTGGGCAGGGCACCAGCCCACCGCAGTTGCTAATGAATCATTAATGGTAATTAAATTAAAATGTTCTGATGTTTATAAAGTACCTTTTTGCTTCCTATATTAAGTCTACGATTGCAAGATATTGTTTAATTGTTGAAAACTGCAAGTGTGAATTAAGTGACATTATATTTAAAATGGAATATTACAAATGAACCTGTCAATCAATCAATAACTCTTCTTCTCATAGTAACTTTCATATTATTGACTTGGGGAAGATGGCCCTTTTTTGGCTCATTAAATTACTTGCCTTAAACCATTACTGCTTTTACTACACATATAGGAGACATTTACACATGTATATGTGGTATATGGTGACAGGGTCACTTCAATTTTTGAGTTTTCAACTGATGCACATTTTATGCATCTCTGAACATAATTTGACTGCTTTCTGAGTGATGGCTGTCTGTGTGTCATGATGTGAGTCAGTGCACACAATAACTTAAAAATTAATTACTAAATCCAAAAGAAACAAACAATTATTAGGATGTTAGTTTGAGCGGTGATCCCCCCAGGATCTCCAGAATATATTAACAAATTTTAGTAAATGTACTCCTTAATAACACAGGTATACATTAAAAAAATATTTTGATTATTTAATGTGATTTTTATATATTTTTGGGCAGTGGATTCGTCTATTTTTTCTTGATCACGTAACATTTTTCACAAAGCACATTTTTTAGATGACAATTATATACTTGTTTTCCCACTGTAATTAATATGCAGTTTTTTATTTTAATAATTTATTTGAATATAATTTTTCCTAATATTAAAATCTATGTATGAAGTAAAATAGTTTATTCGATAATCAGGTTATATGGTTCATATGTGGGGACCTGCAAGCCATACCTTGCTGGATCAAAAAGCAGGGCATACAAAATTCCCAGGTTTTCTCTGTGAGTGGAACAGCAGAGCCAATAATTTACATAGGGACTGGAAGGAATGGCCAGCTAAAAAAAAGCTACAACTTAGTGCCAAAAACACCACTAGACCAAGCTTGGTGGATCCATATAAAGTGCTGCTACCACCACTTCATATTAAGCTTTGTTTAAAGAACCACTTTGTCAAAGTCCTATCAAAAGGTGTATTGTGCTGAAAGGTTCTGGGTGTGTCTGGTGCTAAATTCGCAGAGGGCATTTTTGCTGGACCTAATATGAGGAAACTGATTTCTAATGTAGAATTTGATGGTGTGATGAATGACCTAGTATGAGAGGCTTGTGTCTCGCTCAAAGAAATGTCTACATTTTTATAGTAGGTGACAAAAAGGATCCAAATTATTAAGAAATTCTGAAAAATCTATTAGCTAAGTTTAAAGAACTAGGATGAAACAAGAGTCTCACTTTTTGGATAAAATCTTGAAGCAGTTAGTGAAGAACAACGTGAAAAATTGAAGCGTATAAATGACTGACTACCGAACAAAACTAGAGAAGTTATATGTACTGTAAGTCAATAAATGGTTATTGTTTTACTTTACATATTGTTTAAAAATATTCGAATGACTGAATATTTTCTTATGTTAAATTGATTTAAAATATCTTTTCGATTTTGTACTTAAATCTGATGTGATGTAAACATTTTAATTATATTTTTCTGTGTTCATGAACGCAAATAAAAATGATCATTCACAATTAAACATTTTTCATGTGTTTAATATTAGGGAATGATGAGAAAGGGATCTTTAACATTAAATCACAGAAAAGGAATGGAATTGAGCCATTCACTAAATACGCTATCATTCAATGTGTGTCAAGCACACCACCACTGCCACCATAATTCAACATAAGTTGTTCAATGCCCACATGCTGTATAGTCATTTAAAACTGACTAAAAGCTAATATGCATCTCTAAAGTCGTTTGCAAACCATTTTGGGCAAGCATTTCTGTATATCTCTTGGATAACCTTTAATCAAAAACTCTCCTAATGCTTGTGATGAAATAAAGTTGACAAGACGTCAAAAAAAGTTGAGGAATTGCCCCATATAATACTTGGTTGTTGTTGGTCAAAATTACTTGAAATAAATCAAACATTCGACAGAGAATAGTGCTGACATGATCATTTATATAAGAAAAATGACCACAGGAAATAAGTTGGAAGGAAGTTAGAGAGCACTGGAAGTGACGTAATACTCGAGGGACGGAAGTGACATCATCACTGAGGGACCGGAAGTGACATCATCTGTGATGTCCGGCAGTGATGTCATCTGGATTGGCCGGAAGTGACATCATCATCGAGGGACCGGAAAATTACATCATCTTCGGGAGCCAGAAGTGACGTCATCCCGGTAGAAGTGTTTGGTGCGGAGCCATTTTCAAATCTCTGAAATGTTTTCGGTGAGCGGGAATTATTACTATTTTTCTTCCTTGGTTCTGTACATGCAGAGAGAGTGATATCAGTACCCCAATTCAATCCTTCGTCTGACAATATATCACTCACCTCAGGGCTTATTGACTACCTCCTAAGCACACGTGTGTAACACGCTTTAACAGCAACATTTGGAACAATGTGTTACAAAAAGTCTGTTGTAGTTGCCTAAAGCGCACTACTTATACAAATACCTATTCTGATCAACTGAAAGAATCCCAATCTACCATCTGTAACTCAATGGAAAAGTTATAGTCTACATTAGCTGAAACTGGAAAAAAATGTGATTCTTTTTATAAGGATCTGTTCAGAATTATTTATAGTTTGTCAAGAATTTATAAATATAATTCTAAAACAAGTAAGCTAGGCTTGTGCTGAACCCTTACATTTTATTTGATATTTTATTCAACATTCAAAGAACCATTTTAGATAGGGCTTTTTTGTCACATAGCTTTCCAAGTCAGATGAAAGTCGAGTTAAGAGATTTATGGATTGCCTTCTTAACAAATTATTTTTTTGCTTAGATTTTGTTTTGATATTGTGTTTTGTTTTTTAAAAAACTAGGGGGCTCTGCCCCCTGCTCACTTCTCTCACCCACCCCTGGGTTTGGTTTACCAGATATACAATTTAAAGAGATTGCTATTTTCATGGGAATTGTTACATATGCATTATTTTCACTTTTACTTTACAACTTTTGTAAAAACAATACCATACTTGTCCTTTATTTCCAGCCCCGGGCATGGTTAAATCTCTTTCTTGCAGGACGTATAACGCTGCTCGTGTTATGGGAGCACGGCTGAACGCACGCTGGCAGTCGGATCATCTGCTGGCGAGCTGCGTGTTCTGCTTGTTGCTTGTCATTGTTTTAAGAGCTGGGAGCATATGAACCATGTCTGCCAAAAACGTTTCAACATCTGCTAGGTTAGATGTCCGTGAACTTGTTTTAAATGTTGTCTCACTGCCTTGTCTCGCGTGACTGTTATATATCTGCACTCTGATATTAATTGCAGGGTTAGATTATGCAGCCATGTGCGGTAGGTCTGCTGTTTGGTGAGATGAGCTTGATTGCTTTGGTCTGAAGCAGGAAAAGGAGGGAGGACAATAAAAAAGGTTTTGAAGTTGTTGCACTTACCAGCTGTCAGCATCTTTCTTTACTAGACATAAAAGTGACGTTAAAGTGTCTCTGGTGGGACATCAAATTGTCTTCACGTTTCGTCTTCCTAGTTTCCCTTCCAACCTTCCAAAATTTTTTTTATAATAGACAGAGATCACATGCTAAAATGCTTGGGCAAGTTTTGCTCTACAGCACTGGTGTTTTTGGTGTTAAAGTTCTGACAAGGCAACATTTACTTGGGAAAGAGAGGCTGTCAGAAGGGTCAGAACCATCCTTAGAGGCCAATCAAAGAATGCGTATGTGTGTGTGAGAAAAAGAGAGACAGAAGAGGGATGATCAAGGCTTAAAGTACAGCACTCACAAGACTTTTTTTCTGCTTAAATTTATTGGCCAGGGTACAGGGCAGCTGATGATGGGCATGCTCACAGAGTAAAGAAAGCCTGTGCTTATGATGTTGCCTCTGAATCTCAGTAAGCAGTGTGAGGTGGAGCTGTTGCCAGTGAATGCAACAGAGAAAGCATCGCTGAAGCTGTGTGGAAGTAGACCCGGAAGATCAGAGTGGTAGGAGCAGGAGTGAGACATTGCATTTTTCATTGTATTAGGCTACCAACACCAGTGGCACAAAATATTGGGCAAATAATAACAAAAAAAACAAACTAGATGATCATCTCTCAATATAATATTATAAAGTGCAACCACCGAAGGATGATATTAAAAAACATCTCAACATCAAATGCTCAGCCCCAAATACAGAAACAGAAATGAATATTTATAAATGTTCCATTTTTGTTCAGTGGGCTAAATTATATTGTATATAAATAATCAATGTGATTCATGACAGTAATGATGACTACTCCAAAACAATGAGGTACACAAGTTCAAACACTTTTTAAATTACATCTCAAAAAAACAATCAATCAATAGGTTTCTATCCTTTAAGCCCAAGGGGTGAGTAAAAAAGTCAGGTTGCACATGCGCTCACATGAGCAAAGGTATGAAAAGAACACTGCAGGGACCGAGGACCTGCCCAATTTTGAGATGTGTTTTCTACTTATGTTATTTTTGCACAACATCACCTTCTTTTGGGAGATGTAAGGTAGTACACTACTTGCCATGAAAGCAGAGGTGCCACTGCTCTACAGAGATAAAGATCTAGCATTCTTTACAAACTTTGGTCTGCAATATTACAATCAAAATTACAGCTTTCACTAATGAAGGTCAAATGTTTGATACATTAGATTTGCAGTATATAATCATTTGTTTATATATATATATTTTTTTATAAATCTTATCAGTGTAGTATGCTATTAAAACAGCCTTGAATATCAGCAATCAGCATTTGCAAAAACATATTTTAACAAATCCAATTTAAAAAATATATTTTTGACTCACATAAAGTGAGAACAAGCAATATATTTTACTATTGATCTGATAAACGAGATGTGAAAGACGGCGAGTACACTTACCTGGCTGAAATGCCTCCGCAATTGAAGGACCAGGGGAGAGAGCGTGCACGGGGCATTATATCACCTGTATCTCTAGATGGTAGTGCCCGTGCGCTGCTATGGTGCCCCAGATTCCCAAAGGGCATCATTGTAGTTTGCTGACTTAGCCCTGTTCAGTTCCATAGGTGCCACCAGGGGATTTTGCAGGGACTGAGGAGACCTACTTTACAGGGCTTTCAGACCATGCTTACGGGACACTGGAAGTACTCCTGGATATTATATAAAAGGAGCCAGCTGCCTCAACTCTGGGATCCAGTGTCGGGAGAAAGGAGGATGAAACTTGAGTGGAGGACAGAGAGGGAGAGACAGAAGAAGAAGAAGAACAAGAAAGCAGAGCAGCTGTATTGTGCTTGTGCTTAACTTTACTTGTGGCTGTGGTGGGAAACACTTACCTAAGAAGAGTTTCCCACAATAAAAACTCTCTTGTTCATTTTACAAGTCCGTATAAGCCTTGACATCGGGTGCTGGGGACCTGGATGGATATGAACTTCACCTTCAATCACTAGTATTCAATACAAGAATAACTGAATGAGAAATTGTATACACACCACAGTTGACAATGTATAGTGGACCTTAACAATCAGGAATGCCTTTCTGCTACTTCTGAAATTTAAATTTAAGCGTTTCCTCACTTCTTATTTCATCTCTTCACTTTCAGACGGCCAATAGTAAACCAAATGCTGGTATAGCATCTTGCAGTATTAAGATTAGCAAGTCCTTTTTTTCCGGTGTATCAAATCTATGGATGATACTTAAAATAATTAACCTTTGAGTGCCACATTAATTCACAGATTGATGGAGTCTGATAAAGTGAAATCCAGAGGAGTTTGGATTGGTCAGTTTAAAATGCAGATTGCATTAATTGTTCTCTGTATAAAGATGTTCAGCATGTATATACCAGTGTTCTGTGGACTTCTGCTCATGGAGATAAGCTTTTATGGTTAAAAATGTGGAAGAGGGTGAAAGAAGTAGTACTAAGATGCAATTTTACCACAGACCTCAGAGATCCTTTATCACACCCTGTCTCAGTATTGTATGAACACAGGAAATTACGAAAGACACAAAGATGTCACCAAGTGTATGCAAGGAGATCATCCACAATGCTGTGCACAGGAGTCATTTGATTATTTAAAAAATACAACTGGTTAAATGTTCATTATCTATCTATCCATTATCCAACCCGCTATATCCTAACTACAGGGTCACGGGGGTCTCCTGGATCCAATCCCAGCCAACACAGGGCGCAAGGCAGGAAACAAACCCCGGGCAGGGCACCAGCCCACTGCAGGGAAAAGTTCATTAAGGTAAACTGAATTCTCTTGTTCAACTATAAGTCAAAAACTTAAGCTGTCAAAGAAAATGGACTGAGGGTACTATAATAGTGAAGGCAAAGGTACTCAGCAAAGAAAGATGACAGATATTCACAAAGAATCAAAAGTGCACAAAATAGTCTCAATAATTATCCAAGAAAAATGCATCTCGTATGAACTGGATTATGTTTTATACCTTTTTTGAATACTTTTGTTATAACTTAACACGATTAGTTTAAACATTTTTGCAGGTTTCAATTTTAAAAAGATGGGAGTTAGGGTGGCATTGTCCTCACAAACTGCAGTGTCCCATGACTTATTTTTTTCCACTTCAAAAACTGATAATTCCAGTAATACACTAACAGTGCAAAAATAGCAAATTGAGCCAGAAGAACATTTTTAATTAGCAATGGCAAAAATGTGCCACTGTGAAAGACCCTACAGACTTATTAATAAACTGAAAATGTTACTCTTTTCTGAGCATGTTTTTTAATCATAGTAATACCTTATCAAACTGATTTTAGTCACATTTGATCAATTTAAATTCAATTTATTAATTAAAACCCACTTCCTCCTCTATATAGCCCTGGGAAATCAAAGGTCTATTGGATGAAACACTGGCTAGGACATTAATTAATCAAATGGCATAATCATCCACACCGACACCAGTACACGGTTTGAAGCCACCAGTTATGACACCCTGTTATGCCTCTAAGCTGGTGCAAACTATAGATAGAGTCCAAGCTGGAAATGAGCCCCAAGACTCTGGAGCTGAGAGGTAGCAGTGCTAGACTCTGTGTCACCATGTCAATATTTGTTCACTCAACAGATTTTTATTAGAAGATATTTTATTGTTAACAACCCTTAAGATTTACAACACATGCTTTGTTGGATTTTTGTATATTTTCGTACTTTCACCTTGACTAACTTCAGAGGCCCTTTATCATAGCATTTATCATTAGGCTTTTTAAATTTCTCCCCAGGACAAATGTTGAGATTCAAATTGAAAGGTTTTGACATTTATTGTAAAATGTGCTACCTATATTTGTGGGATATGAAACCTTTGCATTTTTCCATCAAACCTATTATCAACTGATTAGATGACCCGAGTAATGCTATTGATGCTGGCAGGTAAGACTGGAAACAATCATTAAAATGTCACCACAAGGCTTTTGAAGGTTATTCAGATAAACTTTCTGCTCATATTAATAATTTTTGTGCACAGGGTGTCGTTCATTTTCCGAGTCACAACAATCTTGATGTCGCACTGTGAATCATAGCAATAAAGGCTGCATAATTACACGAATTAACAATAAATGCTGGAAGTCATATGCAAGGCGCTAAAAGGTAATTTAAATTAGCATTTTAATTATGAAAAAGATCTTTTATGTGTCCCCCTCACAATCAACTAATGCAAACAAGCAATTAGGCAAATAAAACAGAATCAAAGCAGTGTGTATTTGATATGATTAAAAAGCATAAATCAAAGCATTTGCGAATGTGACATGTTTTGCCAAGATTACTCAAGCAAAAGCAAATCAAACCTCTTGGAAAGTTTGGCTGCTGAAGTGATTATGGACAATAAGGGTACACATCCATGGAATACCACTGCAGCTGCCTCAGAAATGTTGGGCCTTATCCCAGATCCATGAGTCGTTTTTGTGGAGTTTATATTGTGTCCTCTTCCTGAATGCAGGATTCACTATACTGGCAGAAGAAAAACCTCCCAGCAGGCTTTTACATCCTAGAAATTTGAGCTATGCAAAGACTATGTTAGCAACTTAATTGACTTTTTACTATGTAGGGACAGTACTGTCATTTGTACAGAGTACAGTAACATTCTTACTTGGATATCAACAAACATGCAATATATTTCTACTCTGCTGTGCAGTACTTTGTATTAATTAGTAGAAAAATCAAATCAACTTACCTAATGTACTTTTTACTGTTGTTTCTCTTATTACCTGAAACCTTGTGGAAAAAATAACCCTGAAAAAGATTCCAATTCAGTTAGCAAATTAGTTTCTACATGCGTGAGAGTAGGTGCTAGCATGAGCATTCATTTCAACTGACTGGTTGGCACCTTATAAAGGGCTGGCTTCTGGCCTCTTCCAGATGTTGCCAGCTTTTATAAAAAGAAAATGTAAAAACATTTCTTTAATCATTTGTTACTCTGCAATATCACATAAATTAATAAATTAAACCTTAGCTGATATGCCTTTCATGGTAAATTTAGGTAAAAATTAAAAAATGTGGCCTTTTTGTATTAAAACATATCTACTTCTTCTTCTTCTTCTTCTTTTTCCACTTCATCTTTTCCCACTTCTGTGTTGGAGTCATTATGCTTGATCAACCTTCTCCAAACAGCTTCTCCTTCATCTCCTTTCCAGTCAAGCCCTTTTTCTTTAGATCTTCTTTTACTTTATCCATTCACCTCCTCTTTGGCCTCTCTTGCTTTCTCTTCCCCTGTACTTCCATTCCCATCACTCTTTTGCCCACATATTCATTGTCTCTCCTCATCACATGTCCATACCACTGCAACCTACATTCCTTCAGTTTCTTAGAAATCTCTTCCATTTTTGTTGTACCTCTGAGTGTCTCATTTCTTATCCTGTCCTGTTTTGAAACTCCACACATCCATCTCAACATTTTAATTTCTGCCACATCTAACTTCTTCTCCTGCACTCCCTTTACTGCCCATGTCTCAACTCCAGACATCAATGCTGGTCTTATAAACATTACCTTGAACCTTCACCTTAATTCTTTGATCACACAATACTCCTGATACCTTCTTCCAATTGTTCCATCCACACTGCACTCTATGGGTTATCTCTGCATCTAGTTTTCCATCTCAAGATAGATTATTACATCTATTAGACTAAATATTTAAATATATGCAATCTTTTCAATAGCTCTCCCTACAGGCTAAAGTCTGAAACCTGTTCATCATTCGACCTAATACAGTATATTCTGTCTTCTTCCAATTTATCTTCAACCCTCTATCTTTCAAAGCCCTTCTCCAATCTTCCAATGTCTTCTCCACTTCCTGTTTCCTACTGCTACACAACACAATATCATCAGCAAAAAGCTTGCACCAGGGAGACTGGTCTTTTATTCCATGACTCAACAAATCCACAACCAGGTCAAAGAGGTAAGGACTTAAAGAAAATCCCTGGTGCAGACCTACTCTAACTAGAATCTTGTTTATTACCCCAACACTGTTTTTAACCACACTTTGCTCATCTGTATCTATTTGATCTGATGAAATTCCTTTTCAGCTTTTTCAAAATCACTCTCTCTACCTCTTTTTTCTTTTGTCTCCAGTTATTCATGTACGTCCTCCAAAACTTCTGCCTTGGCTTATGCCACTCCCTTCTTTTCCTCCTTGTTTGTTTGCCTATACATTTCTCAATCTTTCTCCCACACTGATTGGTACCGTGTCTTCTTTACCCCCATCTTAGCCACATCTTACACCTTTCTGTTCCACCACCATGTCTCTTTGTTCCCAGGTGGGCTCCTTCTAACACCTCTACCCTACCCAGCACCTCTTCACCTGCTCTTAATACAACTTTGCTATTCTTCGCCCACCATTCTTCCACACGCTCTAATAACTGCACTTCATTTACAACATTCTCCAGAAAATCTGTTCTCAAGCTCTTCCTCTTTTAATCTATGTCACTTTATCCTTAGTGCTGCTTGCTGTGGTTTTATTCTCTGGCTTATTCTGATCTCCCAGTCCATCACATGTATGAGGCATCACATCAGAGAATAATTATAAATTATATAAAAAACTTTTGTTAAGCTTTAAATTAAAAGCTTTGTGCTGCACTGCCATACTTGCCCCATTTTTGACCTTACCATTCTTTATCTCTTTCAAATGGGATGTTCTGCACATTAGAAAGTCTATTTGGCTTTTCCTTCTTCTTCTACTAAAGTCACAAGCTGGTTTACTTTCTTTTCAAAAAATGTGTTAACTATTACCTGATCAGATGTCATGGCAAAATTTACTATCCTTTCCCCTTCCCAATTTCTTTCACTCCCCACCATGTGCCCTCTCTATCATCCCTCTACTCTTTCCCACATGCTCACTTAGATGACCAGCAACAATCACCTTTTCTCCCTCTTGTACTGCTCTAAGCTCTTCATCCATTGTGTCCAGATAACATCCTTCTCTACTTTCTCACAGTCCGCATAAGGAGCATATGCTCAAAAGACATTAACTACAGACTTGTCAAGGCTCAGCTTGACACTTATTACCCTATCACTCCTCCTGTTCACACTGATAAGAAATTATTATGTTTTAGCTCTTTGGACACTACTATACCGACACCTTTTGTGTCCCTTGCTGATTTGCTCCACCCTTACAACTACTTAAAGCTTTCTCCCAATTCTCTTGCCTTATTCCTCTTCCATCTAGTTTCCTGCACACACAGCACAACTACTTTCCATCAAATCTACTGGCCCTTACCTTTAACTTACCTATTCCTCGCCTCTCTCCTGTTTTCTTCTTCTGCTTCTTCTGGATTAACTATTTCAGCTGAGTCTGCCCTTGGTCTGGTAAGCCCTCATTCACTTCCCACAGGGGTCAGGTGAGGGTTCACCCTAGTATTTTCTGAAACTGATTGGATTGATTCCATAACTAAGGTTTTGGCTATGTTTTATGGCCAGATGTCCTAGGCTTGTTTGCCTCCCTGATGGCCAGATTTTTTGAATTACAACTTTATGTGTTGAAACGTATGCCTCACGAAATATGCACAATAAAATAGCAAATAAAACTGACTAGGTTGCCACCAAGTATATGGTATAACCCTTCTTACATCAGCATGTGTAATTTGACTATGCATCTTTGTGTAGATTTGCATATCATTGGATACCATTAAAAGAGGTGTCTACATGTAACTATCATAAGGGTTGGATGGGCATCCTGGATAAGAGAGGGAAAGAATCCTTACCCAGACGTGAAGCTCCAGGTGGATAGACAGGCATCCCAACCAAGAGTGAGAAAGGTTTCTGACCTGAACGGGACGCCCCTGGTGGATGGACAAGCCAAGAGAGAAGAAGTTCCCTTACCCGGATGGGATGCTCCAGGCAGATGGACAGGCATCCCGACCTGTTATAATTACGGTACCTTTCCTGGCCAGGATCAAAGGGAAGGATAGGAAAGCACTATCTCTGGGGGCTGATTAATCCCCAGGATGGTAGATGGCAGCAACCCTGAATACCAGCGTCCATTCGGACAGCAGCAGGGAATGCGGGAAATTCTAGTCCAGTGATGCAGCCCTGCTGTGGTCTGGGGGCATTGCAGGAGGGTGCTTCAGGGAGTTACACTTCCTACTATTTAAGACCTCCATACAACCTGGAAGTGCTTCCGACATCCGAAGCCCTGGCACTGGAAGTCCTCAATAAAAAGGACCACGCTACCTGGTCCAGGCAAGTTGGAACTAGAAGGAAGGAAGGCAACAATCAACTGGAGGAGAGCAGTGCAGTGGTGAGAAAGAGAGAGGAAGGAGAGATGACTTGTGGCTTGTGCTTGTGTAAACAAGGTATGTGTAAAAAAACACCCTTTGTTTGACCCGGGACCATCTTGTGTGCTCATGTTTGGGGTTTGGGACTTACTGGCGCCCCCTAGTCTTTACAAGTATTAAGCAGTGACCATTTTTAGGGTTCAGTAGTAGACTTAAATTAATGGATGAATGGATAGATGAAGTTTAAGTATGATGATTTTAGAGAGCACACTGACAAAGCTTTACACATTGATTCTCCTGTAATCTTTCATTTTTGTTAATAATGATTTTATAGAAAGAACTGATTAGAGGGAAAATAAACAACAACTGAGACCTGCAGTGAATTGTTCATTATTTACTCATCATTGGGTGTCATTTTGCTTATTTATTCTTGAGGCTCTTTACTAAATCTTCTAATTTTCTGCCTAATTTATATTTCTTTCTGGTAATTACTGCATTCATTTACACACATATTTCTAAGGGTCCAACAACATATTGCTTGGCTTTTAAGCTGAGGTGCATTTATAAAAAAAAAATCTGTGCATTATAAATACAAGGATAAGGTCCCACTCAACAATATATAATTCATAATTTGTCAGATATATGGGTCCACTAAGCAACACAACGCCATCCAACCATGTTGGAACACACTCCAGGATTTTGTATGTTTGATGGAGTAGGATGTAGCTAAGAAGCCATTGTCCAGTTGTCCACCAGCAGTTGTAATTTTTCATGTAAGTTATATTACCTGTTGGGTGAAGCACTGTGACCCTCAAGCTAAGCTGAAGTTATTTCCTAACAGAGAATGAACACTGATTACTTGTACTATGTACAGAGAAACAGTACCTTAGCAGCAGTTATGGGTGTCCATCTCTTTAAACTGATACTTACATAAAGGGGGTCAGAGAGTGATTCCAGGGAAACTCTAATAAATATCCAATACTCAACAGCAGAAGGCAGTCTAGAATTTCCTTGGTAGGAAGCTGTCAATAAAAAGTGAGAGGAACAGGAAGGACAAAGTCAAATGTGGTAGCTGCACTTGTTTAGGTAAAGGAATTCTTAACCAAAATTTGATATTTTTGTTTCTATTAATTACCCTGTTGTTGTTCGTACTGATGACTAACAAAATTTTTAATATCGTGTTTCATGTAGAAAATAGATAACAAAGTTTCTGATACGATGGCCATTAATGGGGCCAATGCGAAACACAGTAGATGATACTAAAAGGACAATGTACCAATATCAATTTACTCATGTCACACAGTCTACTTAATCCACATGTTGGGTATACAGTTGTAAGCTCACACTGTCCCAAACACATGTACTGTATTTTTCTAAAATATTGAAAATAAACCACTTCCAGAAAACCCTTTTGTCCAAGAAAGAGAATGAACTTTTGAATTAAAAAGACACCTCTTCCCTCATTCATTGATTGTTAACATGCAGTACTGTAAATCCAGATTTGTGTCAACGGTTTGTGTCACTGGTCTGGTGAAATAACCTCAGATATGCACAACAGTGATGTATAAATTTCCCCCTGATAATGTCTTCACTCACTTTTCTTTAAATTTTAATATCTGATAATATTCTTCTCTCAGGCTGCATTCAGCAATGTTGATAGGATTGGAGGTGCCATGGTAACCAATGACTTAGCTATAACTTGGCTGGGCTCCAGCCCGGTGAGCGAGAGATGGTTATTCAATTCAAAATCTCATTCTTGTCTGGGCATGCTCCATTTTTTTTTTTACTTTTTTTACCTGGCCCTTGCTACATTTAACTTAAGAATTTGGACATGTCCAGCATTATGTTGGCCTCAATATGAAGTATTGATTACATGTGTTTGTTATTTTACTTCAAGACTTTTCCTCATTGATGAACACCCCAATTAAACCAACTTCCAAAAAAAAACCAAACAAAAAAAAAAAAGGCTGGCCGAATGGGTGGCTCGGTAAAATAAAAGCCCTTGTTTATTTCACATTGGTGATCTGACCTCATTTATACTGAGATTGAAACGGAGCTGTCAAAACACATAATCCTCTGCAGGTGTGCAGGATTCAGAGATTCCCATCGATCTAACAATAATTGACACCATTTTGCACTTTCTGTTCATGGTACAAGCTAATTAAATGCTTGTTTTCATCAATTATGCCTCATTGTTGCCATTCCCACCCCTTCAGTCAGCAAGCAATTCAGAAAAAAGATTCTACAACCAAAGTTCAAGTGAATAGTAAAGAACACTTTGAAACTTACAAAATCTGATTGTGACAATCAGGGTCGTCATAACATATGGGCACAATGGGCACTGGCTGGGGGCCCCAGTAACATAGGTGCCCATGATGTTTCTAATGCCTATGTATGTTTCTTTTTGCTATCAAAACAGGGGTCCTGCACATTAGTTTGCCCGGGGGCCTATGATGCCGTAAAGATGGTCCTGGTGACCCTTGCACCTGGTAGTGGTTCTAATTAGGAGAACACCTGAACTAAATGAGAGTTTCCATTTTTTTCTCGTCTTTTCTTTTATGCAGAAGGGTTTAAAAAGCATGCCTTCACCCTGTTGGGGAGATCCTAGACATGTAGGAAACTAATGAGCTGCCAAGGGCTGAAGAGCCTGTTATCCTCACAGTTGTTTTAACTTCAAATAAACAAATAAGAAAAAAGCATTGTCTGTCAGTTTAGAGTTATGCCCTTCGGTGACTATGTTGCATCATCAACATTTCATGCTTCATTTAACCTTGCATTTTTTGTGCACAATGGAATATAGTGCTTATTGTTTCTGTGTCACGTTGTCATAAACACTAAGCAGCTAAGTAGCATAGTGCAGAGCTATGCTCCTTTTCTATAAATTTCAACTTGATTATCTTTGAAAGCCACACAATGAATAGGAAAGCATAACAATGCCATAAAATACATTTTTTGTTTTAATTTGAATTAAGGAAAATGTTACCTCTTAACATTATTTGTGTTATACTAACAAGCTATGAACAATGGTACAAGCTAGGCTACTCTCTACAGTCATGCTGTAATCCATTAATCATAACTAGGCACTGTTATGATTATTCTCTGGCGTTCAGAAATTATTATTAGTTATGATTATTTTATTTGTATTTTGTCTCCTTGGCATCACCAGTTTGTGTTTTTTCTGACAGTTACAGACATTTTGTTATTGGCAATGGGGTCTGGTTGCTAATCATGTGTTTAGATGATTTTGTGCGTATGACATCATCATGTCTTCATTATTTATAATGACCATTCCCATCAATCTTTATTCGCTCATTAGTCTAAATAACACTTTTGGTCAATTTGTGGTCACCTTCCATCTGGGATAGTAAATAGCTTAAAGGCACTACCGAGAAGCCTAGATTCTTTGTTTGCTCTCAGGACTCTCATTTATGCGTTTTGGTTTATAGCTACTGTGGCAGGGTGAGGTAATGACAGCACAGAAACTGCATGAAGAAATTTGGGGCGCCATTTATGATCCGGACACAGCAAATTAAGTAAAAAAGGAAAAAAAAAGGAAGTATTATCACTTCAGCAGGATCTTTAGAAGAACAAAAATACGGTTTGGACAGGTCTAGAGGAGCTTTGTGACTCGTTGCACTGGTCAGTCAATGACCCCTCTTTCTAGGACACCCAGGGGTTTATGGCGGCTAAACCGAATTGTGCGGGGTTAAGTGACTTCCTCAGGCAGCTTCTCTGTGCTGTGGGGAGAGGAAAGACCAACAATGTTAGCAGTAGCACCGTCTCTCATCCCAGTAGGTTGTTACATACCTTGACACACACTCCATGCGTGACACTTGTTCTCCTCTCTTATTGGCATGTTGACAGTTTTGCCTGTCCCTCCACTCTGATTTTGCCTCAACCTTCTCTGTGCTTTCACTTCTCTGCACTCTTCACTTCACAGTGATCCTAACAAGAACCATTGATTGCATTCTGTTTGGTGCCTTTAGTAGAAGTTACCCACTGATCTTCATTGGTTAGTAGAGTAGGTATTCTGCCCACAGATTTATTTTAGTCTAAGAGACTTTACAATTTTTATTTATTCTTTAATTGAGTTTAATTTAATTTGATTCAATCCAGCTTAATTTATTGTCAATTTATTATACCTTAAAGTACAATAAAAGCTTTTCTTGCTAGTACCACTAGTACAAAGCCATGCAGGGACAGCACTGTACACAATATACTAATACAGCAGATACAAACTAGTAAACAAAGCAGTGGTAATAAAAAGCTAATTAATACTGATAAATCTATAATATCCATCCGTCCATCTATCCATTAATTTTCTAAACCCATTTATCCAGAGCATGGTTATAGGGAAGCAAGGCAGAAACAATCCCTGGACAGGCACCAGTCTATCACATGCTGAAGAAAACTTTTACTATATCAGATTGAAAAGGAATAAATAAATGTAAAAATATCCATTTTATATCTAACAGAACAAGTAACAATCAGACATTCAATACATTATTGAATTATACAATTATTTCATGATTTCTCATACTGTATTTGACTTTTCTTTGTTTGTCCTTATGAAGATGATCCATCCTCATTCTGGTTAATGTTTGGTTTTCTTGGGTTCTTGCTTTCTTACATAGACTGATCATTCTAATAAGCTCACTCAGCCCTTCACAGTTCATTGCATGCACCTAATGATACACCTAGTGAGCACTCGGTGCTTGAAGCTCAATCAATGGTGTCTGAAGAGTGCTTTAGGCAGACCTCCACACAGTAGGTTGTGCTATTGATTAGGTTCTACAACTGTTTCATTATGTTTTCATGCTGTTTCCCTTTAATTTATTTTTTAGTTCCTTTGTGCGTTTGCAGGATCTAAGTTCACCTAAATGTTGTAGTTCTGATTATGATTGTCAGTTCCCCTGACTAATTTTACAAAGTAACCTTCTGTTATTTGATATTTTGGCTTTTGTTTCTTCATTATATTTAAGAATTATTACATTATTCTTTGGGTCTTGTTATTTTGTTTCTGTGGTTTTAAAACCTGAAGAAATTAGTGTCACTTTCATTTTTGATTTTTCTTTTTCATTTCAGATTTCTTACTTTATTGTACCATTTTATTTTGTGTTTGTAACAATGCTATTTTTTTAACGGTTGCTGCCATTTTGTGCACCCATTGTTCTGCCAGCTTAATAAGTCATTGCTGCGTGGCACTCAGTGTTAAAATAGGTATTAACTTCCTAAATTTTGTTTGAAGTGCTTTTTTTTGTTCTTTCTGGTTTAACAATTTCTTGCCCAGGGTATCTCAGATTTTTGTTTGTATATTGGGTTTTATTACACTATTGTTTGATTTCTGCCTTTGATCCCTGCTTGTCTTAAGATACAGATTTTACCTCCCAGTCCTTTGTCTTCTTTTGCCTATGTGGCCTGCTAGTTTTATTTGTGGTAGAACACTTTCCTGTTTTTTAGCTATTGCTTGTACATTTTTACAAATATTTTTTTAACTTTTGACACATGTATTCATAAAGTGTTTATGGCTCATTAGGAGCTAGTTGTACAGCCAGATACTTGCATCTGATTTGACAAGATAAATTGCACAAAACCAGCAACTGAAGCCTTAATCAATAAAGATCAAGTTATACCTCTTCCTCGGGTAAGCATATGGCAACGAAGATGTACGGAGTACAGTTCCGATTAGGCTGATAGGTTGTGATCACAGCAAACTTTAAACAGGAGATGATCAAAGCAGGACAAATCTGATAAAAAACAGAAATTCTCTCAATAAATTACAGCTTTTGTTTTGATGTACTTCAGTCTGAGAGTTGTGTTCATCATTGAAGTTCACTTGTGTGAAACACCTTCCAATGATTATTGCTTTCATGTCCTGAGTCATCACCATTTTATTGTAGGACAACCTGAATTTAAGACAAAAGTTGTAAGCAGAGGCATCGCCAACAACATCAACTTTATACTGTATTTAGACTGTTTGGGATTGTTAATTGTTTATTTTCAGGTGTAGTGTTGTTTTATATTGTCGGGGTGTGTTACAGATGTATTTTGTAAATATTTCTCTTTTTTCTTCTTATACTAGGGGGCTTTGCCCCATGCTTGCTTCGCTCGCCAATTCTTTGTTTGGTTTTCCAGATACACACTTAAGATTTTTTTTTTCTTTGAATTGTTGCTATTTCATTAGTTTCACTTTTATTTCAGAACTTCGTTAAAAACAATATTTGGAATCTTTTGAGTCCCAACATGCTGATGAATCTTTTAAATGAGGTCCGTGAGACATGTGTTTAATGACTTTGTACCATAATTCAGTATAGGTTTCTCTGTTTGGAATTTCAGCACAGACAAAACGAACTACATCATCAGCAGTTAATATTTTTTTTTGCAAAGTAACCAATAAATGCATGTGAGGTAAACCCCGTGTTTGAAATTCTCTGACTTAAACTTCAAAGCCTTACAATATTTACATACTTCTAACATATCACCTATGTCCATATATTCAACCTCTATTTGCCTTTTCGTTATTTCTCCTAGTAATAATTTCTATTTTTTTGCGCTAATGCGATGTTTATTTTCTTTGTTTTGACACTGTCGTTTTTTTCTGCCTATATATTTTGTATCTTGCTCTGCATGTGTTTTGCACCTATGTTTTTTTGAGTCTTTTGAATTCCAGTTTTCATTATCTCTAACCTGCTCTGCATGTGTTTGCCCCCCTTGTTTTTTAATCTCTTTATGATGTTTTACTTTGTTTTCTACTCTGTCTTTTATTTCTGACCTCGCTTTGTCCTGCTTTTTGACACCTGGTCCGTGGTGATTATTTTCCCTTTTTCGAGTAATAATTTCTGTTTGTTTGCGCTACTGCGATCTTTACTTTCTTTTTTTATACTTTCTAATTTTCCTGCTTTCATATTCTTTAACTTTCTCCACATGTGTATTGCGGCAACTTTTTTTTTTTGAGAATTCCGAATTCCACTGCTTTCATAATGTCTAACCTGCTCTGCATGTGTACAGTAATCCCTCCTTGATCGCGGAGGTTGCGTTCCAGAACCCCCCGCGATAGGTGAAAATCCGCGAAGTAGAAACCATATGTTTGTATGGTTATTTTTATATATTTTAAGCCCTTATAAACTCTCCAACACTGTTTATAAATATTCTCCGCACAGTTATACAGTAAACCCTCGTTTATTGCGGTTAATCTGTTCCAGACTCAACCGCGATAAGTACATTTTCACAAAGTAGGATTCTTTATTTATAAATCTAATATTTTCACAGTTAGAGCATAAAAAACCTGTTTACGACCTTCTAAATACATTTTTTAACATTATTAGAGCCCTCTAGACATGAAATAACACCCTTTAGTCAAAAGTTTAAACTGTGCTCCATGACAAGACAGAGATGACAGTTCTTTTTCACAATTAAAATAATGCAAACATATCTTCCTCTTCAAAGGAGTGCACGTCAGGAGTAGAGAATGTTAGAGAGAGAGAGAGAGAGACAGAGTGCGAAAAGCAAACAATCAAAAATCAATACGTTCTATTGGGCTTTTAAGTATGAGAAGCACCACGATAAAGCGGCAGCAAGGAAGGGAGCAATGTGAAGGTAGTCTTTCAGCATTTTTTAGAGGAGCGTCCATATCCTCTAAGCAAACAGCCTCTGTGCAAACAGCCCCTCTGCTCACACCCCCTCCGTCAGGAGCAGAGTATGTCAGAGAGAGTGAGAGAGACAGAGAAAAGCAAACAATCAAAAATCAATACGTGCTGCTAGAGCTTTTAAGTGTGCGAAGCACTGCACAGGAAGCATATCGTATATCATTGAGGAGTTTTATTTAATACGTAATACATGCTCTGATTGGGTAGCTTCTCAGCCATCCGCCAATAGTGTCCCTTGTATGAAATCAACTGGGCAAACAAACTGAGGAAGCATGTACCATAAATTAAAAGACCCATTGTCCGCAGACATCCGCGAACCAGTGAAAAATCTGTGATATATATTTAGATATGCTTACATTTAAAATCCGCGATGGAGTGGAACCGCGAAAGTCGAAGCGCGATATAGCGAGGGATCACTGTATAGTGCCAACATTTGTGAACGTCTTTATGAAGTTCTACTTTGTCTTTTACTGTCTGTCTTTTAAGTCTGAGCCCGATTGGACCTGCTTTTTTCAATTCCACTTGTTCCAGGCTGATAATTACTTTCCTTATTTTCTGAATTTGCACCTTGATTATTCTTTTTCTTTTTTGCTCTTTTTTTCTCTCCAATGCTTTTGAGTCTGTTTTCTCATCGCTGCTTTTTTCTTTGCTTAGTCGTCGACGATTCATTTATAACATTGTCCTGACAGCCCTGGATCTGTGTGTGCTCAAAGCCTTACACTCACACGACTGAGTGTTTTGCTGCCTGTTGTCTTATTTGATATTGGTTGTAAGTAGGGCGTGTCTTGCAAGAATCTCATGTTCTACGTCATCGCGAAACGGTCCTGGGTCAATCTCTTGGCACAAAGTCTCATGTTTAAGGTCCCCGTAATACGCTCCGTGGCTATTCTCTTTCGTCTCGCGGGTCTTTTAAGTGTCTTCCGTGATCTTAAAGCGAAGATCATGTCTCGTCTCCAGTCTTTCTCTCCCAGGATTTTTTTTTATAATAGAGAGATTTTTCTGCCATTTCCTTCTGTCTCTGTGAGTACTGTACAGATCAAGCTAAGGCTGGGCGAATTCCTGGCATTGTCAGTAAAATAAATAAATCTTCATGTAAACAGTGAAACTCTGGGATGCGTCCAGTTAATCTTTAACTGCTACAAGCATTAAGTACTTATTAGGGCCTTTTGTGTCTTATAATAGCCAGTTGACTCAGCAGCAGGTTTAGTGCCTTCAGAATTATGTTTTCATGCCAGCTGAGTCTCGATATTACCTGTAAATTGCTTGACTGTTGCCATTACATCCAGCAGAAAGTATGCCATCTTTGAGCAGCAGGCAAGTAAGACAATTATAGCTCAGAAAGACTAACAGAAAACAAGGATGATATACTCAGCTATGTAGTGTCTTTTAGAAGCCTGGGCATATCTTGCTTTTATCAGCTAAAGAACAAAACTACAGCATTATGTTAGTGAAAACACTAGGCAAGATTATACATTTTAGGTTCAAAGAATAGGTAGAAGAGCAATGAACTTAGAGATAGCACGCTGGAAAAAATATTAACTGCAGACAAAACTAGCAGAAGATAGTTTGGAGTAATTGTAACATGTGCCACCCTAACAGGTTCCATTCTTCCTCAAAAAATTTTAAGGCATGTCAGGAGGATTCTTTGATCAACAGAGGAGCCAAAAGTATTTACAAGATAAGAAAATCAAGAGGAGACAGGTGTTCCAATGGGAGCTTTCAGAAGGTCTTTCCTTTTGTTTAAAAGAGCAGTGCATACAACATATTGGGAAAAGAATTAAACTCACACTAGAATCCCCCAATCCAAAAATAAATGCAAATATGTAAAGTTATATAGAGAAAAATACAAATCAGTCCCTGACCTCCCGTGATTTAACTGCAAAACGCAGAACAAACAACTGCATACACTCTGTGGTAGATGACTTGGATGCCTCCATGCTGGACGGACCAGGGGAGGAAACATCGCCAGAACATTACCTCCCCCTGAGCGGTAGATGGCAGCCCCTTTGGGTTGCAGCAGTGCGTCGGGCTCCTGCAGGGCTACATGGGAATTGCAGTTGGATACAGCCCTGTTGGGATCCATGGGTGCCGCCAGGGGATGCTGCAGCTGCTGCTGAGGACCTAAAATGGGATAGTTGACACTACTCGGGGGGCCAGAGTCGGGAAGAAGAGGACAAAGCCTGAGGTGGACTGGAGGTCAATGGATTGACAGAAGAGAAGTGACTGGATTGTGTTGTGTGCTGGTGATTTGTGCACTGTAAATAACATGTGTGCTGGGTGCAACACCAGTCTCCTGCCTGTCTGTGTAGGGGTTGGCTTCACAACTCACACAAAGTCCAATATAAAGCACAGTACTTGCAGGGAATAATAATGAACGGGACCTGGCAAATCCAAGTAATGAAATGAAAGCAGATGACACAGTTCAAATATGCCTTTCCAAGATATACATGAAAACAACCTCATCGGTTAGTCCAGAAAGCAGACAGGGAGTCATGAGTAGTGAATGAGCATGAAAAGTCTATATGTTGCTCATTTTGCTAAATAACAGCAGCTTTTGTAATGCTGATTAAGATCCCATTGTTTTCTGATGTGTTCATTTTTCCTCTATCCAGTATGAATGTGTGGTCCATTTAAAGTTATGCAATCCAGAACTAAATAACAAAGATTCCCACCTCCACAAAAGGTTAAGTGTTGATGTTGATGACATCCTTGCAGTTTGCAGAGGGAAAAGCTTCTTCACAGATATTTAAATATACTGGAAAATGGTCAGAAAACATAACATTTATAAACATAAAACAAGCATAACTAAAATTTTAAGCAGCCCCACTAACAAATTCAGTTTTGCCTGTTCTCATTATTATTTTGCTAGAGATATAGGGTGGTTGTGAGCAAACCTATAAGTAAAACAATAAGAAACCCAAATAAAAAGTAAAGTAAAGTGTCTAACAGAAGAGTAACACAGAATATACACAACAGATACTATACAATGCTCCTTGGCTTAGCTATATTTTCATCCTAAACCTACAGTTACAATCCCCCCATTCACCTCTAGTTTTCCTCTTTTCACTCTGGCCTCAGATATGGGAACTTCTTCACCTATCACTGACTTTTGCAACGACACTGTCGTAACACTATTCTTCTGCTATTCCTTAAATTTGTCATGGCCTGTCTTGTTCTCTCTGTCATTGGGCTTCAAAAACATATGGCTTACTGACCCAGTAAACCACTACTTTTCCTTTTAGATGCGAAACTGCACAGACGTCATTCCCTGTGGCTACCCCAATGTGTACCTTAATAAAAAAGATTAGTGACCATTTGGTTGCATTTTCATTATTTGAAAGAAATCACAAAGAAACATGTTTTTAATAAAAGGAACATCAGAAGCATTTTACCCAGTTTAATGTTTCATTCTCCAAGGACTTCAAGAAACAGGCAAGTCAATATTTCTAGACAAATGACCTGTGAGTTATGACAATATGTCCCGTGACTTTTGATTTGGTGCAGAGTTGTCCAAGGCTCATCAATCAGACAGAACAGAATTTGCGAGACAGACCTAGGGGAAATCAATATCAAGTGGTAAACTGAAACAAAGCACACCTCCCAGGGAATTGCAGATGGCTCTGTCTGATATAGTCCAGATTGGAGCATTCTCTTTCTTAGGATATTTTTTCATTCTCCTTCATCTAAACAGTTGTTTCATTGGAAAAGGGAAAACTATTCCTATTGCATTTGAGAATATGCCAGGTCAGAGATGTTGGTGCATCTAATACTTGTGTTCGCACAACTCGGTGTCCTGCCTTAGGGTTGTAATTGTGCTGTTCACTGATGCCTTTACCTCTGATTATAGTGTAGTGTTTATATTCCTACTCCATCCACTCACCTTCATTGCTTCTTCACCCTGTTTAGGACCTGCAAAGAACAAGAATCTATCAGTCAACATTGGACATAAGACAGAAAGATGTTCTGGGAAGCTCATCTCCTACAGTTTATAAATTTTATATATTTATAGCTAGAATTCTATTCTTTAGACATCTGAAATTGCTTCTATGCACTACACACATTACATAAAATATCAAAAATCAAAGATGAAGAAAAAAAGGAGGTAAAGAATTCCCCCTTTTCAATAAAAAGTGTATTTGGATGTTGTTGTATTGCAGCCAAGGTTCTTTAACTAGCTATGTGTATTTTCATTATCATGGTTCTCTTTAATGTTTATTTTAAAATTATTAATTTTTATATTTATATGTAATTTCTGTTAACTTCCCTTATTATTTGTATTCTGTGGCATTACATTTGCTGCCATTTTCTGTACTTTGTGGGTGGAGCCCCAGGAGGTCGGGCTACTCTGATGTCATAGCTACTGGATCCTCCTTTTGGCCTTATATTGCCAGTCAGAGGCGAGACCCAGCAATTGAGATGTGAGTTTGTATTGGAGTTTAAAATAACTATTTTTCTATATTTGGATTTTTTTTTACCTTTCATTGGATTCTGATTTTGGATAGTGTTTTAGGACTTGTTAATTGAACTGCCTTTTATGCAAATCCTTCTTTGAGCATTTTTTTCTTGTTTGTTAAATAAATTCCTCATTAATAAACATACATTGTTTGTTATTTATTTTGGGACTTTTATAATTATTTTGCCTGCTCTCTAACTTTGGGCCTAATCCAGCTGAAGTCAGCAGATTGCCCGACTAAATCAAGTGAGCTCTGCAGGTAGAATTCTGGCCTGATCCCCAGTTTGTTTTTGGCAATCTAACCTATTTTGCCTAGGAGTAAACTCCTATATCATAACATTGCTTGACTTGTCTCTACAACTGGAGTTTGATTGAGCTCTCCCTTGTGATGCATTTCTGAAATATATTTTGTGACTTTCTTTGCATTTTGAAGGTTTAAAGCAAGCCCACCACTGTTAAGCCTGCAGGTTGAAATTAAGGGACTTACTGTCTTGGGTGAGCCTCTTCTGGGCTGGCCAGTGAAGGTCCTGGCTTGCTTTTTGAGCTTGTTTTGGACATTTTGCCATGTTGTTTTCTCAAAAGCACAGCAGGTGTCATTACCAACACCTTAGTCCTCCAGTGTTCTGAATGCCTTTTTTATCCAAGTTGGCTTACAAGATTTGGAGATGTTACAGTACTTTACAGCTGGAGCTCAAACAGGTTAAGTGACTTACCCAGAGACACTCTTGTTAAAGAGTTAATGCTGCCAAGTGTTCCTATAACAGTGCATCAAAAATTAATGGAAAGGAAGCTTGTTTTCCGTTCTGCATTTTTTTTTATTTGTTTGTAAAAGTAATCAGACTATTTCTTGGACAGTTGCTTTAGTTTAAAACTCTGTCCTCCTAGTTAGTAAATTCTTTTGTGTGAAAGAACACTATATCATATAGGCTGGTGTGTATATTTTAATGTCAGAAATAAGTTAGTGGTGGTCTCAGGTGGCGTTTCCATCAGATGTGTGGTGATAAAGCACCAGGGCACAACATCATATTAAACTGACCTTTAGTTCCAATTAATGTTCTGGCTGCCTTTGGGATACTCATGAGCCAGAAATGGGCCTCTAAGATTCGTGTTACTGCTTGGCTGTCAAGGCTATAACTTTGAAGAATGAGTCCATACTTGTGTATGATCTCGGAGGAAAGGAGGAATTGGAGAGCTTCTTAGTGTCAATCCTCTTCAGTTTATTGATTTATTGCATTTTCTTTTCTGTGCTGGAATTCCATTTTTTGAATTCTAACTAATGTAAATATGCAGCCTTGCAGTTCCTGAATGAATCCCTCAAATACTTACATTGGCACACAGTTTATAAAATAAGGTGTTTATTAATAATAACAACTATATTCTCATTGACAGTATTGACAGCAATATCAGGCACAAAGCAGGAACGGAACCAGCACTTGTAAGGATGCCAGTTCATTGTAGGGCCACTCAAACACACACATCCTCAGAGTTACCAGTTGACCTAACTTGAATGTATTTTGTGGTATGAGAGAACATGCCAAATCCATACAAGCAATGACTAGGCACTGGGTTCAAACCTGGAACACCAGATCTGAGTGGCACCAACAGTAACAACTGTGCTACCCTAAAGGTGTTTATATTACAATAGAACAATTGGTGGCAGAAGATAGAAAAAAGAATAAAGAAACAGACAACAAATTACCTCTTACCTAAACAGGTACAGAGAACAGGTGCTCAGCTCACTTGCACCATATTCCTCCTCACTGTTTTACTTCACCTCCTCTGTTCCTTTCCTTACATCTCCGAATACCTGGATAACAGTGATGCTAAAGAGAATTTTTTTTTTGTGTGCAGACCTTCTTGATGTAATTGGAAGCTTTGTTATTTTAAATTCGGATGAATGACATTGTGTACCTCTTCACACTGCCATTTCTCAAGGTTTACATTGAAAGACTTAATTTTCCGTAAGTTCTAGATGTAGCTTCGTACTGTTCTTCAAAATACACACAGTTTTTAATATAACAAATCCTTGCTATTTGTGGAATCTGTTCCCACAGATTCATGTATCTATAAAAGATACACATTTATGGTCGACTTGTGCCTTTTTGCAACCACATGCAGTGGAAAAAAAAATTCTGAGAGGCCTATTGTGCAGCAGTGACATGTGAAACTGAGCAATAACAGGTCTGTGGATGCCCTTGGCTGTCTGGGGCTGCATGTGTGCTACACTGAGTTAATCAATGTGTGTCTACCGACAGGCATGGTTAAGCTCCCCAACCCCACTTATGATGGGGACCAGGGCTTGCAATTGTTCACCAAGAACAAGGAATTCCCAGAAAGTGAGAGTCATAAACTCACACTCATTACGTTCCTGCCCTTTGTACACACTACTCATCACTTCTACCAATTAGATGGCTTAGTAAGATCCTCAGATTGTCCCTGCCATGGTCACTCTTGATTGAACTTGACTATAGAGGATGTAAAAGTCATGTCAAGGTTTCTGTCGGTGAATCTGTAAAGAATAATTACTGAGCTCAAATGGCAAGAGTGGAAATCCCATCTGCTCAGCTCCTCAAATCCAGCCTATTCATCCCATGTAAGCCAAAATGGTTACATTCCTCCACCTCTCTCTGTTTTCAACTGCGGGGGCCCAGGTGCCTATCTGTCTGCTTCAGTAAGACAGTTTAATAAATTCATTCTCACAGCTTCTGTTGTGTTAACAAGTCTCCATATTCTGATAATATTCCACACATTCTCAATATTGTATGTTTTTTTCCAGCTAAACTTATTAAATTTCAATAATGGTAGTGAAGCGTGGTCTTATGTGTTTTGCCATATGCTCCTACATGCAAATGCATTGTGATGACCTTAGTTTATTTTGGGTACACAAAATTATTTTTCTATTTCTGTGGGCAGCTTGTCTTAATTCTAATGTCAGGATGCCACATAGACGGTGTGCCAGCCATTCTGATGGATAGATGTTCTCTCTAGACCTCTGGCAATTCTTCTTTTTTGCTACTTTTCCCATGGGGTTGTTGACCTCAAAATGTCATTTATATGTAATTGGCTAACTACTGTCATAATAAATAGCTTGGCCTAAAAGTTAGGATTATGAAACTATGTTGAAAACATCTTATCTTAACAAGATTGTCTGTCTGTATTGTATCTACAGTATATCCCTAGGGACAGATGCATTCCACTTAACCTTTGGAGATATAAACCTAGGGTTTTCGAGTGAGTTATAAACTGAACATACAGACATTTAGACAACAATATGTATTTGTATAATTTAACCTAGAATTAACAAATCAAACTATAAGGTAGAGTACTAATAAACATTGCTATATGTGTAAAATATCTGTAAGTAAAAATTCAACTTCTTAGGAAAAAAAACAAAGTTAATGTTTAATCACTACAGTTTGTCCCACAGTCCACTAAAGCTTACATGTATCTAAGCAAATATACAACAAGAAAGTAGTTCACTACAGTTTTAAACAGTGTCGGTAGTCATAAAATATTTCATTATACTCTTTCAGGTGTGAAGATTGTGTAGGTCAGTGGTTCTCAAACTGTGGGGCGGGCCCCCCTAGGGAGGCGCAAAGTAACTAAAATAGGGACACAAAAAGGTGAAAAAAGAAAATAAGAATCAGAAATATGAAAAATACATCTACTGAAACCAAAATAAATTAACTTAAACTACATTCTGATACTAGAAAAATAAATATAGAGTTAGATAAATGTCGATAAAAGATAAGTAGGTATAATAAAATATGCATCTATGATATATCATTAATTAAAAAAGAACAAATTGGTATTGGTGGGCTCCTTTCATAAAAATATTAGGGGAGCGCGATTAAAACTGTTATGAAAATTCGGGTCGCAAATGCTTAAAGGTTGAGAAACGCTGGTGTAGGTGAAGATTGGAAATGGTGAATTGTTCCTTCAGCACAGGCACATACAGTACAACCTTAGCCTGTGGCTTGTTAGGTTTTTGAAGAAATGCAAGGGTACACACATACCAGGGAGCCCAAATCTGGTGTTGTTATTACAGATATGGAGATAGTCTTGACTCAGAAGTGACTTGTCATTGACTTGAAATGATGTTTGGGTTCGGGCGTTAAGGCCACTTTGAAGAGAGCTGAGGGGAACGCTGAGGGTAGGCACTTGACAGGCAGATGGAGGAGAGACTACAGTCAAAGGAAGTGGGGGAAAGGAAGGAAAAGGTGAATGAGCTGTTTCTGTGTTTGAGGCATAACTAGTGCAGTGTGGCCAGCCACCCCCTCAACCAGTTAGGGAGAGGAAATCTGTATTAAGGAGGCCCAGAGTGTCACAATATGTTTTGTAATATGTTTTATTACTGTCATGCACGTTTGCCCTCACGTTAACCCTTTTGGTGGCACTGCTAAAGCACATGGGACAAAGTGCAACTACATAAGCACACAGGGTAAAGATGTGTCAGTGATATATGCTTGCTGATAGTAAATTCCCATTAGTAATAATCATTCAATTTTAAGTGAAGTACTCATATAAATGTAATTTTAGTTATGATTGATAATGCTTTCATGAATTGTGTTTTCACCACTGCAACAAATATGTTTTTTATAAAAATAATACAAAGAAAATACTATACACAAATAGAGAACACAAAAATACATATATATACTGTATATAAAAGGGTAGTTGTACTATGCAATTTATTGTGCGACATTAAGCACAATCGTTCTCAACAGTCTAAAACCAGCTCCCATTCGTATGTCCATATGAACTGTTCAAGGCAATGATTTAGCTTGACATATTATGATTTGGACACCTCTAGCTCTGTAGGGGAACAATCCACAAGCTCTCTAAATGCATGATATGTTGCAAACCTTAAAGCAAATAATATTTTACTGTGCAAGCTAACCTTTTTGTCATTTTTTGTAAGCATCCTTTAATGAACTTACCTTCACTTTTCTCCACAGAACTGGCCTGAGATGGACAACGCAACTCAGTAATTGCAGACATTTGTCACTGCACACACATTTTTGCCACACACATTTGTCACTATGCCCTTTTGTTGGTGTGTTTTGTCACTGTAACCCCTTTCCTGTTATTTATTATTATCTTTAATAAATCTCTGTAATTGGTGTTTTGGGTTTCCTTGCCATCATTTGGGATTGGAGTGCTTAAGGGTGAACAATACATAACCTTCTTTGAGTAAGTTCTGCGTGATTGTGCTCTTTGATGGACTGTCTGACATACTGTAGGCTTTCTTTCCATGATGAATACAGGAGGGTCAAAAAATGGATCAATGGTTTGATGTTGAGTCTCACGTAAAAGCTCCATTTGTTTTCAGAATCTTTTTATTCTATTAGATATTAGATAGACACCAGAAGTTGCAGTGTATCCCCTCACTATCCTGCACTGCATGGATAGGACAACAGCAGGGGTTTAGAAAACATTCATGTTTATATTCTACAGTGAATTCAGTAGGGCCCAGATCTTTTTTTTTTTCTAATTATTCATTTTAGGCCAGAAATTGTGCCTACAGTTTGTGCTAGCCTATATGTGAATATAAAAAAGCAATGGCTTTTAATAAGCTGAGAAAGACACCTACCTGATTACTCAACAATTAAAGTAGACAACAATTAAATAATATGCTGCTGGGGTTTTTAAACTGATGGGCTCATTGTATGTATGGGTTACTGCATACAGTTTTGACACATTTCAACTACCAGAAGGACACAGAATGAGCCTGACAGCCTGGTCCCATTTGGTTTTCCATTCCTAGAAATACGTCTGATGGAAGTAAGACTTTTACTTTGATTTCAGTAAATGTATGAAAGAGATATTAGCCTACACACCTACAAGAAACACATGGTGGGAATAACTGTGCCAGTAATAATTCTTCTTCCTGTTTTTTTTTACTCAGCACCTCTTTAAGTTCTGCAGGATGTCTGTTAATGCCAACTTTTTTGATATTCACCTTTACATAACATAGGTTCTGCACTTTGGTTGACATTTTCCTGCCTTGCATTCACCTTCCCACAACCATAAACTTTATAAGTGGCAATCCGTTCTTCTGTTTGAAACATGTGTGACAGTTTGAAAGAAGTTACTTGTTCTCCTTCTTTATGGTCATGCTGCTACCAAAACCCTACAAAATTCACATTTTTTTCTCTCTTTCAATGACCCCTTCAAAATTTTTGATAGATCAGATTTTGGACGGACTGGGCATTTTTTTTATTTCATAAATATGAATGAAAATGACCATGCTTAAAATTGGATGGCACAACCAAAATCTCTGAAAGCTGTGTTAAATAAAAATGTCAGTGTTACTAATGCTCATTTTGAGAACTTTATAGAAAAAAAGTGCACTATGTCTTATCTGATCCATTGGTTAGAATGTTTCTAAAACACCCGCTGCTTTCCAGTTTAATCTGTGCTCAGTGTGTCATTCCTTCATTTTTGTTCCTCTCTACAAACAGTCAGAGGTGATGAATCAGTGCTCCCCACTAATAGACTGTGTGAAATACTGAAGGAGAATTTCAGCTATTCCTTATCTTCGTTCGCCAGATTCCAATTACTATTCTTTAGGCTTTTGGCTTCAGCTGTAATATTTTTACTGTTTGCTTAATGAGAAAAAAAGAGAAAAAAACTTTTGAGTTTTTTTTTTTTAATTCCAGAAACGAAACTTTTTTTTTCGCTTTGTGGTCACTTGTTTTTTTATTCATACACTTTATTATCTCTCACTTATGCAGGCAGCAGAATTTTTCATTAATCTCTTTAGAGAGAGAGGGAATAGGTCAAATGTTTAAAGAAACGACTGGTGTGAGCAACTCCAAAGTACAAGTCAAATACAAGAGAGATGGAGAGACATGAATAATGCACACACAGCCGCTAGGAGCATCTCAGAAGATTCTAATCAGAGTTTTGGCCCTCATGCAATAATAAACTGGAATGGGATGGAAAAATCCTTATAAGACCACATGGATAAAATGTGTACAGCTTGGCACCTAAATGAAACGCTCTCTGTCTTCACACTTTAAATAGTGGGTTCTACAATTTTATGGATTACAGATAGATAGATAGATAGATAGATAGATAGATAGATAGATAGATAGA
>JANRMT010062854.1:123483567-123567815 GCA_026402145.1 Polypterus bichir lapradei | reverse complement strand
AGATAGATAGATAGATAGATAGATAGATAGATAGATAGATAGATAGATAGATAGATAGATAGATCGATCTAATAATATTGTTCAAGTTTGAAGACTTGAATTTTATGTTCTATAATGGAAGTACTGTCCTTAATTTATATTGTTAGGTATGTCTGGTAGTTCAGTGCCATCTTTTTTATTGCTTTTATTTATCTTGCTGTTTTCAAGGGCTCCGATACAGCTACTGTGCACAAACAGCATGGGAATATGATCGTGTGACTGACATGTCATGCCATGGTGTGTGGAAATGTCTCATAGGTCATTATTCCTCATTCTAAAAGCAGGAATGTGAACTGTTGTCAACATCTATGGAATTGCTATACTCGTTTACTCTTTATCTTCTTTTCCACTTGTGCCTATTGTGATGGACAGCCGGGTCCCATGCCCGGCCGGGACGCCTCTGCTGCATACGTCCCGGGGGAGTCACCATGGACAGTGCAATGCCTCCCCCAGAGCGCCTGGGGGCAGCCTCCCTGGCCGTGGGTCCTTCCTCAGTCTCCCTCGTGGCTACATGGGACATGGAGTCCACCACAGCCCGGTTGGAAGATGGGGTGGCCGCTAGGGGGTGCTGCGGAGAGCCAGCCGCCAGAATGAACGACTTACCAGCCCCACCCGGAGGTGCAATTAAGACCAGCTGGTCAGGCACCTGGAGCACTTCCGGGTGGGCTATAAAGTGGGCCAACCTCCCTTCATTCGGGGCCAGAATCGGGAGGAAGAGGACGAGGTTGCCTGGGAGGAGTGGTGGTGCCAGAAAGGGTTGGTTATAGTTTTGTGCTTTGTGCTTTGGAACTGTGTATTGCCTGTGGGTCACGGGGAAGATGTGCGCCCACGGGTGAAGAAAAGAATAAAGCCTGTGTGTTTTATACATGTTCCTCTGCGTGGTCTGTGCCGGGTCGGGCTCTATATAGTGCCTTTTACACTATACTTTTGCACACTGGCCTCTTAAAATGTTTTGAGCATGTTTTGTTATTTTATATTGTTGTTTGCTTTAGTTCCTTAGGGCTGTTGCATTTTTGGTCTTTTTCAATACTTACTTTTTCAATGCTCATTTAGGAGCTAGATAAAGCAGGCAGGAGCAAACAATGACTACGTCAGCATCAGGGTGAACCAAGCTCTACATGGTTTAGCTTTCATTTTCAAGGTAGTGATAGGTTCTGACCGGACTTTTACATCACACATTGTCTTTTAAGTTTTATTTCACTTATAAATACTGACCAACACTGGGTACATTTAAATGTGTAACAGATACAGTAACTCCTTAAATAAAATGAGTCCATTCTTCCATCCAACCCACTATATCCTAACTACAGGGTCACGGGGGTCAGCTGGAGTCAACCCCAGCCAACACAGGGCGCAAGGCAGACACCGATAAGTGCAACACACACAGCTTTTATTTACACTATTTACACTACCCAACAAAGTCCCGCACAGCACACAGTGCCCCTGCACCAAACACCCTTCAGGTCCGGGCCTTCCAATGGTCCTTCCTTTCTTTCTTTCTTTCACCGCCTCCGTTCCTCCCTCCCAAGCTTTGTTCTCTTCCTCCTGACTCCGGTTAATGACTGGACGAAGGCAACCTCTTTTATACCCACTCGGATGTGCTCCAGGTGCCCTCTGACGATCTTCCTGCGGAAGTGCCACATGAGCACCCGGAAGCACTCCGGGTGTCCCTGGCAATCCTTTTGGCAGCACTTCCGGGTGTGGCAGAATTGCTGACCTGCAGGGCTCCTCAATCCTCCGGGCAGCCCCTGGCGGTGGCCACGAGGCCTTGCAGGGTTGAGCTTCTTCTATGCTCAGTTCCCGTGGCCCCCATACAAACCAGGGTGGCTGCCCTCTCGTGGGAGGCATAGTCCCTCACCAGGCGCCCCGGCTGGGCACAGCCCCCAGCCGACCGCCACAACATATACCTAAAAAAACATTGAATACACCCCTGTTTCCTTTCAAATAAATGATCCAATTCCATTCTTAGTTCTTATAACTATTTCCGTTAACAGTTAACTGTACCGGCACAGGATCTTCTTAATCAGTCAGTGCGATAAACAAAATAGGGCACTTTTACAGCTCACCAGTTCTCTCTGTCCTAGGAACATATTCTTTTCCCAACAATATACAAGATCTGTCAATACAGTAATCCCAAAGTGTCCCAAATTTAGCCATTCCCAAAGTAGATGCCAATATATTGGTGTCCACTGCATTTTCTTTTTCTTTTTTTTTATATTGATGCTAATCCCATGGTTTTTTTTTTTATCTTTGTCCTATGTCATTTACATTCTTGTTTTTTAAATCAGGTGTGAAGCCCCCTCATTTCTGGCAATTATATGGTAGCCTCAAACAGACAAATTGCCAAGGGTCCTGTATTCCCAAGAGAAAACCTGCCTAAATACCTTAAATCTTAGGCTTAAGATTGTTTTATTGGAGAACATAAACAAATTACCATATGTAGTTCTTTACATACAAATATTCTTTCTTTCTTTCTTTCTTTCTTGTCTTGACAGATTTAAGTCATAGTGCTTCATGTAATTTTGTATTTAATTTTCAACCAGCGTTTATAGTGTTATGTTGGTTAGCATCGCACAACACTACTGTCTGCCTCAGCCTCCACATTACCTCTATAATGTTAAAGTAGGCTCCAAGTTTATGTTTGATGACAAACACTAACATCAAAATACATTGAATAAACCTAGACTCATCTTGACTTAGTCTTCTGAAACAGTATATGGAGTACCTAAAGGAGAAGATTATACTTGCATAAGGAAATCTAAACTTTTATATTCCCCAACTCACCTTCTCCTGCAAAAAAGAGATTCATTCTGTTTGGGGGATTCACACTTTAGACTCAAACAAATCTGCACATGGAGGCGTGCTGGGAAAAATAGACTTATATTGCACTGTGCCCCGTATGAAAGACTCATCAATAATATAATATGAAAGGCAATGAGATTAGAGAGACTGTAATGGGAATCAATAGCTGATCAGTCATGCCTGAAAACATGCTAGGAGATGGCAGCTTTGGGGATAGAAATTCATATTGCTCATACATGCTGATTAGCCGGAGTCATCATTGCTCATACCTTAAAAGTAGGACACAACAATGTGTTATGTTACTAATCTGCGGTGATGGTCGTAACCAACAAGGACATTGTTTTACCAACAGGTATTCAGCAGATTATACAAAATAAGGTGAGCATTTACAAACAAAAGTCTGAAGCATTAATGAAAATCAATAAACTTTCACATTTACAGTATCAATCTGGCTTTAAAAAGTGACGGATGTGTTTAATTCCAATACTGAAGAGCAAAATGGACTACTGTAATCCTACAAACCAGAATCTGTTCAGTTATCTGATACAGCTCTGTCTGGAAAGAGAAGAAAAGCTTCATACTTATAAACAAAGACAAAAGTATTTGAGTGAAATCTCTTTCATTTTGATTTATATTCTGTGCTTCTCCATCCATAGCCCAACTTGCTTAATCCGTTTCAGGATCGTTGGTTTTGGACCCAATCCAGCAGCCTTATGTATGAAGCAGGAGCCAACCTCTGAATGCTATTATTGGTAGTATCACCAAGCCACCTGGAAAGAAATCATTCTTTAAAATAATATATGATCTCACTATCAGCAAGATCTTCAAAACATGGAACGAAGAATTAGAAATCAAAATCGTCTGCCAAATACAAAGCTTTTGAAACAAAAATGCATACTTTTCTGCAATGTAACAAGGCAAACAAAAAACAGATGAGGAAAGTTAAATCACAGAAGGGGTGCAAAATACACTGTGACAATCAGTGCTAGACACTGAAATCTTATTCTGGTACTATTTGTATATAATCACAGTGGATTCAGAAAGTATTCAGACCCCTTCATTTTCTGCACACTTTATGGTTGTAGATTTAATTTGAAATTGATGCATTTGCTATTTTTGTCCATTAATACAAATAAAAAATATACTTCTTCAAAACAACAAACATAAGGAATCAACCAGTCTGAAATCTCTCCTGGTGACCCAAACCAAAAATGAAGCTCAGTAAAAATCTGTCCAAGGAGAAATTTTAATAATCCTTAACCATCACAGCAGAAGAATTGCATCATATACCAATACCCAATATGCAAATGAAAGTGACATCACATTTTATATCTGACCAGCATCACACAGAACAGCCAGCTGTGAATAACACTAACATATGTATTTCATCATGCAGATTAAGGTAATTGCATTCCTGAACCAATTCACCACCCTGCGTCTGAGCAGTGCTGCAGCTCTAGCTAGTTAAGGAAAAGACAGAAGCACAAAAAAACAAGTTTGTGTAGGCTAAAACAGAAGGAAAGATTCTAACAATAACCTTTTTGAACTCTTAATTGAGTATATTGTAGGGAGGACTAAGACGGAAAAACTAAGGCTCACAATGAATAACAGATCTTCCTAGTAATAGGCCTGATCATTGAACAATAGGAAACAACAGCAACATACTCTAAGAGCCTAAAAAGACTGATTACTTTACCTCTCATAGCTACACCTCCAAAACAGTAAATGCAAAATTGGAAAAAATACTGCTAATCTCACACTATTTCCTTTCAACAGGTCAGCATTTTGGCATAATCATTCACTATCACACTGTTCAGCATTACCGAATCAAACGCAAGCACTAAAAGCAAAAAGGTCCTGGCTGCAAAACATGGGAGTGAATAGAATCAGGCATCAGAACCTTATATATGATGTCCCCTATCTACCCTTGCATTATGGTATAGCATGTAGAAAAATCAGGATTTTGGAAATGCTTGTTACTGTTTTTATATATAATTTTGTCACTATTTTTCATTCTTTTCATTATTCTTGTATTTTAAGATTTTGTTGATGATGCCACCTACTCTGCTTAGCGAGTACTGCTATTTTTTTTGTTTTTTTTGCACTGTGGACATGGGGATAGTGATGCTATTTAAAGAAATGGCATTGTTGCTCTCATGTGACTGGCGACATCATCCCATCTGATGACATTGTGGTGCATTATTTTTAGATGGTAGCACAGTGTGCTCGCTATCCTAGCTTTGAGTTAAATATCTGTGTGTGATACCTTTGTTTTCTCACCAATAATCTTTCTTCTCATTTTGAACTTTGACACCAGATTGCTTGCTTTTCCATGAATCTACCTAACCTGCTCAATAAACTAATTTTTTTGAAATCTAAATTATCCAGCCACATAACTCCCCTAAAAAGTAATCCACTTCATAATTCACTTCTCTGTGAATTGCAATATCACCTTGTGCAGATGATGGTTAAATAAGTAACAGCATTACAATGAACTCATATACTGCTTGTGTTAAAATAAAGTACTTTCCCAACAAATACAAAAGATGGAGACCAAACACATTAAATGTCTCACCCTCGTTATTTGACAAGGGTCTGATATCTGACATGTCCACCCACTTCCCCATTCCACGTCCCACAGTGATGGTTACATTCTAGTGACTGTATTGTTTGCCTGAATTTTCTGTTTTGTTGTTATTTTGAATTGTTTTAAAATCCAAAATAACATGATGTTTTTATGTATTTTTGTTAAGGTTGTTTATTATTCTGTACAGTATTATTGTACTGTATCTTTCTTCATATTGTGCAGGTGGGAGGTGAGGCCTCTGAAACATCACTGCTGCTGGATCATCCCTCTGCCTTTATATTGCAGTAAAAGAGATGATCTTGCAGGGCATCATTGAGTTTGTGGAGTTTACTGTAAGCATGTCTTTCTTTTGAATTCCCTTGTTTATTTGATTATTGTTGTTCCTGAATTACTGAATTTGAATTGTGTATTGAGACTTGTTCAACTCAAATTGTCTTTTACGCAAAACCACCTTTTGTGCCTTTTTGTTCTGTTTTTGCTGTTTTCTAGTTTTTCTCAATAAATTCTTAGTTTATGACAATTCTTGGTTTAGATGGTCTCAACAAGCTGGGCATTAGTGGCTACACTCTCTCTTTGTAAGACATTTTTGATACATTTTGGTCCTTGCATTATATTTTCAACTTGATAAGCCAGTTTCAAATTTTGGGCCTGTGGAGGCCAGAGACAGCCTGTATAGTTTGGCGTCTGGCTGGAGGCTTATTTTGGGAGGCAGATTCAATGGTCTGACCTGTTTGTTTTGACACCTTTTTGCCATATTGTGTACTGCTATTCTCAACACTCGAGAGTTCCGTTATTAATTAAGGGGTTCCAGACCATCTAGGATTTTGCACATTACCATTTTTCACAGATTCAGGATCCTGAGCTTGAATGTGATGTCTGCATGTTTTTTTTCTTATTCCTTTGGGTACTCCACTGTTCTGCCACATGTTAAAGGTTTGCTTTTTTAGGCTCCACGTGGATATGTGCGTGAGTAGACCCTGTGATGGGCTGTCACTCATTTAAGCCAGAGTACATTGGAAGCAGCCAGATTAAGTTTGACTGGGTTTGAATATGCTGAGGTAAATCATTTCCAAAATAATGGATATGGATAATTTACAACATGACATAACATTCTTAAACCCTCTCAATCAAAATCAGGTAAAATAAAGAAATCAAATGGCTTTTAATTTATGCACCAATGTGAAATCAGCTTCAGTGAAAAGATGATCTTTCCCAACAATGTTGTATTCTATATTCAGACAATTTAGCTAGTGCCGTTAAAACAGAGACAGAAATCTGAACCTTTAGTTGACTTCTCTGTTGCCTCTCAAAGAAAAAATTAAATATGGTGGGAGTTAGGCACAAATAGAATGATCCAAACTGCAGTGGTGCCTGGTCTCTTTCTCTTTTTCTTACTCATTACAGTGTTGTCCGTTTCAGGAGAATGCAGAAATGTGTCCGTGTGCTCTGCAGATTACGATGATAAGCTGATATTTGACGGGAATTTGGACGGGCTAGGAGACAGGGCTCGCCGAGTTCACAAAGCTCCTTGTCCCTGCTAATCAAGTTGTGGCGCCGAAGGTATGGATAATCCCGCGTGGTGGCTCATTGGATTCACTGCCAAGCCTGGAGGGTTGCTAGGCGACCAGTCATTTGCAGGCTCTCCACTCGTCTACGCTGTCTCCCGAGGCTGATACCTTCAGAACACTGGCTGAAGTTTGTGCAGAAAGCAAACTGTTTTCAGCAGTCAAATCCCACACAGATGTGTCAATCATGATATTTTCACTCCGATTGCAGTACTTGAAGCTGTAAGCTGTAAATAGTGATTAAATAATTTTATTATTACTGCATTATATTTGTAAATGTACACAAGTGCTATAAATTGAACTGAATATAATATACTTTGGTAAAACCTAGGTGATCTTGTCTGCTATCAAAAGTACTTCATAAAATAAATGATGTTATGGCTACTTTATAAAGGATTTGATGATATTAGTCATTGTGAAGTGGACACAATATCACTCTGATAAATTATGACTGATCATTAATCCCATCCAAATGGAGTATACTAGTAAAATGTACAGCTACCATGTCACTAGAAATCCATTTTTTTTTCCATTAAACATGTTGTATTGTCAACAAGGTTGAGGATGATTTAGGATTAGAGCATAAAGCTATAATTTTTGTTATTGGGGGCATTCCTGGCATGAAAATTCTGGTGGGGCCATGTGGAACTGTGAGAGACACAATGTTAGAAGGAATGGAGCCATCCTGAATGTTGTGATAAGCAGAACACAGTGGCAAAAAGAGAACATAGGGTACAAAATACACCAAAAGTCCAGACTAGGACCATCTCATTGATCTGTCTTGATAAAGGCCCCGTCCCATTCAGCCTGACCCTAATTTCAAGCAGGCAGCCTTCAAGGCCTGCAAAGACAAAAATAAGACACAGTCTTTTAAAGTTTAAACATGTACTGTAGGTTACAATATCCCAAAGATGATCTTGAAAGGAGATAAAACCGGAAAACTACTTGAAGAACAAAGCCAATACAGAGTCTTTACACATGAAAAATGTATTTACTAAAATCAGAATTACTTAAAAATTCAATTCATAGCAAATAAGTCCAAAACTGAAAAACCAAAAGCAAAATCCAATAAACACTAGCAAATATTCAGTAAACCAGAAAATGCAATACAGTACTCATTATTATGTTACAGCCATGATCAATTCCCGGCTTATGTTTATTTCTTTTTAATGGTTGTTTTTGTGTACACTCTGTTAATACTTATGTATTATATGTTTAAATGTCTATACATTCCTTGTGCTTTGTGGGTGGAACCTCAAAAAGCGGGACCATCTTGATGTTCCTGCTGCAGTGCCACCCTCAGCCTTTATATGTAAGGCAGGGGTTTGGTTCTTCAGTGATTCAGTAAGGTTTGGAATCTGTATTTCTTTGGTAATATTGATTTAATGGTTTCTTTGATTAACTGCTTGTTTTTAGTTTTTAAATTCTTTATTGCATATTTGGACTTGTTTGCACTGGACTGAATTTTTAGGTAAACCCTTTTTCGCTTCTCTTTTGCCTTGTGTCATGTTTGTCCTTATTTTATGAACCTAAAATAAAATTCTTTATTTATAAGAATTTTGTATTGAATTTGTCTCCAATCCAGGGCTTTTATGGTTCCTCTCTCTTGTTGGGAATTTTTGGTATATTGTGGGAAATTTAAAATTATAATTTGGGGTTTAAAAGCTAAGGTCCCATTTTAGACCTTTGCAGACCAAAGCCTGTAAGTGGTGGTTTAGGGATGGCTGCTGTGGGGTAAGGCCATGTCTGAGCAGGCTAGTGAATGTCCTAACCTATTTTGTGGGATTTTTAAGATGCCTTACACCATTTTCACATGTATGTTCTTTTTCCATAGCACTCATGGAAATATCTTTATTCCACAACCTTCAATGTACCCAAGGAACAGAAAGTGGTGATTGGAGCGGATTTCAATGGGCATGTTGGTGAGGGGAACAGTGGAGACGAGAAGGTGATGGGTAGGTATGGTGTAAAGGAGAGGAATGAAGAAGGTCAGAGGATAGTAGATTTTGCGAAAAGGATGGACATGGCTGTGGTGAATACGTATTTTAAGAAGAGGGAGGAACATAGGGTGACGTACAAGAGTGACTGTACACAAGTAGATTACATCGTATGCAGAAGAGTTGATCTGAAAGAGATTGAAGACTGCAAAGTGGTGGCAGGGGAAAGTGTAGTTAAGCAGCATAGGACAGTGCTCTGTAGAATGACGTTGGAGATCAAGAAGAGGAAGAGAGTGAGAGCAGAGCCAAGGATCAAATGCTGGAAGTTGAAAAAGGAAGACTGCAAGGTTGAGTTTAGGGAGGAGGTGAGACAGGCACTGGGTGGCAGTGAAGAGTTACCAGACAGCTGGGAAACTACAGCAGATATAGTAAGGGTTACAGCAAGAAGGGTGCTTGGTGTGACATCTGGAAAGAGGAAGGGGGAAAAGGAAACCTGGTGGTGGAATGAGGAAATACAGGAGAGTATACAGAGGAAGAGGATGGCAAAGAAGAAGTGGCATAATCAGAGAGATGCCGAAAGTAAACAAGAGTACAATTAGATAAGGTGCAAGGTGATGAGAGTGGTGGTGAAGGCTTAAGAAAAGGCGTATGATGAGTTGTATGAGAGGTTGGACACTAAGGAAGTGGAATATGACCTGTACCAATTGGCTAGACAGAGGGACTGAGCTGGGAAAGATGTGCAGCAGTTTAGAGTGTTAAAGGATAAAGATGGAAACGTACTCACAAGTGAGGAGAGTGTGTTGAGCAGATGGAAAGAGTACTTTGAGGGACTGATGAACGAAGAGAACGAGAGAGAGAAGAGTTTGGATGTATGGATTATGTGGAGATAGTGAATCAGGAAGTGCAACGGATTAGCAAGGAGGAATGAAGGACAGCTATGAAGATGATGAAAAATGGAAAGGGCATTGGTCCAGATGACATACCTATGGAAGCATTGAGGTGTCTAGGAGAGATGGCAGTGGAGTTTTTAACCAGATTGTTTAATGGAATCTTGGAAAGTGAGAGGATGCCTGAGAAGTGGAGAAGAAGTGTACTGGTGCCAATATTTAAGAATAAGGGGGATGTGCAGGACTGCAGGGGAATAAAATTGATAAGCCACAGCATGAAGTTATGGGAAAGAGTAGTGGAAGCTAGGTTAAGAAGTGAGGTGATAATTAGTGAGCAGCAGTATAGTTTCATGCCAAGAAAGAGCACCACAGATGCAATGTTTGCTCTGAGGATGTTGATGGAGTTTACAGAAGGCCAGAAGGAATTGCATTGCGTCTTTTTGGACCTGGAGAAAGCATATGACAGGGTGCCTCGAAAGGAGTTGTGGTATTGTATGAGGAAGTCGGGAGTGACAGAGAAGTACGTAAGAGTTGTACAGGATATGTACGAGAGAAGTGTGCCAGTGGTGAGGTCTGTGGTAGGAGTGACGGATGCATTCAAGTTGGAGGTGGGATTACATCAGGGATCAGCTCTAAGCCCTTTCTTATTTGCAATGGTGATGGACAGATTGAGAGACGAGGACTATGATGTTTGCTGATGTCATTGTAATCTGTAGCGATAGTAGGGAGCAGGTGGAGGAGATTGTAGAGAGGTGGAGATATGCTCTAGAGAGGAGAGGAATGAAGGTCAGTAGGAACAAGACAGAATACGTGTGTGTAAATGAAAGGGAGGTCAATGGAATGGTGAGGATGCAGGGAGTAGAGTTGGTGAAGGTGGATGAGTTTAAATACTTGGGATCAACAGTACAGAGTAATGGGGATTGTGGAAGAGAGGTGAAAAAGAGAGTGCAGGCAGGGTGGAATGGGTGGAGAAGAGTGTCAGGAGTGATTTGTGACAGACGGGTATCAGCAAGAGTGAAAGGGAAGGTCTACAGGATGGAAGTGAGAACAGCTTTGTTATATGGGTTGGAGACGGTGGCACTGACCAGAAAGCAGGAGACAGAGCTGGAGGTGGCAGAGTTAAAGATGCTAAGATTTGCACTGGGTGTGACGAGGATGTATAGGATTAGAAATGAGTGCATTAGAGGGTCAGCTCAGGTTGGACGGTTGGGAGACAAAGTCAGAGAGGCAAGATTGCGTTGGTTTGGACATGTACAGAGGAGAGATCCTGAGCATATTGGGAGAAGGATGGTAAGGATAGAGCTGCCAGGGAAGAGGAAAAGAGGAAGGCCTAAGCGAAGGTTTATGGATGTGGTGAGAGAGGACATGCAGGTGATGAGTGTAATAGAACAAGATGCAGAGGACAGAAAGATATGGAAGAAGATAATCTGCTGTGGCAACACCTAACGAGAGCAGCCGAAAGAAGAAGAAGAAGCAAAGAGAAAAATAAACATAAGTACGGGAACAAACAATAGCTGGAAATATAACAGTGAGAATCCATCCCAAGGATATGTGCGTGTGTGTGTTTGTGAGAGTATGAATGAGTGATAGAGAAAAAGATGACCAATCTCTTAAAGAACAGCACTATGACACCCACTTTGCTGCTTAAATCCCTTGGCCACCGTATGTGGCTGCCAGCAATCACTGGAAGGATCCTGGCTTTGATCAGCTGACTGAGTTAGAAGAAGCAAATGCAAGTGGAGTTGCCGCTGTGGAAGCGTAAAATATGCAGAAGATTCTCACCTTGACAGAAGGCTCCAAGAGTCGAAGAATAGGCAAAGAGAGTAATTAGTTTCATTGCAATAAACAATCACACAGACTCAGCCCATTTAGGCCAAACTGAGCTGAGTCCCTAACAGGCCAAAAATCACAACTTATATAATTATTTCTTATCATCTTGATCTTACTTGTAACAATGCATTTGCTGTCTATTCTGACTCACTACTCCAGCTGGCTTCTCACTGGCCCTTTCTTGGCCACCAATATTGTTCTCAGCTTATCTCATACTTTCATTCTTTTGCTTCCCTTATTTCCTAACTGGCCTTCAAACAACATGTGTTCTCCCTGTCCCCACTTCTCTGTCCTTGAACAGTTTCTATACGACATTCTCTTCATTCTCTGTTTTTCTGAGTTACTCAATATTGATGGTTTCACTCTGAGCATAACTAAAAAAGAAATATGGTATATGCCTTTTTTAAATATTTACTTCACATATTTAATTCAAGCTAAGTTTTAATGCTTACAATATCTCTTACTAAATTAATATAAATTTGTGCTAATACGTGATCTTTTATTTTTCTATACCACTGACGTCAAGTGAGAGATGTGAAGTGGAGTCAATAAAATTAATGTGCACGTAGAGGACACAGCAGAAAGCTGCAGGAAAGAAGCCATGAAAGGTAAGAGAGGTGATAGTGGATGGCAACTAAGGAAAGAAGACAGCATCCTGTAAATGTGGTATAAGGGGCAGAGGGACAGACACTATGCTTCACAATGTATAAGACTTCTACATCAGTGATAATATGACCCTGAATAATGGCATAAAAATTAGACAAAATCAAGATCTCTCAACAAATTACATTACATTACAACTACAATAAAGATATCTCAATATCAACATCAAATACTCAACATCGAAAGCAGAAGCACAAATGAATATTCCTACATCTCCAATATTAGTTCAATAGGCAAAGTAGTAAATTGCATTGTGGATAAGTAATCATTGTGATTCATTAAAAAGAGGACTACTGCAAAATAGCAAGATTTGAAAGCTCAACCTATAAATTGTGTCACAAAAATCAACCGGTAGCTCACTTAACAAAGTGCATAAGCCATCAAGTTCCAAGGTAGAAATGGAAAGTCCAGTCTGCACATGCACACTCCTGAGCAAAGGGCCTGTCTTAGTAACTTAGAAACGGGCTAGCAGTGTTAAGCATGAAGACAATTTCATATACTATAAAAAGGAATATTTTTCTACATAGGAAACTGCATTTAGCATATCATGGAAAATTGGAAAAACTGGATAATGATAACCGAGTTGAGTTTGCTATGAATATGTTAACATTATGTTAAAGTACTGAAGTGACTTTAGTCCTCATATCATTTTTACAAAGCAGAGCCATTTTCTGGAAAAAGCAGGGCAGTTCCCCACATTCAATTAATGCAGAGGCTGTGATGAAGAGTGTAAAAGGCTATTTATTTAAGTAATATTGTAATTGGAAAATTGACTCCTACACATTGGAATTATTAATTAGATCACTATGTGCAGTGTTACTTATCTTAGAGCTTTTAATATAAAATTAAAACCTTAATGTATTATAGTACAGAACTGCTACTGAAGTGGTCAACTATTACGATCAAACTGAAATCAAGTGGATGTTAATGCTTGTAAATGAATATGCACTGAGATTCCATATATGAAAAGTTTTGACTGTACAAGTAATTTAGTTCAATTTATTCTTAAAACAACATAGGTCCACTTCTGAACATCAGTACTCTCTACATCAATTACAGAAACAGTATATACCTCAGTAGCATTTTTGACAATGCAATTATATCTATACGGCAAATATATAACTGTACTGTAAGAATACAACACTGATATGCAAAGAAAGTGATTTGCAAAGAAAACAATGCTAACAAAATGATCTTCCATTGAATGCAAACAAATATAATGTGGTTACATTGAATATGTTCTGAGATTTTTTTCAATCACAGAAGTTTCAAGGTAAGATATTCTATTCATGAATCATGGTGTTGGAGAGAGAAAACATGTTGCATTTTGATTAGTACATGCAAGTAAGAATTTCATATGATAATGATGACCCTGTAACCCAGAGCCACCATATTAAATAATAATAGATGCTCCCTGTAAATGCATAATCCGTTGTTAATCCTTTGAACACATTTTTACTATTATAAGGTAACAGAGGGTAATGGAGTGCATCCTGGAAACATGAATAGCAAACACAAAGCAACATAGGACCGGGTGCCAGAACTTCGCAGGACACATTCTCACAGTATAAAGCAAATTCCAGATTTTGTGCCATGAAAAACTCTTGATTGCGTTCTTTTAAGATGTGGGTGGAAATCAGATAAGGTGACCAGAATTTTTTGGGACAATCCGGGGACATGTGGGGGGGGGGGGCTAGAGAAGCGTAGACTACTCCCCTCGTGTTCCATGATTGAAGTTCTCCCACCACTACCGATGGAAAACTTTGAGTCACACACGCTGCAGATCACAACAGAAGCATCCGGGGGTCAGACGCAAATGCGAAAATTCACGCTGAAGCCCATCATTGAACTGACACTTCCTTTTAGCACTCATGTTGAATCACAGGGATCACCATGACAAAATGCAGAAACAACAGGTGGAAGAAAAGATCCGCCATGCTGCTCTCGCATCCAGAAGCAAGCCACGCATAGACACAGCCACAGGCAGAGGCAGAGTAAGGCGTGCCTCTCTTAGAATCTACAGATCACGAGTAGGGACTCTAAACACTACAGAGTAGAAAGCAAAAGCTTATCATGTGATTTCTCGCCAAAGTTGCAGGATGCAGTAAAGCATAACCTCCGTCAAAACACCTTGCATGCGTGCCGAGTTCAAATTTTCGTGGTGATGAGATGCATTCAAAAAAGTGAAGCAGCTGAAACCGGGGACGAAATCTTAAGCCGGGGACAAAACGGGGACAAGTTTCTGAGTGGGGACAGTTGTCCAAAAAAGGGGACTGTCCCCAGAAAATGGGGACGGATGGTCACCTTAAATCAGAGTACCCAGACAAAACCGAGCCCAGGGTGAGGACATCATGAAAACTCCATACAGACGGTTGCCAACTCAGGATTTGAATCTGGACAGCTGCTGTGCTGCAACACAAAAGGCAGTATTAAACCAAACAGACATGTATAGGCAAAAATGGCTAATAGAGACTCTAGTAAACACCCTGTTTGAGATTTCAGAGTTTGTTGATGTGAAGGAAACTTATGTCGGACCTTTTTATTATCATTGATAATATTAAAAAAATATATTTAAGTAAATAAGAATAATAATACATTACAACTTCAAAGGAAAGGATTGTTAAATGGCAATGGTGCACACATGATGCCGCCACTCCTCTCTGTTAACAACACTTTTCATTATAATTTGCATTGAACCTGCATCTATCCTTTGCACTTTTTTCACTTTCTCTTACTGTATTCATGGATGTAATCATGTATTAGATGTATTTTTATGGACTTTGCCTTGACTGAGTCTGCAGCTTCAGGGTCGACTGATCTGAATCTTTTTGTGGTAAACTGGACAAAACTTTCTTTTGATTGCCCGCTCCTGTCTGATGCTTAATTTGTGAACATTTTTCTTTGTGTCGGGGAAATCTAGGAACTGAGAATGTTCTGTCTTCTTAATTAAAATGGATATACTGGATTGCTGTTGATGTTTTCTAAATGTTCTTCAACTGGAGAAATGATCTGATGCTCACACTTGCGACACTAAAGCGATCACATCTTTAATTGCCACAGTTAAATGTATGTGGTTATATGCTGGAACCTCAGAATTCTTGTAATTATCTTCTTGTGTATCTTATAATATCTCCTACTTTTAAAATGATTCAATCTTACAGTGGCATCAGCCCATGCTTCTACTGGAGTTTTTGCTGCGTTGCTATCGCCACTGATTTGTGCCACCCCACCTGTCTCAACTTCTCTACTGTGCTGAGCTGCTTAAGCATGCTCTACTATTGTCAGAAAAGTATTGGCTTTCTGCTATGCTGAAATATTCTCGTGATAAACTATTGCATATTGAACAGTTTCTCCAGAGCAAATGGTCAGACTGGAATGTCCTAAAAGACACTGGTACTGTGCGACCCCTGAAATATTTACATAGCAGGTCAAGTCACTGCCACCGTCAGCTGAGAACAAAAAGTTCAACGGCTGCATTTTTTCAGGAATGCACCATCCTGCTCATAGCTTAGGAAATAAAAGTGTCAGTGTACCAAATCTGCAATATGCTAAAATAAACTGAGGTTATGGATCTGTGCACTCTCATTAGCGGAACACTCATTAGCTAATATTGCATTGTTTAACACAAAATCTCTTAATGGCAAAGCATTGGTGCTAACAAATTTCCTTACAGACTATGTTATGCTATGAAATGCTATGCTTAACAGAAACTTGCCAAAAATCAAACACATTTACATCTCTTATTTTAGCGACACCATCTGGATACATTTACTTCACAGTGACTCACAGCTCAAGACAAGGCCGGAGGGGTTGCAATAATTGCTAGATTGGAGTTAAACATCAAAAGAATACCTCTGGTTTTTAAACTAATAATGAAATCTGGTCCTATCTTACTTGTTGTTCTCTATCATCCCCCAAAATACAATGGGTCTTTCATATCTGAACTAACTGAATTATTAACCCACTTAAATTCCCTTTTGCAGACAATCATTCTTGGTGATTTCAACATTAATATTAACATTTCTTATTCCTTATTGACATTAATATTGACTTGGTGCAACATGTTGATTTTCCTACCCACTCTGATGGTCATATATTAGACCTGAGCTGCACATCTGGCTTATCTGTCAGCATCATTTATAGCAGTGATTTGGGCTTCTCTGACTTCTCTGACTTACCTCTCCCTACTCCTACCTGTAAACAGAAACCGTAAAATTAGTTGTCCCTCTATCCTTGCTGAATTAATTTCTGATTTTCTGTCTTCCCCTATTCCATCAACACTAGATAGTCTTGTTGACTACTACAACTTAGCCATTCATTTAGCACTAGATAAAACAGCTCCTTTAAAACGTAAGGAGGCTTCCTTTAAGCATTCATGGTACAATTCAGAATTATGGTCTATAAAAGCAGCTTGCCAACACCTTGAGAGAATGTCACATAAGACTGCCCTCACTATGCATAGTATGTGAGTAATAGAAAGTGGCCATGGTAACCCCAGGGTTTTGTTCTCTGTAGTTAATAAACTACATTAACCTGGCCCAATTACCTCCTCTACTGAAGTCTGTGAAACATTTCTCCACTTTTTCTGTAATAAAATTAAAGATCTAAAGAATTCAGTTAACATACATCCATCATTCATTCATATCTTTCCCTGTCTTCCAACTCCATCCAGCTCCTTTTCTAAATTCTCACCAGTCACATCTGCATTTAATGACCTGCTTTGTAAGATTAAGCCAACTACTTCTGTACAGGTCCCCACTTCTTAAATCCTGCCTTCATTCCATAATTCTAACTGTTAAAAACAATAATAAACACATCCCTTGACACTGGCTCTGTGCCAGCCATTTATAAAATCACTTCTATAACCCCACTGTTAAAAAAAGTCTGGTCTGACAATCTTAACCATTTTCAGCCTATTTCTCACTTACCTTTGTGTCAAAAGTTCTTGAGCAAGTTGTAGCCTCCCAACTCATCAATTATTTAACTTCTAATAAATTGATGGAACCCTTTCAGTCTGGTTTCAGAGCGCAGCACAGCTGTGAGACTGCTCTGCTTTGGGTAACCAATGATTTGCTTATGGCAGCAGACTCTGTGTAAACCAGCATATTCATTTTGTTAGCCCTCAGTGCAGCATTTGACACATGGCATTCTACTGTCTAGAATGGAGAATATTCTGGATATCTCTGGCACTGCCCTCCAGTGGTTTAAGTCCTGTCTGACTGAATGGCAAGAGTTGGTTTGTCTTCGCAAAAGCAGATCTATCTCACCACCAGAAACACAAGGAGTTCCTCAGGGCTCTGTCCTCGGCCCTCTGCACATTTGTATCTATATGCTTTCCCTTGGCCATATTACTCATAGCATTGGACTCAGTCATCATTTTTATGCAGATGATACTCAACTCTGTTTCAATGTTAAAAGCGAAACTTCATCAGGGCTTTTTCAGCTCACAACTTACCTCAGTGAAATTAAAACCTGAATGGAACATAACTCTTTAAAATGAAATTGCAACAAAACTGAACTCCTGCAAATTGGCACTAAAGTGCAACTTAAGAAAATGAGCTTCTTTTCAATCACTCTTGACGATGGCATCATCAGACCTTCTTCTAATGCAAAGAATCTTTGCTGTCATTTTTGATTCATCCCACATAAACCACATTAAGAAACTTTCTTACTTCCACACCTGTAACATATTCCGTGTTCGCTCATTCCTCTCCTTTTCTAATTCTGAGAAACTTGTCTACGCTTTTATCTCAACCCACATTGATTACTGTAACTCACTACTGGCAGATGCCACTTCTAATCTTCTATCACAGTTCCAGTTGATTCAAAACTCTGCTACAAGAGTCCTTACACAAACCAGCAACAACAAGCACATAACACACATCCTGCTTCACCTCCATTGGCTCCCTCTGTCTAACAGGATCGAATATAAAATTCTATTAATAACTTACAAAGCTTTAAATGGCCTTGCACCAGACTACATCAGTGACCTTCTCCATCACTTCTGTTCACCCACTAAGGTCCTCTGATTCTGGCAATCTTGTTGTGCCCCACACTAATCGGCACTCTATGGGTGACAGGGCCTTCAGCTCTATAGCATCCAGACTTTGGAATGACCTCCCAAAATTCATTAAATCAGCTGACTCAATTCATTCCTCAATTCATGTTTTAGTGTTCTGTGAAGAAAATATTTCTGTCCAATGTTGCATATACCCTGCTGTTCTTTCTGAGACTCTGTGAAGCACATTGAGAATGGGAAAGGTGCTATATAAATTAAATGTATTATTATTATTAATAAATGTGCCCTCACTTTATATCCAGAGTTTTATTGTGTTTTCAAACTATTTTAACAGCTTTACGTTCTCTCTGTCTCTGTATTTATTGTATATACACATACTATATACTTGTACTTATAGAAAGGCAGGGCCAATAAAGGTGCATATCCCAGCATGCACTAGTGTATACAGCATTGTAAAATTAGCTGAAAGAGACAGACACATGTAGACATCTACACATGGACTAGCAGTATTTTGTAACACCAAATATAATATATCAGTGCATGTCCTGTTGGTCTATTATAAAATAAATCATCCTTAAATTGCTGCTGTGTGGAGTGCTCAGAATCTTCTGCAATTGTTTTGAGTGACACTCCTGAGGGAACACTACCTGTCTAGAGCTCTTGTAGTGTAGTCATACAGTTTCTCTTTCACCATGCACACACACACACACGCACACACACACACACATCAGTATATAAATATATACTGTAGTTGTATGTGCAAATAGTAAATATATAAATATATATATATATATATATATCTATATATAAAATCAAATGTCTGTCTGTCTGTATGTCTGTCTGCTTTTCACGAGAGAACTACTTAATGGATTTAGTTTGGGTTTTTTTCTATAATTTGCTTGAACATTCTGGTTGATTTTGCAACTTCTCTCATTGTGCTATGTATCATAATTTGCTTGTGGTACCGATTTACTTACACGAATCTGAGAGACACGAAGTGGGCCGAGGGGAAGAGAGCAGGGCCCTCCTCACTCACATGCCAGCCATGGGGCATATCTTAAATCTGCTTGGCTAGCGAACAAGAGAACTACTTAATGGATTTAGATCAGGTTTTTTTTCTATAATTTGCTTGAACATTGATTTTGCGACTTCTCTCAACGCACTAAGAATCATAGTTTATTTGCAGGAACGATATATTCTCGTTAGTGATATATTCTCGTTAATCCGTTAAACCTAGAGGCTGTGGGCTGGGCTGGTGGTGGGTGGGTGGGGATTTGGGGAAGTGTGATGTCAGGAGTGGGGGGGACAGGAGTGGGGAGCTGGGTGGGGGGTGGGCCTCCCCACTGCCCTGTTTCACTACTACATGGGCAGAGCCATGGGAAATGGCTAGTATATATATAAATATGGTGCAGTGGTAGCACTGCTACTTTGTAGTAGGGAGATTGTTGGTTCGCTTCCTGGGTCCTCCCTGCATGGAGAGCGCTTTGAGTAATGAGAAAAGCACTATGTAAAGGTAAAGAAATGTAAAGAGTTAAATAAATATATATGTGTGTGTGTATCTCTCAGTGTGTATATACAGTATATATGTTTTATACATTACATATGTTTCAGCTTCTCAATATCTATCTATCTATCTATCTATCTATCTGTCAGTCTGTCTGTCACTCTAGTGTCTTTAGTATCTGCAATCTTTTATGCAATGCCATTCCTATCAATATATATTATGCAGTGTCTTTACTATCTATGTATCTATCTATCTATCTATCTATCTAGTTCATTACGATCTACATTTTAATAGTTCGTTACTATTTAACATTTGCGCCATTAATATTTATAATGGTAACGGTTAATCAGTGAGGAATCCGTTTGAAAAATGACCATTAGATGGTGCTATTAGACTTTTTGTAGACAAGTTCAGAAAGCACAAGAAAGTATTAATATAAGCAGCGCATAGAGTCCGCCATAAAATAGTAGGTGTTGGAGCAGTTGTTTTAAGACATGAATATCTCGTAACAGCATATTTCTTATCAAAGATGTAGTCAGAAATAGTTTAATGTTGTTATGACCTAAACTTGCAGAACATAATTGCTGCACTCAGATAGTACCTGATCAAAAGTCAAACAGGTTCAATATATCCTATAAATGATACTATAATTTATCTCAAATGAATTTAAATATCTGTACCTGTATGTATTTTAAATTTAGGTATTCATGTATAAAGAGCTATTGTTGAAATTACCTGTAATATTTTTTTTCGCAGGGTGGTCAGGATCGCTGTTTGGCAGTAATATTTTCGGAAAACTCACTATAGAGAGGACATTTTCTCATGTTTAAAAATTAAGTTCCGAATGTTAAACACTTAAATACAGACCCCTTGCCTTGGTCATGAATCCCACGCCCGGCGTATGGAGTTTACGCGTTTTCACAGTGTGTACGTAATTGTTCTTCTGGATCTTCCGGTTTTACTCCCAGATCTTTTGTGCTATGGTAACTGGTGGCTTGGAAGGAACCCAGTCTGCGCGCGAATGCGGGTGCTTGTGTGCTTGGGCTCTGATCTGAACTGACTCGCACCCAGCTCTCCGCCACCCTGTGACTGATTTCTTATTTTAAGCACGGAGTGCTGGTGCCATCAAGTGGTGAAATCGAACATTCTATTAAAAATGTAGAGGGAAAAACGAAAAAAAAAAAAAAAAAAAGATAAGTGTGTGCTGAGGTTGTCTGTAATTTGCGGTGGCCATTCATCTTTTGCTGCGCGCAACTTGGGTACAGCGAAGGTCCCTTCGTCATGATCTTACCAATGGGAGTCTGGTGGCCGTCGCTTGTCCCAAACGCTCGGTCATCGGTGCTGCTATAATTGCATCGTCTGCTACCACCACGACCACTGCGCGCTGCCCTTTCTTTCAAAATCATAGTGTCTATCTATCTATCTATATGTACTGTGGCTTGGTAAGATGCTTCCAACGGGAAATAATCAGATCTAGAAAATTGCTGATAGAAGACAGGCAGCTCAGTGATTGATCCAGAAGATACAGTATTTAGAAATGGAAGAAGCATTAATAATGTGCCAGATGAAAAGAAGAATCAAAAAGCATCAGAGTGTAAGCTCACTTCAGAGACTGCCAACTCCAATACCATACAGTATATAAGGTGAGGAGACCCCAACAGAATTCATCTGAATGGAATACAGCATTGTGCTGGAAGGTTTAAACAGGATGCCTTCTGTCCTTGTTATTCCTGTCCATGTCTTTGAAGGTGGTGAGCACATAAAATAACAAGGTATTTTCAGATTTATGCAGTTCAGCCTTCCAGGAGACAAAGCCAACAATGTAATGATGCAGAGCCAGTTTAGCCTACAATTTATATGTCTGGTGTTGTGAGAGGAGTCAGAAAAGAACAAAGCCCTGGCAATACATTAAAAATGACCGGCTCTAAACTGTACTGCTTAAATTGAAATTACAATACCATAATGGCATTGCTTAATATTCACCCACCCAGAAATAATAACTGTGCAAAACATGCATTCACTGAACCCTGGATTGCTAATTCAAAAATGTATTAGAAAAAATAAGGACTTGGCATTTGTCCACCATTAGCTTAGAGTCAAGTCAGCTAGGGTGCTTTCCTATGGGATGTCATCCTTTGGCTGCTCAGTTTCATCCAGATGTCTCCTAACAAAGTCCCACGCATGTTAGACTGAATCTGGGTCAGGTGGTGCTATGTTTCAGTTTTCCAATTTTTGGAAGCAGTTTGTTGGCACACATTACTTGAAAATCTGAAGGAAAAGGTGCCTTGCATTTACAAACTCTTTAAACTACAGTTTCTTACTGCTAGTTAGGTGTAATAATCTTAAGCCAAGGTTTAGAATCACATTTGCTTATAACCCAGTTATGTCTCATCTGGCAATTTTTATTTTGAAAAATTGGCTCTTGCATCTTTGATACGGTCCTGCCTTGTTTTTGACCAATACCTGTAACCTTGACATGATCTACTTTGCTACAAGTTACTACATTGCCCCAAAAAAATGCAACTAAATTGTAAGAAATACATCAAAGTTGAGGATATATAGTGCCTTCAGAAAATATCATGCCCTTTCACTTTTTAGACATTTTATATGTTGCAGCCTTGTGCTATAATTACTAAAATTCAATTTTCTCTCATCAAACAGCACTTAATACCCCAGAATGACAAAGCAAAAAGATCATTTTAGAAATTACTTGCAAATGTATTAAAAACGAAAATGGAAATATCACATTGGCACCAGTATTCAGTCCCTTTGCTATGACACTTGAAATCTGGTTCAGGTGCATCCCATTCTCTTAATCATCATTGAGATGTTTCTACACTTTGTTTGGAGTCCAGCTGTGGTTAGTTCAGTTGACTGCACATGATTAGGAAGGGCGCACACCTGTCTGAATGAGGTCACACAGCTGGCAAAGAGAAAAAAAAAAAAAACAAGCAATGAGGTCAAAGAAAGTGCCCACAGTGCTTAAAGACACAATTGTGTTGAAGCACACATCAGGGAAGGCTACAAAAACATATCTACAGCATTGAAAGTTGCCAAGAGAATGGTGGCCTCCATAATTCTTAAATGGAGTAAGTCTGGAGCAATCATGACTCTTCCTAGAGCTGCACACATTGACAAACTGAGCAATAATTAGAGGTGGGCCATGGTAAGAGAGTTGACCACCTGATAATCACTCTGGCTAAGTTTCAGAGACAACATGTGTGGTGATTGGAAACACTTGCAGAAGGACAACCATCACTGCATTATAACAGAGTAGCTAGACAGACGCTTCTCTTCTCAGTAAAAGACGCATGTAATCCTACTTGGAGCTTGCAAAAGGCACCTAAAAGACAGACTGTGAGAAACAAGATTTGCTTGTCTGGTGAAACCACGATTAGTGTCACATATGTAGGAAACCAAGCACCGTTTATCTCCTGTGCAATAGCATTTCAGCAGTAAAGCATGGTGGCGGCAGCTTCATGCTCTGGGGTTGTTTTTTAGTAGCAGGGACCGGCAGACTAATCAAAGTTCAGGGAAGGCTGAACAGAGCAAAGTACAGAGATATCCTTAATGAAAACCTGCTCTGGAGTGCTCTGGACCTCATACTGGGCCAAAGGTTTGCCTTCCAACAGGACAATAACCCTAAGAACAAAGCAATAGCAACACATTTACTGGGGCAACTTCACTGAAAAATGTATAACATATGACATTGATGTTGTTCATTCAACGTAAAATTTCTCTTTCAAGCAACTTAAGATTAGTCATTTAATGTTTTAGCTTGAAATATTTGGTTTCAGATCTCAATCAAAGTAAAAAAAAAATGTTTGTACCAAAGTAAGTTATTGTGGAAGGAATAGACATAAAAATCCTATTTCAGTTAACCTAATATTTTAGGTTGTTCGTGTTCTGTGTGGGAGGGGCTGTTTGTATATTCTTCCAGTTGAACTTTCCAGCGTGCTGGCTTTCTAACTGCCAAAAAAGAATAACACTTTCCCGAGTGGAGTGGATGTAGCTATACTCATTTTCAGCAGCAGATTTTCATAACGGAGGATTTCTGTTAAGTAACCCTGTTTCTCAACTGTTAATTGTAAGTATAAGAACTTGTAATTAAACATACTTTCAAGAAAGCTGTAGAAACGTTTAATTTTTTGTTGTATATTTAAGATTTACACTGCAAAATGCTTGTGTATTTGCACTAGATTTTTAAATAAATGTAAAAAGTACAGTATTGGAATGTATTATGTTCATAATATTTCTAATAACATAAAAACAGGTTACAACCAATAAACCATTTTAAATTGTAACAACTTAAAAAATAGATTTACTTCAGTATAAAACAAGTGAATTGCACCCAATCACTCTAAATGATTTGCCTCAACTTAAAAATTGTGGGTTCAATAAGATAGAAAGAATTATATTGGTTCAGATTGGAAATATTAAGTGTGAATCATTACCTTAATTATTTTAGGTTGAATGGAGGTTTTACTTTTTTCAGTGTTGGTGAATGTCCTTAAAGTGGCCCAGCCAGAACATCTCCTGAAGATACCTGAAAATAGCTGTCCCCCGACAGCCTCCATCCAACCTGACATAGCTTGAGAGTTTCTGCAGGGAAAATTGAAAGAAAATTACTATAACCAGTTGTGTAAAGCTTGCCATGTCATACCCAAGAAGACTCCAGGCTGTACTTGCTGGGAAAGTGTTTCAACAAAGTACAGCACAGTGTGAGATACTGAACTTTCAAACTGATTGGTCCAACAAGTCAAGGCAAGTTATTGTAAGAAGCATATTCGTGTTTTATTGCAGCGCATTTAAAACAGTTTGCCCCTTAAACAAAATAATATCTGCTATTAACTAGCAGACATTGTGTTCTTTCAAAGCTCACTTCAAATCCTTGTCCGTAACAAGACATATATCATCCTCTATTGGTCATTTTATGTATTTCCACTACTGTAAACAGTTAAAAGGTTTTTCTTAATTGCATTGACATAATTCTCAAATGACATTTGCTTAGCAATGTGTGTAACTGCCACTCCATTTGGTCACTTGTGCACAACAGAACAATATGTCTCATTGTTCCCTACAAATTACAGATGTTTTAGTACGCATATTCAACTAATCAAGTACAATTGTCCTCTTCTGGCCCACATATCATGTGTTTATATCTTGATGATCAAAATGGATTATGTAGCTTCTCAGTTGACAAATTTTACACTCAAAACCATGCATGTATGTAATGACTGTGTGAGCCACTGCATGTAAAGCTGTACAACCAACATTCATAATCAGTCAAGCATAAACTCTGTAAATTGCAGTGGTGTGGCTTTGTTGTAATATCTGATAAAATGATAAATTGCTTGATAAGTCAATCTTGAATCCCACTGCTGAAGGAGAGTTTATCACATCTTAGGTCAACCAATTGCAAATGCTGTCAAAGCAGCTTTTCACATGCAATTCATGAACTATACAATGTCAACAATTTATGCAAAGCACGATAGAATTGCCACAACTGTTGATCATGCAGAACATATTGAACAGAGACTTTCAGAAGAAGGAAACAATCAGGAATAAGGATGCATGGTGATATAATGAGGGCAGAATAACAGAACACAGGAAGAGGTATTAGGGGGAAAAGACCTGGAGTTATCCATGATCAAATAAGGGCAACAGTTGTGGACCATGTAATAAACCCTGACCTGTCAATGGTGGATCCTGGGTAGAGAGCACTGTTTAGTGTCGGCTGGACCACTGTTTCCTCTATCATCCAAACATTTAGGTGTGTAATCATACAATACAGAAATTCTTCCTGCTGTTCCATATACAGCTGTTACAGTAAGCCAGCACGTGTTTCCTGTTCAAATAATTATATCGGAATCAGAGAGATTAAGTGTACAATTATAGATGATAATGACATCTTCCACAACATCACCTTTGTCAGCTTCTCTATAACAGACATCTTTTGGCAATGAGCCAACTGTACTAGGTACCCTTTGAAAGGAACTGTGATAGAGTGAAGGAGTTGTGGTACCAATATTTACAAGTAAAGGATCGGAGTGTAACAAATAGTACTGTATTGTACAGTGTCAAAGTCTATTAGTATGGCCTGTATACATTTGTTGTAGCTGCTGCAGAGAACATGGAACAAGTGCACTTTGCAGTAAATGAATGACTCCAAATACATTAATACAGTATTATGAGAAGAGTGGAGACAGTCTTCAAGAAACACAAGGACAGGGCTTTTGGGACTATCGTACTACATGCAGGCATAAACCACATTCAAAACTGATATTCGGAGGTTCTAAAGGCGGACTTCGTAGCACTAATTCAAACCACATAAGAGAGGACCATGGCTGTGAGAATCATCATTTCAGGTCCCCTGCTTCTGGCTACAAGGTTAGATGAAGCCAACAGTCGACTGCTGGCATTGAATAACTAATTGAAAGGCTTCTGCAAGAGATTAAACATTGGTTTCATGGACATCTGGGATCTTTTCTGAGAAAAACCACATTTCTTCAGGTGAGATGGTCTGTATCTAAATACATGCTGTGTCCCGGTCCTCACCGAAAACATCTTGAAGGTAACCTGTCTTTCCTGACTACATAATATTAGTCCCAATGTTTCCAATAATGCCTTGGTAGAATGTAATAATTCTGTAGAGAGTTCACCTTCAGATGTGCACTGTATTAGCACTATAAAAAGTAAACAAAGTCTAACTAAAACACCTGGACAAAGTGGTATAAATGTAATTTATTTAATTACCATTTCACCTATTTAATCTGCAATATATTAGAACTATAGCAACTATAACTATAGATTACAGAAAAAATAAAAAATCTGCACAAAGAGGCATTAACAAGAGGAATTTAATTACCATTTCAAGTTGCCATAACACTCACATTCAGCTCTGCTATTCTGAGACCTCAAATGTGGCTTTACTAAATATACGTACATTAACCAGCAAGACCATTTTACATTAACAGTCTTGTCAGTGATAGGAAAACTGACTTTCTTACACCAAGAAAAACGTGAATCAGCTCTGATGGTGTGGCAGTGTTAATTGAAAAAGCACCTCCGAATTACAGCTTTGCTCATTTGGTTCTCCAAGGCAAAAGAGATGACCATTTATTGAGTATTTACACAAGCCAATTAAAATATAAAGATGCCAGTTTTGGTACTTTCGCGTCTTCAAGTATCTTGTCGTGGTTATCCAAGGAGTATCACAGTCTCTCGTATTGACTGTTTATAGACCTCCTAAATATGAATGCATCTTTTATTGAGGAATTCTCAGAGACTTATTATCTATAATAATGACTAACTATGACAGGTTCCCAATTGTATGCAATTATAATTATTTTGTGGATAACCATTGTGACCCGAAAGCAAGAGAATTCCTGACCTTAATGCACTGTTTTGATCTGAGTCAGCATGTCAGCCAATAGAGCCAATAATGGAGGACACACATAGGATTTATTGATTTCAAAAGGCATGAGGTTGTGGATTTTGGTATATCAGACCACTTTTTACATATTTAATGTAGAAATACTAATAACTACAACTAATCAGAAGTTAAAAAGCATAATTTTGATACTACTGCAGCATCAGTGTTTGCTAATATTCTAAACAATCAGTCTGATTGTAGTGCTTACCATAACAATGTTAATAGTGTAACCAGTAAGGTGGAGCATCTTAATGCTAAGGTGAGAGCTGTGGGTGACATAGTGGCCCCTGAAAAGACTGTTAAGAAATCCTCCAGCACTATTATACCTTGGAAGACACAAAGAGTATCTGATTTAAAGAGAACATGCTGGAGAGCTGAATGTAAATGGAAAAAAACAAAACCAATAGTCTAAAAATATTGAAATATTGAAGGCTAAAATAACTGAACATAACAACATAGTCTTCCTTGAAAACCAGTCCTATTTCTCTTAAAATTTTAAATGATAATGCCAGTTAATCAAGAGTTTTATTCTTAACTATTGATCGTCTTCTAAACCCAGCTCACTCAATGGAATGCTTCCTAAAAACTACTAGTGAAACTTGTGAGGCTTTTACTATATTTTTTGAACTCAAAATAAACGATAATAGAAATAATAGAGTACATCGCCCCAAAGTTAATCCATTTGAATATTAACATTCCCTTTTAAACGAGTTAAATTCTTTCACAAAATCTACCCTAGAATAATTTCTCAACTGAAACTCTCCACCTGCACCCTTGATCCAATACCAACTGTCTTTTTCAAAGAAATTTCTGATGCGCTAATTGATAGTGTACTTGACCTAGTTAACTCATCATTAGATAAAAATTCCTCCCTGAATTTGACAACTTTAGACCCGTTTCTAACCTGCTTTTCTTATGTAAATTTCTAGAAAAGGCTGTAATTAACCACCTAAATGGTTAATTGAATAAACATTCTATTCTTGACAAGTTTCAGTCAGGTTTTAAAACAAATCACAGTACAGAAATGGCACTAGTTAAATTAGTAAATGATTTCTGGGTTATTGCAGACAGAGGAAGTATATTTGCTCTTGTTCTCTTAGACTTGTAAAGAATTAAGTCAAAGTCAAAGTGAACTTTATGGTCATCTCAGCCATATACACGTATACAGATAGACGAAATTACGAAGCTCAGGGTCCACAGTGTAACATGATGTGCAAATAATAAATTAAAAATAGAATTAAAATTAAAATTTAAAATTAAAACATAAACAAGACATTGTACAAAGACAAGACAAAGAAGTAGCAGCAATATTGACGTGTAGTTAGCAATATGAACATTGATGCAATGTATGGTATTTGCAATCTAGATACATAAATATAGTCAATAGATATGTAATATAATAAATAAATAATAGGTAGATATATATATAGACCCTTTTTGGAGTCCCTGGAGGGGGTGCTAGAGGGCATACCTTCTGGGGACTCCCTCGTTCTGCTGGGAGACTTCAATGCTCACGTGGGCAATGACCGTGAGACCTGGAATGGCGTGATTGGGAGGAATGGCCCCCCCAATCTGAACCCGAGTGGTGTTTTTTTATTGGACTTCTGTGCTCGTCACGGATTGTCCATAACGAACACCATGTTCAAGCATAGGGGTGTTCATATGTGCACTTGGCACCAGGACACCCTAGGCCTCAGTTCGATGATCGACTCTGTGGTCGTGTTGTCAGCCTTGCGGCCACATGTCTTGGACACTCGGGTGAAGAGAGGGGCGGAGCTGTCAACTGATAACCACCTGGTGGTGAGTTGGCTTTGATGGTGGGGGAGGATGCCGGTCAGGCCTGGTAGGCCCAAACATATTGTGAGGGTCTGCTGGGAATGTCTGGCAGAGTCCCCTGTCAGAAGTAGCTTCAACTCTCACCTCCAGCAGAACTTCAACCACGTCCCGAGGGAGGTGGGGGACATTGAGTCCGAATGGGCCATGTTCCGTGCCTCTATTTTTGAGGCGGCTGACTAGAGCTGTGGCGATAAGGTGGTCGGTGCCCGTCGTGACGGCAATCCCCGAATCCGTTGGTGGACACTAGCGGTGAAGGATGCCATCAAGCTGAAGAAGGAGTCCTACAGGACCTTTTTGTCCTGTAGGACTCTGGAGGCAGCTAATAGGTACCGGCAGGCCAAGCGGAATGCGGCTTCGGTGGTTGCTGAGGCAAAAACTCGGGCATGGGAGGAGTTTGGGGAGGCCATGGAGAACGACTTTCAGACGGCTTCGAGGAGATTCTGGACCACCATCCAGAGTCTCAGGAGGGGGAAGCAGTGTAGTGTCAACACTGTATATAGTGGGGATGGTGCGCTGCTGACTTAGACTCGGGACATTGTGGGTCGGTGGGGGGAGTACTTTGAAGACCTCCTCAATCCCACTAACATGCTTTCCAATGAGGAAGCAGAGCCTGGGGACTTGGAGGTGGGCTCCCCCATCTCTGGGACTGAGGTCACTGAGGTGGTCAAAAAACTCCTTTTTGGCAGGGCCCCAGGGGTGGATGAGATATGCCCAGAGTTCCTCAAGGCTCTGGATGTTGTAGGACTGTCTTGGTTGACACGCCTTTGCATCGTCGCATGGACATTGGGGACAGTGCCTCTGGATTGGTAGACCGGGGTGGTGGTCCCCCTCTTTAAGAAGGGGGACAGGAGGGTGTGTTCCAGCTACAGAGGGATCACACTCCTCAGCCTCCCTGGAAAAGTCTATTCGGGGGTCCTGGAGAGTAGGGTCCGTCGTATAGTCAAACTTTGGATTCAGGAGGAACTGTGTGGTTTTCGTCCTGGTCGTGGAATAGTGGACCAGCTCTACACCCTTAACAGAGTCCTGGAAGGTGCATGGGAGTTTGCCCAACCAGTCTACATGTGTTTTGTTGACTTGGAAAAGGCGTTTGACCGTGTCCCTCGGGGAATCCTGTGGGGGGTGCTCCGAGAGTATGGGGTACCGGACCGCCTAATAAGAGCTGTTCAGTCCCTGTACAACAGGTGTCAGAGATTGGTCCGCATTGCCGGCAGTAAGTCGAACCCGTTTCCAGTGAGAGTTGCACTCCGCCAGGGCTGCCATTTGTCACTGATTCTGTTCATAACTTTTATGGACAGAATTTCTAGGCACAGTCAGGGCATTGAGGGGGTCCGGTTTGGTGGACTCAGGATTGGGTCACTGCATTTTGCAGATAATGTTGTCCTGTTTGCTTCATCAGGCCGTGATCTTCAGCTCTCTCTGGATCGGTTTGCAGCCGAATGTGAAGCGGCTGGGATGGCAATCAGCACCTCCAAATACCGAGACCATGGTCCTCAGCCGGAAAAGGGTGGAGTGCCCTCTCAGGGTTGGGAGTCTTGTTCACGAGTGAGGGAAGAATGGATCAAGAGGCGGATCGGTGCAGCGTTTGCAGTGATGCGGGCTCTGTATCGGTCTGTTGTGGTGAAAAAGGAGCTGAGCCGTAAGGCAAAGCTCTCAATTTACTAGTCGATCTACGTTCCTACCCTCACCTATGGTCATGAGCTATGGGTAGTGACCGAAAGAACAAAATTGCAAATACAAGCGGCTGAAATGAGTTTCCTCCACAGGGTGTCTGGGCTTTCCCTTAAAGATAAGATGAGAAGCTCAGTCATCCATGAGGGGCTCAGAGTAGAGCCGCTGCTCCTCTGCATTGAGAGGAGTCAAATGAGGTGGCTCGGGCATCTGATCAGGATGCCTCCTGGACACCTCCCAGGTGAGGTGTTCCAGGCACATCCAACCGGGAGGAGTCCCTGGGGAAGACCTAGGACACATTGGAGGGACTATGTCTCCCGGCTGGCCTGGGAACGCCTCGGGATTACCCTGGAAGAGCTAGAAGAAGTGGCCGAGGAGAGGGAAGTCTGGGCATCTCTGCTCAAGCTGCTGCCCCCGTGACCCGATCTCGGATAAGTGGAAGAGGATGGATGGATGGATAAATGGATATAGATAATACAAAAATTATCAGTGTATGATAATAGTTGTTTAAGACATGTGTAAACAATGACAGGTCAGAATGTTTCACAGCAGAAGGATATCAAAGGTGTCAAAATACATAAAGGTCAGTATGAGATTTTCAGTTCTTTTTCTACATGCACACTCATCTTTGCAGAAAAGTGGCTTGCATGTGGTTGAAGCAGTGTGGAAGATCCCAGGGGGCAGCATGGTGTTAAGGAGTCTGACAGCTTGAGGGGAAAAACTCTCCTGCAGACTGGCAGATCTGGTTTTGATGCTGCAGTATCTTCTCATGGATGGCAGAAGTGTGATAGTCCATATGAGGGGTGTAAGGGATCCTGCACAATGTTGCAGGCCTTTCGGACACTGCGTTTGTAAAATATATCCTGTAGTGAAGGGAGAGGCACCCCAATGATGTTCTCTGCTGTCTTCACTTTCCTTCGCAGGCCCTTGTGGTCGGATATGTTGCAGTTGCCATACCAGACAGTGATGCAGCTGGTCAGAAAACTCTCAATGGTGCCTCTATAGAACATGGGGAGGATGGAAGGGGGAAGACTTGCTCACTTCAGCCGCCTCAGGAAGTGTAGTCTTCTGCTGGGCTTTCTTGATTAGTGATGAGGTGTTATGTGTTCACGTAAGTTCCTCAGTTATGTGCATGTCAAGGAACTTGGTACTCCTAACAGTCTCCACATCTAAACTGTTGATGCTGAGTGGGATGTGGGCAGGATGTGATTTTCTGAAGTCCACGATTATCACTTTTGTCTTGTCGACATTGAGAGAAAAATTGTTGTCTTCACACCATGCACATAGCCGCTCCACTTCATCTCTGCATGCTGTTTCCTCATCCCTGCTTATCAGTCCCAGCACCGTTGTATCATCCCCAAACTTGATGATGTGGTTGGTGTTGTGTGTGGTTGTGCAGTCGTGAGTCAAACAAACAAACAAACAAACAAACAAACAAACAAACAAACAAACAAACAACAACAACAAAATTTATTTATATAGCACATTTTCATACAAACAGTAGCTCAAAGTGCTTTACATAATAAGAAATAGAAAAATAAAAGACACAATAAGAAAACAAAATAAATCAACATTAATTAACATCGAATAAGAGTAAGGTCCAATGGCCAGGGGGGACAGAAAAAAAAAAAAACTCCAGACAGCTGGAGAAAAAATAAAATCTGTAGGGATTCCAGACCATGAGACCGCCCAGTCCCCTTTGGGCAGGGTCAGCAGGGTGAACAGCAGTGGACTAAGCACGCAGCCCTGTGGCACTCCAGTGTTCAGTGTGATGATGCTAGAAGTGTTGCAGCCCATCTGAACTGACTGGGGCCTCTCTGTCAAGACGTTCAGGATCCAATTGCAGAGGGTGGTGTTCAGGCCCAACCTTCTCAGTTTTACAACCAGCTTTTGAGGGTTTTAAGGGATAAATATTGACTCTGACCTAAACTTCAAATCGCTTATTAACCAGATTACTAGGTCTGCATTTTTTTCACTTAAGGAATATGGCAAAAGTTAGACCTCTCATAACTTTACAAGATACTAAAAAATTACTTCACACTTTTGTTTATAGTTGACTAGATTACTGTAATGCACGCCTAACAAGACTACCTAAGAAAGACATAAATCAGTTGCAATTAGTGAAGAATGCAGTAGCCAGTATCTTAACTAGGAAAAGAGAATCTGAGACATTTCACCAGTTTTATTGTTGTTATATTGGTTACCTGTCATTCAGAATTGATTTTAAAATACTGTTAATGGTTTATAAAACCTTAAATAATCTTGTTCCACCTTATATTTTGGAATGCCTGTCCCCCTACACTCCAAGTCATAACCTTAGATCTTAGAATGGAGGTCTGCTTATAATTTCAAGAGCTATAATAAAAAGAAGTGGTGAGGTGACCTTTTGCTTTACTGATAGAAATTTGCCTAGGCTAGGACCATAGATCATTAAAAAAACTGTTAAAAATCCCATCATTTTAATATGGCTTTTTGTAGCTACATTTTAGTTGTATTCCTTTATGGGCATAGAATTACCATATTCTTCAGGGATCTACAATCTATACTATTCTCTGCTGTCATTTCCAGTTCTTCTGTGGTGACAAGCTGTGCCACAATCACCTGATGAAGACACCATGCAGCTACCTGAAATGAGGATTGAAGATGGGTGTCCCGGCTGTCCACAAAACTAACATAATCAATTACTATTATGTGAAGCCTGAAAAACAAGAGGATTGACTTAACATTTATGTAATGTAGAGGGCCCAGTGAGGCAGATTTTGGTTTTTCCTTCAGCCTAACTGGAGTTGTTTTTGTTTTTTTGTTTTTATTTTGTCCTCAAGGCCATCTGATCCTGCATTTTTCTTTGTTACTTATTCTTTGGTATTATCGTAATATCTTATTTTTCATTTCATATAACTTTCTTTTTGTCATCTTGTAAATCACTTTGAGCTAGATTGTTTGTATGAAAATGTGCTACATAAATGAATGTTGTTGCCGTAGTGGTGTGCCTTAGGATGTTTATGGTTACAAAAGGTGTGTCACCACAAAAAAAAAGGTTGGGAAACACTGGTTTAAACAATGATGAAGGTACTTTACATTTTGGTGGCACTAAGTTGTTTATTTATAAAATTATTTGCTTTTGAGCCATGAGTTACAGTTTGCCTCAGTCACTTAACCACATCGGTCAACATTCGCCATATTTTCAAAACAGTAAACATGGCCTGCAAAGCACTAACACGTTTATCAAAACTCCTCATTCTCACCTAAAGAACTGACCCACTGAGGCACACAATGAATCACTCCATTATTGTAAATATAATAATTACCATTCCAATCATGTATACATACATTAAGGGACTAATGTAATGAGCCTTTATGGTCAAATCCAATACTGCTCAAGCTCTTATTGTAAAAAATTAATCTCTTATAACAGAAATACAGTGCAATGATGTCCAGTCAGCCAGTCATTTTCAAACTGTCTTAGTCCCAAACAGAGTGACAGGGGATGCTGGAACTATTCCAGCTGGCATAGGGCACAAGGCAGGAACTAACCTTGGACAGGGCACAAGTCCTTCGCAGTGCAATAATTTTCACCTTTAATCTGTTCTGTTCCTAATGTAAAGCCACATGGTTATATCAACATCATATGCAGTGTGCTTCCTAGCAATCTAGCGGGGTAAATACTTTCTGGAATGCCTAATCCATTCATGGCAGTCTGACACATTAACAATTTGACAACCCTCTGTCATAGCATCTATCAGTGGCATTTGGTCAAAAGGATATTTGTCATAGATTTTCCATCACATGTAAAATAATAATAAATAGGGTAATCAGGTGTTTGTTTGTCCAGATTGATAAAGAGGTTGTGACTATTGTGACTGAGAGAATTGCGTGTGTATATTGTGCTTGCACAGAAAGAAAAATAAGAACTAGTAAGAAAAAGGTATATGGCTTAGGTTAAAAGGGTAAGGTTTTTAAAAGGACTACAGATGTGTCTTCTGATGTCTAATGTTTTCTTTCCATGTGGTTCCCTAGTTGTTGGATTTTTTCCTAGTCACAAAATTTGATCGCCATGAAAGATTCTTCTTTGCTGTTGTGGACTCAGTTCGCCAAACGCCGTCTCCTTGACCCAGAAACATCTGCCATGTAAAGCTGGAGACACTTTTTGACACACCAATGAAGCATCCAATTAGGGAAGGTTGAATTAACAGGTCATCCAAAGGGGTAGTGTAGTCTTAGTAAGGTTAAAGAGAGAGTAACTTAACAATTAACATAGGTCAGGAAAATGTAGAAAGTTTAACTGTAGCAGCACTTGTGAAACCAGTACGTATCTATCTACAGAGGTTGATTTGAAATGAAAAGGGATTGGCTAAAATAGACTCTTAAAATACTCAGATCTGATTGCGCTGCGAAGTTGCACATGCGAGGAAAGTGCAGGGAGAGAATGAAAGAGACAGAGGGTATGTTGAAACCGAGAGGGCGTTTGAAAAAAAATAAAAGGTGAAAGTGCTAATGAAAGATATAAAATGCTGCTTTAGATATTTTATAAAGTGACATGGTTGGAGAACAATGCTTTGAATAATTAAATGTGTTGAAAGAATGCTTCGTATGTTTGAAAATGCTGTTCTGTGCCTATGAAATGACATGTAAATGGGACTTCTTTGTCTGAAATGTACTCGTATTAAACTGAAAGTTCAAGCAATTGATGAAAATATGTTGTGTGCACAAAGTTTGAAATATCTGATGTAATTTTCCAGAGCTCTGAGTTAATTTGGGTGATTAAAATATGAGTTTTGAATATGTGTAGTATTTGGTATAATGAAAACGACTCCACTTTGCTTATAAAAATTACAAATGATCCTCTCCAGGCATCTGAAATGGGACTTTGAACTTTCTTGTACTTCTTGATCTTAGATCCGCATTTGACACCATAACCGACCAGATACTTTTGAAATGTCTAGCTAGTTTTGGAGTCTGTGGCCTTGTCCATCAATGGTTTTCTCACTGACAGGAGGCATTTTGTTCAACTGGAGGGCTTTAAGTCAGACAGTGCAGTAGTTACACAGTGAGTTCTGCAAGGCTCTGTTTTGGGGCAGCTTCTCTTTCTCATTTATATCTCCCCATTAGGCACTATTTTTCAACATCATGGCAACCAATTTCACTGTTATAATGAAGACACACATCTCTGTGTATCCACTAACGCTCCTTACGGTTTTCCTCTAAATATTCTCACTGCATGTTTCCAAGACATAAAGTCATGGATGACTCATAATTTTCTCCAACTAAACAGCAATCAAACCGAGGTGCTCCTCATTGGTTCTAAATCTACACTTGCTTCCATTTTAATTAACAACACTATTACAAACACAAAGATTATGTTCTCTGCAAGAGAGTTCTAACATTCATCTCTTATCAGGATCAGTTTCAGGGTCCTTACTGACCGACTGACTACCCTCTCGCTCCACATTTCCTCTAAAATAGCAATATTGACACAAGTATCAATGAGGGGGAGGGGGGTTATGATGTATTATAGTAAATTAATCTTAGTTTTTGAATCTATTTTCTTGGCAGCAAAAGTTATGTGCCAATAGTTTGAATATTGTTGGACCAATTGAATGCTTTTTTCTTGGTATATATTATGATTGACTTTATTTTATATTGTCATGATTTACTTGTTATGATGACTATGTTTGAAATTGCACAGAGTTTGCAACAACAGCCAAACAGGGTTCAACTTTACAGTAAAATTTTTCATTCAAGGATTTATTTTGAATATAATGAGATAGATAGATAGATAGATAGATAGATAGATAGATAGATAGATAGATAGATAGATAGATACTTTATTAATCCCCAAGGGGAAATTCACAATAGACATTTACTTTGACCATTAAATCAAATTGGCCAAGTCAGAAGCAGAGACTGGATGAATTGCTGTCATTTTATTGTTAATAAGGGGTACCCCCAATGTAACACCTAAGACCTCATGAGACATTATTTTTGGGATCAATAAATAACTTTCAGCAATTACAGATGAAGTATTATGAAAGCTGCTTTTCCTAGCACATTGGAAATAACAGCACTTGAATTTGAACCCAGAGACTGCACTGAAATAAAGGACTGAATACAAAACGGATTGTCCGACTCCAAGTAGAAACAAGCCTTACCACAGAGGGGATCAAGCCATGGACCAGGCCACTGACCAAGTGACTACTGGACAACATACCTAAGTTCTGCTTCAAGGGATCACGGGTCCTCCCTGCTAACAGCTCAACTGTGCTGGTGACCATTGACACCTAAAGATCATCGTGGGTCCAGAATCCTAGAGCTGGGGTTCCCAAACTTGGTCCTGGGAGCCCACTGTGGCTGCAGGTTTTTGTTCCAACCAGCCTCTGTTTTTTATTGGACTTCTGTGCTAATTAAGTGAACTGTTGTTTCCCAGATTCCCTGTTTTGGGAACAATATACAAATTATAAAACGAAGTTTGTTATAAAAAAAAAAGTATTAAAATGTACTAAGCAGTTACATGTATTTTTTTCTTTTTAACAGTATTTTCATCTTGATTGTCATTCTGCTTTTCTAGGTGTTCTAATTTTTTAATTAATCCGTTATTTACTACTTTGTGGGGCTGACGCTAAAGTAGTTGCAGCCTTTCACGATTGAGTGTTGTTTGCTTGGGTTTCTGCTCTGCTTGTTTTTAATTGTCATTATTAAGATCAATGAAGGGAGCAAACTGCACAGAGAAAAGGCGAAATGTAATAAAAAGAGAGTTAAGCATTTAAATCCATAGCAAAAACAGAAATATTTCTGAGTTTCTTATAAATGTAAAAATCATGCTGCTGTGCTTTTCTGAATGTAGAATAAAAGATAAATAATACCAGCTAATTAAATGAGATCAGTGCTATCAGGTGTTGTCACTGATTAGGAATCTGGTTGGAACAAAAACTTGCAGCCACAGTGGGCCCCCAGGACCGAGTTTGAGAACCCCTGTCCTAGAGGATAGCCTGCATGACATCCAGACCAGAGATCCCATTCACCAGATCAAGAGTTCCAGATATTGATATCCTTTACTTTGGGTTGTTGGACCCCAAGACCTGAATATCATATTAAATTCTCACAAGGGGGGGATAGTCACAACCTAATATCTGTTTTTCTACAGTAAAATTCTTCAAAGAGGATTTGAACTGTGGAATGATCACCGATACATGAGGAAAAGTTAATTATCTGCAGGCACAGCAAGGAAATTGAACTTGAATTATTATGAATTCAAACTGGGAGAATATAATTGAATAGTTTAGAAAATGTGATTAGCATAACCGGGTCATCACTAAGAGTAAAAGCAATGTGTAACAGTAAATATTTTTGGATAGATGTTCTTAACAAGTCTATTGATACTTGTTGCGAAAAGACAAGTTACCTTTAATGATAAATGTTTCCATGTAATTTGGAGTTAATCAGAATTCAAAACATGACTAGCACTCACAACATTATCAAATAAAGTCAGTCAAATGTAATCATTACTGATTATTGATTTAATAATATAATGAATAATGTAAAGCTTAACATTAAGGGAAATTTGTTAATTGAGAGGAATAATAATAATTTTGGGACGGCATATAACAAGATGTTGTGGGAATAGGAAAACTTAGGTCAAAATGTCTAAATCCATTAGGATAGATAGAGATATAGTTTAAAACAAGAAGCAATTGGTGGCGATGCAGAACAGATAATTAATATTGTGGCTTCTTGGGCCTAAGTAATATAAAACATAGCCAAACAAAGTAATAATTGAGCCCAACAGAGATGGAATGTCTTATGGAAAGAGTTGGTAAGTGTTTAGTTTGTGAATTGGAAAGCCCAGCTACAAGCCAAGGATCCCAGCTGGCTGCGAAAGGTTTTAACATCAATAAGAGGCTTGGGTGCAACCCTTGCAATTTAAATGTGACCTTGAAAAAGAGCTAGTGACTTGCTTTAATGGGAACAGTGCTGACGTCCTCTTAAGGGAGGATCGACACCCACCAACAAAGGTGGTAACCTAGTTTAAGACCACAACATGATGTAATTGAGGCAACTTTGTGGATGTAAGCATGAGGATGCGAGCATGATTGTTTGTATAAGGACTAGGTTTCTAGTGATTATTGCACACATCATTAGCAACATAAGCTAGTAACTCTTGATGTTTCTGAATTAAATACTTGTGTTGTCTCTGTCACCAACAACAAATATTCTTAAAAGGTCTGATCATAGATGAAATACAAGAATAGGTACATTTTTATGAACTAACACAGATAATGCTTATTTTATAAGAAGGAAATTAAATATGTTACTTTGCACACAGGGAAAAATTAATTTAATCAAATAGTTGTTGACAATGTTATATCATACTTAGAAGTTATGAAATTAACCCAGAATAATGAGCAGCACAAAGGGTTCACTTATATAGCCAAACTAGCTGTCCCCCGTGGCTGAGCCCACGTAGTAGTGAAACAGGACAGACTTTAAAAATCAATAGACGTTGGCGCAGTATGTGATCATGTTCAGGTCTGACAGGAGAGTGTCCCCCATGTGAGGAGAAAAACATGTGGCCACGATATCTCTGGTAATCAGCAGCTACCCTCTAAAACACATGTAGCACTGATCTCTCTCTCAAAAATGTCAAACGTTACTCCTTAACAATCTGTAGATGATAATGTCTGTTTAACAAACAGGTATCGCTAGCTAAGCGCAGGCAAGGTACGCTCCAACATGTGGCGAGAGGTAGACTGACTCGAACAAAGGCTGGCGTATGAGTGAGGATGGCCCCGCCCTCTCCCCTTGGCACGCATTGTCTCTCTCGGATTCGCACAACTAATCGGTACCACAAGCGATCTTTGAATGTTCAATCAGAATGTTCACGCATATTATAGAAAAAAAAGATCTAAATCCGTTAAATAGTTCTCTCATGAAAAGTGGACAGACATAGAGACAGACAGACATACGTTGGATTTTATACATATATGTATATATAGAATAGATATAATATATAGGAAGTATTATTGATCAAGGCAGGAATTATAATAGATGTTGCACTTTTGTGATTTTGTCTTCTGTTTTGTTACAAAGTATGTCTATTCACAATTACTATCCACCAAACAATTTTACATATTATTGACCAGCAAGTTGTGGAAGCAAATTTGCAAACTTGTTTTTTCTTCTGACAAAAAGGGTTGAAGCATTTTGCAAGGAGGATTTTGTCTTCAAATGAAGAAAAGGGGCTTGGATACAAATTATTGTTTGGTGCTAAATACCTTTATTGTCACTGTATAATACAATGAATACAATTACTTTAATTTTCTGTGTTTACTGTTATTAATTTATTTGATTTTATCGATTTATATAATTTCCTTAAGTATTAATGATTTACACTTATTTCTGTTTTTCCCCAAATTTCTCTGACCAGGGATCTTTTACTTTTTAGTCCCAAAGGGGGGACATATTTGGTCTTAAAGTAAGAAACTAGACCTTAGAGTTTAGTGGGACTTTAACAAGTCCCAAAAAGGGGACTGTGAGAGAATCATTTATAGGTAACAGTAGTTAAGTATTTTGGTTTGCAGTGCACAGTGAAATATATACTGCACAAATAAATTAAAAGAACACTTTTTAATCAGAGTATTGCATCAACTCAATGAAACTTCTAAGCTATTGATCTGGTCAGTTAAGTAGCAGAGGGGGTTGTTAATCAGTTTCAGCTGCTTTGGTGTTAATGAAATTAACAACAGGTGCACTAGAGGGGCAACAATGAGATGAACCTTAAACAGGAACAAGTGGACGCCACTGATATTTTTCCCTCCTTATTTTTTCTGTTTTTTTGCTAGTTTTGCATTTGGCTATGGTCAGTGTCACTACTGGTAGCATGAGGCGATACCTGGACCATACAGAGGTTTCACAGGTAGTCCAACTTCTCCAGGATGGCACATCAATACGTGTCATTGCCAGAAGGTTTGCTGTGTCTCCTAGCACAGTCTCAAGGGCATGGAGGAGATTCCAGGAGACAGGCAGTTACTCCAGGAGAGCTGGACAGGGCCATAGAAGGTCCTTAACCCATCAGCAGGACTGGTATCTGCTCCTTTGGGCAAGGAGAAACAGGATGAGCACTGCCAGAGCCCTACAAAATGACCTCCAGCTGGCCACTTGTGTGAATGAGTCTGACCAAACAATCAGAAACAGACTTCATGAGGGTGGCCTAAGGGCCTGACGTCCTCTAGTGCACGGGTGTCAAACTCCAGGCCTGGAGGGCCGCAGTGGGTGCAGGTTTTCTTTCTAACCCTTTTCCTAATCAGTGTCCAGTTTTCACTGCTAGTTAACTTCTTTTCCCTCTATTGTAATAGCCCTGTTTTTAAGGATTAAGTCTTCTGAATTAATTCTTTTCTTCATTAAATGACAGCCAAACAGAAATGAGACATGAAACAAGCCAACAGATTACCAGCTAAATTGGGGCTTCAAACTCCAACCAGTTCCTTAATGAGAAGCTGATTCTCGCTGTTAATTAAACACGTTATTCAATTCCATGGCTTTCTGTTGGCTCTCTTTTTGCCACAGCAGACATTTCCAAAACTGTTGATATTCTGCTTTTTTCTAAGAACTCCTAAAATGTTTTGGTAACCTGAGGGATCAACCTTACTGAGACCTTCATCTTTATTTTCAGATTTTGTTTGATTGGGTACAGGTGAGCTGGTCATGTCCTACTTGTTTTATGTCTCATTACTGTCTGGCTGCTAATTAAGGTAAAAAGGGGCCTGAGTCAAACTAATTAAAGCTAAGGCTAAAGAAGTTAATTAGCATCAAAAACTGGTCACTAATTAAGAAGATGGTTAGAATGAAAACCTGCAGCCACTGAGGCCCTCCAGGACTGGAGTTCAACACCCCTGCTCTAGTGGGCCCTGTGCTCACTGCTCGGCACCGTGGAGCTCAATTGGCATTTGTCATAGAATAGCAGAATTGGCAAGTCCACCACTAGTGCCCTGTGCTTTTCACAGATGAGAGCAGGTTCACCTGAGCACATGTGACAGACGTGAAAGGGTCTGGAGAAGCCATGGAGAACATTATGCTGCCAGCATGACCGGTTTGGTGGTGGGTCAGTGATGGTATGGGGAGGCATATCCATGGAGGGACACACAGACCTCTACAGGCTAGACAAAGACACCTTGACTAGTAGGTATCGGGATGAAATCCTTGGACCCATTGTCAGACTCTGTGCTGGTGCAGTGGGTGCTGGGTTCCTCATGGTGCACGACAATGGCCGGCCTTATGTGGCTAAAGTATGCATGAAGTTCCTGGAGGATGAAGGAATTGATACTATTGACTGGCCCTCATTCTCGCCTTACCTAAATCCAATAGAAACCTCTGAGACATTATGTTTCGGTCTGTCTGACACTGCCAGGTTGTATCTCAGACTGTCCAGGAGCTCAGTGATGCCCTGGTCCAGATCTGGGATGAGATCCTCCAGGACACTATCCGTTATCTTATTAGAAGCGTGCCCCCCCCCCCCCCCCCCCCCCCCCAAACATTGTCAGACATGCATACAAGCACGTGTGGGCCATACAAACTACTGAGTATGATTTGGTGTTGCTGCAATGAAAATTCAGCAAAATGGACTAGCCTGCTGCATCATTTTTTCAATTTGACTTTCAGGGTGTCTTTGAATTCAGCCCTCTATAGGTTGATAATTTTAATTTCCATCAAACGATGTGGCATCCTTTCGTTCCTAAAACATTACCCAGTCCATATCAATATAGATATCCAGCAGGATTTTTTTCCCATCTGATGTATTTTCAAAGTGTTCCTTTAATTTAATTTTTTTTTTTTTTGAGCAGATTATAATGTGTTTTAGAAATGTTATGAAGAGACTGCTGAAATGGTCATGTAAACAAATAGAATGTTCTGGGGGATTGTTCAAGAAACTGGCTGATGTAATGTTCTTTCATGCACATAGTAAGACTTGCTAGTTGGCACGTATACAGCTGAACAAGAACAAGAGCTGAAATTAAGAGATAATGAAGTACAAAGATATAATAGAGAAAGACTTTTATTTTAGGCTGGCTGTGCTCTATGATAAAGTACCTCATGTCTCTGAACCAATAAGAGTATAATATGTAAGCATTAATTTAGTACTGTTATGTAAATTCAGTTGTTTATAAAAGTAACCTCTGCCGTTACTGATTTGATCATTTTGTAACAAACTGCTGTGATGGATGCTCCCTCTTTAAGCGTTTGCTGAAGAGATAATTAAAGGATGCAATGGACAAGTTTTCTTCTGCATGGTTTTTGACTTGAAGAGGTTTTATCAAACTTGCCCTAGTAGAGGATAAGTTCTTTCTTTAATTAATATGTTAATTTCTACCAGAATATGCAATAATCAGAACAGAGAAGACAAAGTCAAACACATGGAACAGTGGAAGAAAAAGAACAGAGGACTTGTGTGTAAAACCGAAAGTATTTGTAATATGTATATAACTTACCTGTACATAAAGATACCTCAGTTCCTTAACCATGCTACTGTTTCTATCAAAGGGTAATTTATAGATGTACTTCATTTCAATATGGTGGAATTTTAACAAGCAACCAATTGTCAATATATTGACAGTATGAATATTAAAAATAGAGTAGTCTACAATTACAGCTGTTCAGATTTCCGCACAAATGTATGGCATTGTTTGCTTGGACCATTTCATCGATTGCTACCTCTTATCCAGCACTGAGAACCTTGACTTATCCACCAGTCAGAGGTTTTCTTTCAGTTCTTTAAAAAACAATTGTATTTATAGTGAGTGCATTTACTGAAGTGCACTGTTTGGAGAGGAAAGACTGCGCTGTTTTACACAACTCAGTCAAACTCGCTTACTGTGGAATCGTACAAGTATAAATTTGCTATGTGGTGACTTACTGATTCTCTTTCAGGAATATCCAAGTAATTAAAGCCAACCTTGTACATGGCACCTTAGTCTGCACCCCTAGGCTAGCCTCATGCATGGATAGTCCATGATTTAGAGCAGAGTCCAGGGTTGTTGCTTGTGTATTATTAGAGACCTGTGTTCATTGTGGACTCATCTCCCTTCTGCGTTTTCAGCTTGCATCAGAACTGTTTCTCTTTCCTGTCCTCATTAGATTTGTGGTTATTCTCTTCTTTCGTTTTGATGATCAAATAAAGCAAAATGCCAACCATTTTTATGTGTGTGAGAATGTGTCGAACAGTTTTTTTTTTTTTTGTTTTTTTCGGTCACATAGCCACACTGGTCAACACTGTAGCTACAGTCTCAAAACAGATAAAATGGCCTGCAAAACACTAAACACATTTACCAAACTCTCCATTCTCACTGCTAAACTTACTCAGCCACTCAAAAAAATAAATACTTATAGCAAAAGTGAATAATTTAATCAAAACAGTGCCACACAACTTTAAATCATTAGGTAGATAAATAGATAGATAGATAGATACTTTATTAATCCCAAGGGGAAATTCACATACTCCAGCAGCAGCATACTGATAAAAAGCAATACAAAATTAAAGAGTGATAAAAATGCATTAACGCATACAAGCAATATCTGGCTTATCACTATCAAAACACTGACCAGCTTTTCATGGTGGAATACCTGGAACATTGTAGTGAGTCATAAATTGTAATGCTTTTTGCTTACTGCATGTAATGCCAGAAATTGCAATCACTTCATTATTGTAAGTGTAACAATTACAACTCCAATTCTGAGTACTAGCATTAATGGACTAAAGTAATAAAAAAAAAAAAAATTTGACAAGGTTTTTCAGTTCTTAAGTCACATTTTCAAACCTCTTACCACAATTTACATTACCAACAAATGGTATGACCAAACAGGTAATTCAACCTCAAAAATGCACTACAACCATAAAAACAGTTAATCCATGACTCACGCCAACAAAACATTACCATGTTTCCATTTCAACAACTTCCCTCTGTCACACACAAAATAATGACCTCAAAAACAGACAGTTCTACAAATACTAAAGTATGACTCATCATTGTCTATCAAATAACTTTTATCTTTTGTCTATAAAAAACACTGTATTAGAAAACAAACCTTTTCACTCTGCGAAATGTCCAGAAAAGAACAAACCATGTTGTAGCATACTTCAATGGGCTTTATTTTGATAGATGTGCATTTGTAATTCACCAAAAATGTCTGCCATGCTAGTTCATCCTCTCCTCCGGATTCTTAACTACATCACATCTAATGTCTTCTCTAGCAATAAATCTAGGCAAGTATAATTTAGCTTGCCTAATCCAACTTTGGAAATACTAAGGAGAAATATCTTTGCATCTGACATCAATGGCATCAAGTAAGGACATTTCTTCATATGGATGGTAGTTGTAAACCTTCCACCTACCTGCAGAAAAGACACCTGGCAGTTTAATGCAGCATGATAATTCCCACTGTAATCACATGCAGGTGCATGATTATTTCAGCTGGTCCTCTTGGTTATTTCAGGTAGGACCAGTGACTACAACAAACAGATCGAGGCCAGTGAAGAAGTAAGGGAGTCGGACTCAGGTATTATTAGCAAAATGTGTTAATTATTGCTAAATAAATAGATAAAAATCATCAAAATGCACTTTCTAAAAATGAAAAATGATAAATATGAGGGTAAAAGGTGATATTTTAAACAATACACAATAAATATCACAATAAATGAATACTAGAGGCCTCATATATAAATGGCGCGCATGCACAAAAATGTTGCGTATGCCTGTTTCCACACTCACATTGCCCATCCATCCATCCATGTTCCATCCATGAATCCGAACACAGGGTCACGGGAGTCTGCTGGAGCCAATCCCAGCCAACACAGGACACAAGGCAGGAATCCAATCCTGGGCAGGGTGCCAACCCACCACATACACTCACATTGTGACGTATAAAAACTAAACTTGGCATAAAGCCACGCACATTCTCACGCCAGCTCAATCCATTGTGTACGCATGTTTTCAGCACAGTTTTACAAACTGGCGGCACCCAGCATCAAAGCAGTGCTACTGTTCCTGTGTGGTTTCCCTTTATTTTTTAGAGTTACATCCCTGACACGGTCTATCAAATACACTGAAATTAACCGTATAGTGTTTATTAGTTTAAGGCATCTGATTGTAATCAACCTGTAACAATATAATGGTCCATGGAATGGCCAAACTATTCCAAATACCATAGCTGCTTTAGTGTTGTTACTCTCAGTGCACCACTCAGAGTGTGGAATCACAGCTCTACAGCAGCTGATCGGAAAAAGGATTATCGGGATACAGCATCTAGCACATGCTGCCTCAGCCATGCGCACAGTCTATTTAAACCTTTTCTATATGACAAACGCTTCAGAGCCTTTCCTGTATGAACCTTAAAGTCTAGAAATAGTTTCATCCCAAGAGCTCTAAACACACACAATCAGTCCATCAAGTGTTCTTGGTAGAACTGTTTGCACTTATAAGTACAATTACCTCATTGTAAACTCCCATTACAGTTGTAATATTGCACTGCCTGAGTCACTTTATGAACTATTTCACTATCTGCACCATATGTTCATGTATATTGTACTTTTGCTTTCATATTGTATATTTTTCATTGTATTTTATCGTATTATTATTATTATTATTATTATTATTATTATTATTTTATCATTTTATAGAAGAATATGTTTATGGAGGATTTGCATATTGAATCTCATTGTACCATACAATAACAATAAAGGAATTCAATTCAATTCAATAGAAGAAAACACATATTTACATTACATATTTATTTGTCAGCTTCACATTAGACTGTCTTTCCCATAATGCACCCCTACACTGTTCTAGCTGAACTGAATTTGCTCCTCTCACCATTGACTCACCGCCCTATATTGAACCTTTGCGGGGCTTTTATAGTCTTGACCAGCTATCAGCTGACATTAGGAAAGATGACAAAGAACCTGCCATTGTGCACCTTGTCATTCATTCCCCTGTTACACATGCTCGTAATTCTTAAGTCAGATGACCTTGCGCTCACTCGCTCGCGGACTTCTCCTGGTTAAAAGATACCCATTGAAGCATCGTTGTTTCATAATATCAAGCCAGCACACTTTTAACAAAGCCGACAAAGTGCACTATTCAAAACTTTGCAGGCACTTTCCCTTCCAGCCACTTTCCATCAGGTGTCAGCTAGCGAGCAATTTTAAAATAAGGGGACATGTAACAATATATATCGTCCCAGGCCTTTTGAGGACAGATGTCCACAATGCTGTCCACCCCCATCCAATGAACGACCAGCCCTCTATCACTAGACATTATTCAATACCCCTTCATGTGCACCTGAAAGAATGCAGGCATGTGCCATTTCACTGACCTTTATTTTAAAAGAGTCACAGTAGCAGGGCACATTTAAGTTCTATTCAAGAAAACACCAAAGGAGAAATTGTTACTTATTCCATGCCAAAGGCTGTTAAGGACACTGATGAAACTGAACTGTGGTCTAGGGTGTTGCATCTTCATAAGGTAGTCGTAGAATTGATGGAACAGTTGTGCACTGAAGATTTGACTACACTTCTAACCCTACGTCTCTGAAGAAGACTCTATAATGAAGAATAGATTCATTAATCATAGCCCTTATTTTGTCTGAGACTGAGTTCATGTTTACAAAGTAGAACGTAGAGTATTTCATTGATGGCTTCTATATATGTGGATAGAGTAGCTGTATTTACCTAAAATGTTCAAAGTTCTGCAGTTTTTACTTTACTACTGCTTCATAGGATGATTCAAGTACCAATGTGACACATGATCAAATAATTCCATAGGCAAATATCTTTGTTTTAAAAGTTTTAGTAAAAGTTAAAAGCAAAACAAAAATAGAGAAACAATTAATATTAAAGTGGCAGAGGAGGGGACGTTGGCACACGCATGTTGCTGCCGCTCCTCCCTGTTATCAACACTTTTTGTTAAAATTCGCGTTAAACTTAAACTTTTTGCAATTGTTCACTTTCTTTTCATTGTATGTATAGTTCATGGATGCAATTGACTCGAACTGTGTTGATTTGGATTTACTTTTCTGGACTTTGCCTTGACTGGGTTTGCAGCCTCAGGGACAACCGAATCTTTCTGTGGCACACTGGACGAGCCCTATGGACATTTCTTTGCACCGTGACAACCTATGAGCCAGGGATGGTCTGTCCTTCTATACATGCTTAATGACTAAGAAATGATCTGAGGTTTACACCCAGCTGGATGTGGCTCTGGGTGATCCCGTCTGTAATACCCAGCATTATATGTATGTGGCTGTATGTTGGAACCTCAGAATCTCGGTATCTTCATGTGCATTTTGTAATATCTCCTACTATGATTTTTCCGCTGCTTGCCGCTCATCTGCGCCTCCCATCTCACCTTCTCTGCTGTGCTGTGCTGCTTCTCTGCTACTATCAGATAAGTATTGCTCTCTACTATGCTAAAATACTCTCGTGACAAACTCCTTCATATTAAACAGTCTGTCCGGAGCAAATGGTCAGACTGGAATGTCCTAAAAGACAATGGTATTGTGCGGCACCCAAAATATTTATATAGCAGGTCAGGTCGCCGCCACAGCCAGTTCACCTGCAGCATTTGCTCAGGAATAAGCTGTCCTACTCATGGCTTTGGAAATAGGAGTGTCAGTGTGTCAAATCTGCAATATGTTAAAATAAACTCTGGTCATGGATCTGTGCTCAACGAACCCACATCGGCTAATATTGCATTGTTTAACTGAAGATCTCTTAATGGCAAAGTTCTGGTGCTATCAGAATTCATTGCAGACTCAAACCTTGACTTGCTGTGCTTAACAGAAACTTGGTAAAAACCAAATGATTTTACATATGTCACAGAGGTGACCCCACCTGTATACATTCACTTCACGAAGCCTCGCAGCTCAAGACAAGGTGGAGGAGTCGCAGTAATTGCTAGATCGAAGTTAAACATCAAAAGAATCCCCATTGACAGTCCATTGTCTTTCGAGTGTCTGGCTCTTAAGCTAATAACAAAATCTGGTCCTGTCTCACTTATTGTTGTCTATCGTCCCCCGAAATACAATGCGTCTTTTTTATCTGATCTGACTGAATTATTAACCCATTTAAATTGACTTTCCCAGAGAGTCATTCTTCTTGGTGATTTCAACATCCATATTGATATTACTACATGTAAACTGAGAAATGAATTCCTATCCTTACTGGACTGTTTTGACTTGGTGCAGCATGTTGATTTTCCCACCCACTCTGGTGGTCATATAATGGATCTGATCTGCACATCTGGATTATAACGTCAGCAACACTTATAGCAGTGATTAGGGACTCTCTGACCATAAAGCGTGCTTTTCACTATCTCATTACCTCTCCGTCCTCTTACCTGTAAATGTCAAATTTCTTTCTGAAACCTTAAAAATATCTGTCCCTCTGTTCTTGCTGGATCCATTTATTCTGTCTTCACCTATTCCATCAACACTAGATAGTCTTGTTGACCTCTATAACTCAGCCCTTCATTCAGCACCCGATTAAACAGCTCCTTTAAAACATAAGGAGGTTTCCTTTAAGCGTTCAGCTCATCCATCCATCCATCCATCCATTATCTAACCCGCTATATCCTAACCACAGGGTCACGGGGGTCTGCTGGAGCCAATCCCAGCCAACACAGGGCACAAGGCAGGAAACAAACCCTGGGCAGGGTGCCACCGCACCACAGACGTTCAGCTCCATGGCATAATTCAGAGCTATGATCTATGAAAGCAACTGGCCGATGCCTTGAGAGAATGTCACGTAAGACTGTACTCACTGTTCAAATTCAGGCTTTCTCTGACCATCAAAGGGCTTACAGGGATGCACTAACTGCAGCCAAGAACACACATTATGGCAGAATAATAGAAAGTGGCCATGATAACCCAAGGGTTTTTTTTTTCTCTGTAGTTATTAAATTACTTCAACCTGCATCTGGCCCAATTACCTCCTCCACTGAAGTCTGTGAAAAATTCCTCCACTTTTTCCTCAATAAAATTAAAGATCTAAATAATTCAACTAACGTCCATCATCCATTTATATCCTTCCCTGTCTTCCCACTCCATCCAGCTGCTTTTCTAAATTTTCATCTGTCACATTGGCATTTGTCAATGACCTGCTTTGTAAGATGAGGCCAACTACTTGTGTACTGAACCCCATCCCCACCACACTTCTTAAATCCTGCCTTCATGCCATAATCCCGACTGTTACGACAATAATCAATACATTTCTCGACACTGGCTCAGTACCTCTTACTTTTAAAATCGCTTCTGTAACCCCAATGTTAAAAAAGTCTGGTCTTGATTGTGATGATCTTAACAATTTCCGGCCTATTTCCCACTTACATTTTCTGTCAAAAGGTCTTGAGCGTGTTGTAGCCTCCCAGCTCACCAATTACTTAACCTTTAATAATTTGATGGAACCCTTTCAGTCTGGTTTCAGGGTGCAGCACAGCTGTGAAACTTCTCTGCTACGGGTAACCAATGATTTGCTTATGGCAGCAGACTCTGGGCAAACCAGCATATTAATTCTGTTAGACCTCAGTGCAGCATTTGACACTGTCAGACATGACATTCTACTGTCCAGAATGGAGAACATGCTGGGTATCTCTGGCACTGCTCTCCAGTGGTTCAAGTCCTATCTGACTGATAGGCAAGAGTTTGTTAGTCTTGGCAACAGCAGATTCAGCTCAGCGCCAGTCACACTAGGAGTTCCTCAGGGCTCTGTCCTCGGCCCTCTTCTCTTCTGTATCTATATGCTTCCCCTTGGCCATATTATTCGTAGCTATGGACTGGGTTACCATTTTTATGCAGATGACACTCAACTCTATTTCAATGTCAAAAGTGCAGCTTCATCAGAGTTTTCTCAGCTCACAACTTGCCTCAGTGAAATTAAAACCTGGATGGAGCAGAACTCTTTAAAATTAAATTGCAACAAAACTGAACTCCTGCAAATTGAGACTAAAATGCTACTTAAGAAAATGAGCTCCTTCCCAGTCAATCTTGGCGGTGATCTCATCAGACCTGCCTCTACTGCAAAGAATCTTGGTATCATTTTTGATTCCTCCCTTTCTTATTCTGCCCACATAAACCACATTAAGAAACTTTCTTACTTTCACCTCCGTAACATACCCCGTTTTCGCTCATTCCTCTCCTTTTCTAATGCTGAGAAACTTGTCCATGCTTTTATCACATCCCGCATAGATTATTGTAACTCGCTGCTGGCAGGTGCCCCTTCTAATCTTATATCACAGCTCCAGTTGATTCAAAACTCTGCTGCAAGAGTCCTTACTCGAACCAGCAACAGTGAGCACATCACGCCCATCCTGCTTTGCCTTCATTGGCTCCCTGTGTCTTACAAGATTAAATATAAAATTCTATTAATAACCTACAAAGCTTTAAATGGCCTTGTACCAAACTACATCAGTGACCTTCTAATGCTCCTATTTGCCTACTAAGGTCCTCTGATTCTGGTGATCTTGTTGTGCCTCACACTAACCTGCACTCTTCATCTCCATAGCACCCAGACTTTGGAATGACATTCTAAAATTAATTAGATCAGCTGACTCCATTCATTCTTTTAAAAAACAACTTAAAACTCATCTACTGTATTTAGGAAGGCTTTTAACTTAACTTAACATTCTGCCCTTTCTTTCAGTTTCCCTCTCTGTCCAGGTGCTCAGGATAATTTGTGTGTCTGTTATATCACAAATTAGGTTATTTGTTAGGTTTTTTCTTTTAGTATTGAATTTAGTATTTTACTCTGATTTATTGCCCTTTATTCTATTTAATGTTTTGTTATCTGTTTTATTGTTCTATTCAGGAAAACATTTGTATCCAATGTTACATATACTCTGCTGTTTTTTTCTAAGACTCTGTAAAGCGCCTTGAGCATGGGAAAGGCGCTATATAAATAAAATGTATTATTATTATTGTTATTAAAAGAAAAGTTGTGTTCTGTTTAAGGCTTATATATCATTTTTCATTTCTGTAAGTTTGGTTATACAGTCGTACTATACAAGTTGAGCATGTTTGTTTCATAACGGTAAACACGATCATTAGCTGTATGCCATCTCCTATTTAAAAACATGTCTAACAGTCCATACTAACAGTAAGACTGCTTCCTCTCTATCCTCTGTTTTACAGATACAGTATAGATAAGAAAGTTCTATCTCATGTTAACTTACAGAGGGTAAAAGGCTAAACCATATTCCAGGTAGCTATAAGAAGCTGACATTCTATAGAAATTAGGCAAACACTATATGAATTAAAAATAAAACTTAACTTTCTAAGATTGGCTCATACGGATGGTGATGTGCTCAACTGACAGCAAAACTCCTGGCTGGGAACTAGCTGTGTTTGGCGTGATTTTTTTTTGTTTGTTTTTTTTACTTTGCAGTATTGTACATATATTTTTGTTGTAACAAACTGTAGTAATTCAGTATAGAAAACAATGTGTAATCCTGTGCAAAATGGCCTCAAAATAGATGAGGTTATATTGGTGGTGATTTTGAAGCATGTAGTCAGTGAATGCATTTTGTGTAAAAACAATGGGAACTGATACACAGTTTAGTCCACATATGTACTTTCCCAATACAGGAACATTTTTTTAGGAGCTGGAGACTTTTTTGTAACATCTTCACTGCAGTAACTCGGGCCATTTGTAGTTCTTGGTAGATAATTCCTTGTCCACAGTTTTTATTCTTCATTGGAGGTTTGTTGAACCGTTCTTTGTCTCATCCCTCACCTAGGACCAGTTTGCCTTGGGTGGCCCTACCAGGGGCATTAAGCCCCGGACAACATAGCTCCTAGGATCATTGGGACACGCAAACCCCTCCACCACAATAAGGTGACGGTTCAAGGAGCACCCATGGGGCTCGGCCGGGCACAGCCCGAAGAGGTAACGTGGGTCCTCCTTCCCATGGGCTCACCACCTATGGGAGGGGCCAAGGAGGTCAGGTGCAATGTGAGTTGGGTGGTGGCCGGAGGCGGGGACCTTGGCGTTCTGATCCTCGGCTATAGAAACTGGCTCTTGGGACGTGGAATGTCACCTCTCTGAAGGGGAAGGAGCCTGAGCTAGTGCGTGAGGTTGAGAGGTTCCGGCTAGATATAGTCGGACTCACCTCGACGCACAGCTTGGACTCTGAAACCAATCTCCTTGAGAGGGGCTGGACTCTCTACCACTCTGGAGTTGCCCCCGGTGAGAGGCGCCGAGCAGGTGTGGGCATACTTACTGCCCCCCGACTTGGAGCCTGTGCGTTGGGGTTTACCCCGGTGGACGAGAGGGTGGCCTCCCTCCGCCTTTGGGTGGGGGGAAGGGTCCTGACTGTTGTTTGTGCGTATGCGCCGAACGGCAGTTTGGAGTATCCACCCTTTTTGGAGTCTCTGGAGGTGGTGCTAGAGGGCATACCTTCTGGGGATTCCCTCGTTTTGCTGGGAGACTTCAATGCCCACGTGGGCAATGACAGTGAGACCTGGAAGGGCGTGATTGGGAGGAATGGCCCCCCCCGATCTGAACCCGAGTGGTGTTTTGTTATTGGACTTCTGTGCTCGCCACGGATTGTCCATAACGAACACCATGTTCAAGCATAAGGGTGTTCATATGTGCACTTGGCACCAGGACACCCTAGGCCTCAGTTCGATGATCGACTTTGTGGTTGTGTCGTCGGACTTGCGGCCATATGTCTTGGACACTCGGGTGAAGAGAGGGGCGGAGCTGTCAACTGATCACCACCTGGTGGTGAGTTGGCTTCGATGGTGGGGGAAGATGCCGGTCAGACCTGGTAGGCCCAAACGTGTTGTGAGGGTTTGCTGGGAACGGCTGGCAGAGTCCCCTGTCAGAAGCAGCTTCAACTCCCACCTTCGGCAGAACTTCGACCACGTCCCGAGGGAGGTGGGGGACATTGAGTCCGAATGGGCCATGTTCCGTGCCTCTATTGTTGAGGCGGCTGACCGGAGCTGTGGCCGTAAGGTGGTTGGTGCCTGTCGCGGCGGCAATCCCCAAACCCGTTGGTGGACACCGGCGGTGAGGGATGCCGTCAAGCTGAAGAAAGAGTCCTATAGGACCTTTTTGTCCTGTGGGTCTCTGGAGGCAGCCGATAGGTACCGGCAGGCCAAGCGGAAAGCGGCTTCGGTTGTTGCTGAGGCAAAAACTCGGGCATGGGAGGAGTTTGGAGAGGCCATGGAGAACGACTTTCGGACGGCTTCGAGGAGATTCTGGTCCACTGTCCGGCGTCTCAGGAAGGGGAAGCAGTACAGTGTCAACTCCGTATATGGTGGGGATGGTGCGCTGCTGACCTCGACTCAGTACGTTGTGGGTCGGTGGGGGGAGTACTTCGAAGACCTCCTCAATCCCACTAACATGCCTTCTAATGAGGAAGCAGAGCCTGGGGACTCTGAGGTGGGCTCTCCCATCTCTGGGACTGAAGTCACCGAGGAGGGATCACACTCCTCAGCCTCCCTGGAAAAGTCTATTCGGGGGTTCTGGAGAGGAGGGTCCGTCGGATAGTCGAACCTCGGATTCAGGAGGAACAGTGTGGTTTTCGTCCTGGTCGCGGAACAGTGGACCAGCTCTACACCCTTAGCAGAGTCCTGGAGGGTGCATGGGAGTTTGCCCAACCAGTCTACATGTGCTTTGTGGACTTGGAAAAGGCATTCGACCGTGTCCCTCAGGGAATCCTGTGGGGGGGGTGCTCTGGGAGTATGGGGTACTGGACCCCCTGATAAGAGCTGTTCAGTCCCTGTACAACCGGTGTCAGAGCTTGGTCCGCATTGCCGGCAGTAAGTCGAGCCCGTTTCCAGTGAGAGTTGGACTCCGCCAGGGCTGCCCTTTGTCACCGATTCTGTTCATAACTTTTATGGACAGAATTTCTAGGCGCAGCCAGGGTGTTGAAGGGGTCCGGTTTGGTGGACTCAGGATTGGGTCACTGCTTTTTGCAGATGATGTTGTCCTGTTTGCTTCATCGGGCCGTGATCTTCAGCTCTCTCTGGAGCGGTTCGCAGCTGAGTGTGAGGCGGCTGGGATGAGAATCAGCACCTACAAATCCGAGACCATGGTCCTCAGCCGGAAAAGGGTGGAGTGCCCTCTCAGGGTTGGGGGCGAGATCCTGCCCCAAGTGGAGGAGTTTAAGTATCTCGGGGTCTTGTTCACGAGTGAGGGAAGAATGGATCGTGAGATCAACAGGCAGATCGGTGCGGCATCCGCAGTGATGCAGGCTCTGCATCGGTCTGTCGTGGTGAAAAAAGAGCTGAGCCGTAAGGCAAAGCTCTCAATTTACCAGTCGATCTACGTTCCTACCCTCACCTATGGTCATGAGCTATGGGTAGTGACCGAAAGAACGAGATCGCGAATACAAGCGGCTGAAATGAGTTTCCTCCGCAGGGTGTCTGGGCTTTCCCTTAAAGATAGGGTGAGGAGCTCAGTCATCCGGGAGGGACTCAGAGTAGAGCCGCTGCTCCTCCGCATCGAGAGGAGTCAGATGAGGTGGCTCGGGCATCTGATCAGGATGCCTCCTGGACGCCTCCCTGGTGAGGTGTTCTGGGCACGTCCAACCGGGAGGAGGCCCCGGGGAAGACCCAGGACACGCTGGAGGGACTATGTCTCCCGGCTGGCCTGGGAACACCTTGGGATTCTCCCGGAAGAGCTGGAAGAAGTGGCCGGGGAGAGGGAAGTCTGGGCTTCTCTCCTTAAGCTGCTACCCCTGCGACCCGACCTCGGATAAGCGGAAGAGGATGGATGGATGGATAATTCCTGATACTTTTTTATCTCCTATTACAGAGTAAGTACTTTTTATTCATGCAGGAACTATTATGGGTGGGGCTCTGCTGATGAATTGTGCTGATAGGTTGATCACAAGCTGGTGCCATCTTAAAAATATGTTAGTAGTTTGGACTTGGATTGCCACACTTTGAACCGCGTCACTCTTCATAGCCACTTCCCTGGTGCACCGCTGCATGCAGTGCTTTGAAGCAATAATCTACTCCATGAAGTCGCGATCACCTTAGAAGCAATAAGATGAGGGGGTCCTCCGTGAACTCTTGAACGTGCCTCACATTGTGCTGCATCACTTTTCTTTGCATGACACATGTTTTGTGTTAAAGTTACAGTTCCTGTTGTGTGCTGGGAACGCAACACGCAAAACTGGCCAGGAACCACAAGTGACCCAGGACGTGCATCATAAAGGAACTAATTAGTTACTGAAAAGAATGTTTCAGCTGTGGGTTGGCGCCTGTAGACTACTGGAAACTGCGTGAAAAGTTTTGAAAACTGGACTTCAGTATTAAAAAAAAACTTGTTAGAAACAATTTGTAATTAACATCATATAGAACAGCGGTTCTCAAACTTTCGTATTTCACGCCCCCCCCTTTTCTACCTGGAATAATTCTGCGCCTCCTGCATAATATAAAATAGATGAGAATAACCCATGATACAACAGAGGTATGATACTCGTGCGGTGTCGCAGTATCCTATCAGTTTTACTTCCAGAAGATTTGCATGTGTTCGGTTAACTTCGATGAAATATTTGCATTTTTTTTTTTAAAGTGCACTGTTAAAATGCCTTGTGTGGTTTTTGGTAGTAATTCTAATCCCAAAAACAAAGAATAAATTATTTATTCTTATTTAATTATTTTTTTTATGTAAAGAAACGATTAAATATGTTTTCATTTTTAAAAAATCTCGTAAACGAGGACACAGATGAAGTCAATCTGCGCGAGATGAATGTATTTTCGTTCGACAAATATTATACCGTAGTTAGTTGTATCATGAAAATAACCCAATACGCAGTAAATTATTTAACTCAATTTGGCAATATTGGCTACACTGCCAATGTGGTGCAGGCGCACCGCATTATCACCCGATCTACTGTTACCCGAATGTTCGTGACAGATACCGATGCGTCTCGAACTTTCTCGATTGAAAATACGCGACTATAAATGCAGCAGCAGCGGCGCCGCTCATCATAGAAACAAACTTCAAATAGAAAAGGAGCTCAGAGTGTCTGTCTCGAATATCAAACCAAACCTGGACAGGCTGTGTACTTTAAAGCAGGCACATATTAGTCATTAGATCTATCCCTTAGAAATGTTTTAATATTAGTTATAATGCATCCGTTGTGATTATATGCTTGCAAATTTAAATTCGAAATAAAAATGTAAAAAAAATAATTTTGATGTATTGTTCATTTATTCGACGCCCCCCTTGTACAGCTTCAGGCACGCCCCACAGTTTGAGAACCGCTGATACAGAATGTGCTTCCTAGCAATGCTATGGGATAAATACCTCCTGGAAGGCCAAATCCAGTCCCTGACACACTGATGACTTGACAAACCTCTGAAATTGCATCAAAGACATATGATCATCAGAGAACTTGTCTTTCAGTTCTATGAAAACACAAGTGCATTTCTACTGAGTACATTTACTGCAGTGCACTGTTAGCAGAGGGAAAAAAACACACTGTTTTATACAACTCATTCAAACTGAGTTATTGTCTACTCTCTATATATAAAATCCTAAGCGTAAAAGTGCAACGATTTTATGTGACTTTTTATGTTACGTTTTTTGTCTTGCTTTAAATCGGGCTTAATTTAAAACCTATGTATATATGTTTGGTATCATTCATTTTAGAGTTTATTGAACTTTAATGTGATGTTGTTAGATTTTCAGATTTCTATTCCATTGTTAAATTATAAACTAAAAAATATCAAGAACTCACTTCCCACAAGACAAGACTTTATGCCAAGAGATTTAACAACAGCCAGGGCCGGAAATAAAAAAAAAAAAGAGTAGGACAGCTGCTGTACAGGCTTTTAAATTTTCGAAGCGCCGTGCAAGATGCAGATCACATGGCACGACAGCAGCACCAAGTCAGCAGCTGATTGAGTAAAGAGGAGGTGAAAAAAACCTGTATTTGTTTCTAATTGTATCACCGTTTAAGAGGGTGTTTCAGAGGAGCAACCACGTCTCTTTGGGGTGTGTTCACCCCCCTTCTTCACAACGCGAGATGCAGAGACACGAAGTGGCTGGTGTGTATTGCAGGCTGGTGGGAGGGGGGGTTTTCGAGCGCAGCGAGCAGGGAGAACCCCCTAGTATAGGTATACATTTCTGTGTGATGACTTACTGATTCTGTTTCAGGAATGTTCAAATGATTGATGCTACATCCTTGGGCTATCTACATGCTTAGACAGGCCATGATTTAGGACAGCATTTCTCAACATTTAAGTATTTGCAACCCGAGTTTTCATAACCGTTTTAATTGAACCCCGCTAATGTTTTTTTGAAAGGAGCCCACTAATACCAATTTGTTCTTTTTTAATTAATGATATATCATAGATGCATATTTTATTATACCTACTTAACTTTTATCGACATTTATCTAACTCTATATTTATTTTTCTAGTATCAGAATGTATACTCAGCAAAAAAAGAAACGTCCCTTTTTCAGGACTGTGTATTTCAACAATAATGTTTTAAAAATCCAAATAACTTTACAGATCTTCATTGTAAATTGTTTAAACAATGTTTTCCATGCATGTTCAATTAACCATAATCAATTAATTAACATGCACCTGTGGAATGGTCGTTAAGACCTTAACAGCTTACAGAAAGTAGGCATTTAAGGTCACAGTTCTAAAAACGCAGGACACTAAAGAGACTTGTCTACCGACTGTGAAAAACACCCAAAGAAAGATGCCCAGGGTCCCTGCTCATCTGCGTGAACGTGCATTAGGCATGCTGCAGGGAGGCATGAGGACTGCTGATGTGGCTAGGGTAATAAATTGCCATGTCCACACTGTGAGACGCCTAAGACAGCGCTACAGGGAGACAGGAAGGACAGCTGATCATCCTCGCAGTGGAAGACCACGTGTAACAACACCTGCACAGGATCGGTACATCCAAATATCACACCTGCGTGACAGGTACAGGATGGCCACAACAACTGCCCGAGTCACACCAGGAACACACAATCCCTCCATCAGTGCTCAGACTGTCCGCAATAGGCTGAGAGAGGCTGGACTGAGGGCTTGCAGGCCTGTTGTAAGGCAGGTCCTTACCAGACATCACCAGCAACAACGCCGCCTATGGGCACAAACCCACCTTCGCTGGACCAGACAGGAGTGGCAAAAAGTGCGTGAGTTTCTGCATGACAGCAATGTCCGTGTTCTGCCATGGCCAGCGAAGAGCCCAGATCTCAATCCCATTGAGCACGTCTGGGATCTGTTGGATCACAGGGTGAGGGCTAGGGCCATTCCCCCCAGAAATGTCCAGGAACTTGCAGGTGCCTTGGTGGAAGAGTGGGGTAACATCTCACAGCAAGAACTGACAAATCTGGTCCAGTCCATGAGGAGGAGATGCACTGCAGTACTTCAAGCAGCTGGTGGCCACACCAGATACTGACTGGTACTTTTGATTTTGAGCCTCCCTTCATTCAGGGACACATTGTGAAACATTTTTAGTTTATGTCTTATGGTGTTGACTCTTTTAGTGTTCATACAAATATTTACACATTAAGTCTACTGAAAGTAAAAACTGTTGAAAGTCAGGGGACGTTTCTTTTTTTGCTGAGTATAGTTTAAGTTAATTTGTTTTGGTTTCAATAGATGTATTTTTCGTATTTTCAATTCTTGTTTTCTTTTTTTCACATCTTAGTGCCCCCCTTTTTGTTACTTCTTGCCTCTTTAGGGGCGCCTGCCCTACAGTTTGAAAACCACTAATTTAGGACATGGTCAACAATTGATACTCTTAATGTATATCATTAGAGACCTGTGTTCTTTGCAATCATCTCCCATCAGTTCTTTCTCTTTTTCCTAGTTGGGTTTGTGAACATTCTATTCTTTGGTTTCCATGATCAAATAAAGCTATAACTCCAGAAACCATTTTTATGTATGTGTATGTACTAAGTTGCTTATTAACAGCTTTGTAATGATTGCTTAGTTCATCGCAAAATATAGCCACTTCGAGTCAATGATTTGGGATTGATTGTTGTCAGGAAGCATCATTTTATTATGTCACTTTCAACTGTTTTTTTTTTGGTCTACTGATGACTTGTATCTAGTGTTTTACAAAAGGGTCATTAGCAGATGAGAGTGCCGAAGTGGTTGATGATCTAATCATATGGTTTTTAAAACTGACCACATGTACCACTGGCTTGAACAAGCAGGAAAAGCAACTGAGAAAAAACTGTAAATATTTTGGGTGAGTCGTGCCCTTTTGCAGCTTAACCATACTGTTATGCTGTATTGCATGAACTGTTCTGAGAAATGTAGTCACAGCAGTGAGAATGTTAAAAATGTTTCTGGAAATGTGCTGAAGAAACTGGAGAGAAAAAAAGTATGGTAATAGACAGCAATAAACATATGAAAAATATAGATGAGCTACTAAAATATAAATAGCGTTGAACTACTGTATATATTGATAGATTAAAGCAGTCTTAAAAAGAATGAAACAATCAAAATATGGTCATTGTCAAGCTTTATTTTATATGCTGTAGCTTATTTTATAAATACAATTTCATTACAAAGTAATTTTCAAGCAAGTTAGCCTAAATGTTTAAATGTTTTGACAAAGTTAAAAAAGAACAATAAAATATACAATAGTTTTTATATTTTATTTATGTAAGCACTCGTTTAAAAAAAACAAAACACTGGGAGAGAATGTTAGTCTCTTGAACCAGACCAGCTGGGCCTCTTGTAAAAAACACAGTCTTTGAAAGTACTGTAATGTTCATAAGACATAATGACAACAGTATATTTAAACCAAGCAAGAAATGCATATGTACAAATATCAAACATAAAAATATATAAAAAATGCATACCTAGCAAAATCTAGGTAAGTATGCATGAATAACGCAAGTCAGGTAAATTAATGCAAGGATGATAAAACCTGTAAAACATGTAAAGTCAAAGCTTCACAGAGAGGGAATTGAACATTGTAGTGCACTATAGAGCAACAGTCGATGCTAAGCCGAGTTCTTCTTTTTATAGGTTCCTTTAATTTTGGCAGTACATTTTCAGATAAGGTAATAAATTAATTAAGTATTTACAGTTGGTGCAAAGCAAGTCACTGTTACATAAATTATTTAAAATACCCAATGTCAGCTAATACTCTTTTTGGAGTTTGCAACTTGCTTCTCTTCAGGGATTTGATTGTATAGTCCAGATTGTCTATATTTCTTAATTTCCACATTGGTCACTGGTTTTAATTTCTGTCAAGTATTTAAATGTTAGCTAATTTCACCTCCTGACTGAGGATCTAGCTTATTTACACTCATCCTTTGCTGACTTTTGAATGCGTGGGTTGTGTTAGCAAACAGTAGGTTGATTCTCCATTTTGTGTATTAAGACTTTAATCCCTAATGTCATCTAAAATATGTAAGAAATTCATTGGATAATAATATTGAAAAAATGTTATAAACCATAAAAACAAATATTTATTTTGGATTCATTAATAATCTACCCATCCATCCATTTTCTGGACCTACTTTTTCCATTATAGGGTCACAAGGAGCCAAAGGCAGCCATCCCCTGCTATACAAGGTGAAAGGCAGCAATGGACCCTTAACAAGACTCTAGTTTGTCACTAAGTAGATACACACAAGCCAGTTCAATTCAAAAGGCACCAATCAGAGTAATTTGAGAGTCTCTGGGAGTGTAGGAGAAATCTTACTTGGATATGAGGAGAACATACAATGGACAAAAAAGCTTACGGATGCACAAAAACAGGCCAGAAATGTGTGTATGTAAGTTCCCACGCAAATGTCTGGATTTATAAAAGAAAGCTTGACGAGGGAACGTATGCATATTTACAGCAACTCTGACCCATATATACACAACATCTCGGAGAAACTGGATTAAGTAGGGAGATGCAGCCAAACCAGGTAAATAATGACTCAAATGCAAAAAGCGTGTTGACGTGACCGACATATTACACCTCAAAAGTGATAAATATGTTCAGACTATATTTTAATTAATTTTTTAAGAGAGCCATCGCTGCATATTTGCACTGAAGAGCTTTTTTGGTTTTATTTGTCAGCAGGTTTCGGCTACCTGTTATCACTTACAGTGTCAGGTAACAGGCCGGTGGGTCAGGAATATCTCAGCCAAGCTCCACTGCATCATGCCTGCTGTGCTGGAAACCATTTATCAACTGGCCAGTTTTTGTATAGTTTGCATACACATGCATAAAACATAACACATTTTTGCCAACACTGTCCAGTTCTCTTAATTGTATTGCACACATAATGCATAAAGGCAATCTTGCAAGAATGAAGCTGCTTTTTTTAACTGTGAACAGTGATATTCCATTAACAAACATGTCAACTGTGATGTCCAGATTGACACAATGTCATGGCTCGGTGGCCTAGGTCAACCCCTGATTCATTTATCTGACAGCTTTGACAGACATGATGGTGCTGTACATGGTGGATGGCTTATTGGTAAGGTATTTGACTGAAAGCTTAGTATTTTATATGGCCTCTATACTATTCATTGAAACAGAAATCATGTAATTACTGTGTCAGGTAATAGCAAATGAATGCTCAGGCGCTGGTGCCTTATGCCTTTCCCTAGTCCCCAGAAAGCAGAGGAGAGGCGTTATAATGGCGCTCATGATCTCACGCACTCAGTTGCAGTGCACAGCCAGATAGTCTTGAATGCAGGCGACAGTGTGATGATGCATCAAGTGGAAGGCTGCTCTACCAGTCAGTGAAGTTCTGCAACATCGTACTTGCATATGAGGTTGATAAGCATGTTCCATATATGGATATTTCAGGGTGATGTTCAAGGCATGTTTACATACAGCCATTTACAAGTTGAGTGTGATTTATATGAGGTAAATTGAGTAGAAATGTGCACATGCCATGTTTTATAAATCTGATTTTTTTTGTATGCGTGACACACATATGATTACTTTAGCATCCACTCAATGTTTTATAAATGAGGCCCCAGGGCAGAAAATAATAATCTCCATGTGCTTGTAATAGTCAACGCAGATGCAGATAGTGGAAAATGATTGTTATTATTTCTGTTGTTTATATGAATATGTGAGAAACTGTACTGATGTATCATCCAACGCAAGGTTAGTTCCTACCTTATGCTCAAAAGAAGCCAGTATAAGCTCTGGTCCCACACAACCTAGAAATGGACAGGCCAATATAAAAATAGATTGATATATTGTGTATTGAATATATAAATATACATTTAAATAAGTTCTTTGAATTTCTGCAAACTATCAGCTTTCTGTGACAGGACATATTATGGCCTACACAATCATTGCTGACATTTTAAGTGCTGTCTCCCTGTAATCCCAAATGAAATGAGCAGGATCTGAACCTGCTAGGATACATGTTACAATTCACTTGAATAGAAAAAATAAATTAGTACTTTAAGTAATTAATTAATATGTAAGCATATTTTACAGACTTGAATTATGGGTGGTTTTTACCATCACAGTATGCTTTTCGCAGGACTTTTGTCAGGGTGACTTGGCATCTACCTGCTGGCCACTATTAGATAGTCAGGCACTTGTAATTCTTCTTGTATAAACTTTGCATAAGTTGAAAAACAATACCTCTGCCAAATTCACTTCAAAGTTCAGACTTGGCACTGATGGAGCTCTCATGCGTTACTTTAGCTTCTCCACTGGTGACAACTGATGGTTCAGCCTTTCCTCTACACAGCACCCTTTGAAGCCCATCACGAAACTTCTCAGCACCAAAAATATACACCAAGGGATCAAGAGCACCATTGAGACAAGTGAGGAAAGAGGTCACACGATTGCCCAAGAGCAAAGTCCTTCTGAGTGGGCAGGGAGCTGTGGGCTCACCATGTGTGAGAATGAAGGTGGCCCGGCTAATGTGATAAGGAAGAAAGCATACAAGGTATATGAGAAGCACCAAGCTGATGGTGCGTAGAGCCTTGGATTTGAGACCAGGCTCAAGTCTCATGCCTTGTCTAAGACTCTGGGCAATCAGGAGATAACTGGTGAGTGTGACAAGGAAGGGAGGAGTGAAGGCCAAAGCAAGGGAGATCAGAGCGCTCTTGGAAGCCTTTTCCCGGTACAGCTGCAAACAGACTGTGATGTTGTCCACTTGTGCAGTTTGTCCCGATACCAGCAGGGGTGCCATAGACACAGTCACGAGGAGCCACAGTCCTGCACTAACAAAATGAGCATATCGGGAACGGCGAATTTTCAGGGAGCGCACAGCATGCACAACAGCCAAGTAGCGGTCACCTGCCACACAAGCCAGGAAATAAAGGCTAGCGTACATATTAACATAGAAAAGGAAGCCTGATATCCGACATGGGATTTCTCCAAAGGGCCAGTGTCCCCCTAGCAAGTGATATACAGCTCTCAGTGGCAGGATTGCCACATAAGATAGATCTGCCACAGCCAAATGTACCAGAAAAATGTTGGCTGGAGAGGAAGGCCCACGTTGCCCAGAGAAGACCCACAGAGCAAGTCCATTCCCTATAAGAGCCAACAAGAATATGACCAGGTAAAAAGCAGCAAACAAAATGTTTTCAAGGGAGCTTTCACTGTTGCAGTTCCCAAAGGTTTGATTGAAGTATGTTGAATCCATGGATGAGGAATAAAATATGTCAGTAGACCTGAAGTGGAGAGAAGAAAACAAATCATGGTTGTATAATTAGGAATCAAACCTAAAGCTTTTTATACAATACATCCATCCCACCCACCATCCTTAGAAGTCACACCCAGCAGTCCCACACCACAAGCTGAGTGGTCATCTAAATGCTAGTTAGACATAGTTAATAAGCTAGTAATAACCAGATCGATTGCTTACTACTCCAGCAAAGCTCTAGAATGTTCTAAGTATACTGAGGTTGGGTGGATGCACTGCAGTGTGTATCAACTACAGCAGTGGTGATCAGCATTGGTCCTGAAAGGCCGCAGTGGCTACAGATTTTCTTCCAACTCAATAGCTTAATGAAGTCAGTTATTGCTGATGAGGCATTATTGCTCATGCAACATTTTTCTGCTTCATTTTAGTTGTTAACATTTGCCACCATTAATTGCTTACTTTAGCCTTAAATTGCTGCATTCACTGTTTTTAATGGCTCCTTATTAGCAATAAGATGAAAATGACAAAGGAATCAGCAGTTGTCCTTCTAGCTATATCTTGTTTGCATTTACAGCTGTGTGCATTCATCATACCCTATTAGAAGGAGACAGAAGAGAAAAAAGTGAAGGACTGAAAATTGCTCATCACTTTTAGGCTTCAAATCATGTGAATGACATCCTTAGAAAGGGAAAAAAAATGATAGGTCATGATATCAGAATCACCTGACATTGCAGAGCTGCATAAGATCTGTTATAGGCAAGGATTGTTTTGTAAATGAGCAACTGAACTGGAACAAAAAACTTGCCCTCCAGGACTGATTGCTCACCCCTGATGTACAGTATAGAAGCTGAATGATCATTTATTGCAACCTCTCTACACATCCATGCATGTTACAAATCTGTTTTTTTTCCAGCACAGCATTGTGTGGGGCTGAAGTCTATGCAAGCAGGATTGGGCGCAAGGCAAGAACCAGTCATGCACAGGGTATGAAACCATTGCACAGCTCACTCACTCACACCCATACAAGGTCTATATCATATTACCCAACACTTCAAACCATTTTTGAGGCCTGCTTAAGCCAGGGACAGGGTCATAGAGGCCACAATACACTACACTCACTCACTCATATGGTGCTGTCAATTAACCTAACATTCAAATGTTTTGGATGTGAGAAGAAAATTGAGCATCTAAATAAAAGTGCAGCTAAGAAGAGAACATTTTAACTTTATGCTGACATAAAAAAAGCCAATCCACATCTTCAAATGTTCTGTATCCAGTGTAATTATATATGTGTATCCGGCGCAGCCGCGAGTGGCAGCCATTTCAGTAGCTCCGTGTATGACTATCTTTTGACCTTTTTTTTCTCTATTTTTCTCTATTTCACTGATCACTTCTGCCACTTTCTTTTATGTGGAATTGCTCCCTGGACACTTTTTACTACATTTACTACTTGACATGGATTTTTACATGACGAGACTCGCCTATTCAAGTAGTCAACTTCAAGTACTAAGAAGAAATGCCTGTGCCAGTGTGGTTCCCTATTTACCTGACAAGATAAGAAGACGGTATCGGGGCAGCAGAGCCGGTGCTAAGATAAAAGCCAAGTGGCTTGCGAGAAAGTGGTGCTATAAACCTTCAGTGTCTTCTGTGATCCTAGGAAATGTGAACTCACTACCAAATAAGATCGACGAACTGGCTGTGCTGGTGAAAAATGTCAGAACCTACAGAGAATGCAGCTTGCTGTGTTTTAGTGAAACGTGGCTAACAACTACCATCCCAGATGCTAACGTGGAGCTACCCGGGCTTAGCACAGTTAGAGCGGACAGAGACGCAAGTACCTGCGGGAAGAAGAAAGGAGGAGGACTTGCTCTCTATGTCAATACAAAGTGGTGCAACTCAGGACATGTAAACGTTAAAATCTCCACTTGCTGCAGGGACATTGAACTGTTGGCTGTAAGTATGCGTCCCTATTACTTGCCCAGAGAGTTTGGACACGTCATTGTTGTTATTGTTTACATTCCTCCTCGGGTGAATGCGGAGATAGCGGGTGACATCATCCATTCCGCTGTTGCTAAGTTACAAACGCAGCGCCCCGAGGCGCTTGTGCTAATCGCTGGAGACTTTAACCATGTGAAACTGGACAAAACATTACCTGCCTTCTCCCAGTATGTGGATTGTAACACCCGGAGAAATAGGACTATCGACCTACTGTATGCAAACATTAAAGACGCATACACGCCAGCTCACTACCTGCGCTTGGGAAAGCAGATCATAACCTGGTTCTGCTTCAGCCTCACTACAAACCAAGAGTGAGGGAACCACCTACAACCACACGCTTATTCAGGAAGTGGTCCCCTGAGGCAAAGCAGGCTCTGAGAGACTGCTTTGGAACTACAGACTGGAATATCCTGCAGGGGTTACACAGTGAGAATATTGAAGAGGCTGTTGACTGCACTACTGATTACATCAACTTCTGTATGGACATTGTAGTTCCAGTAAGAACTGTACGCTGCTATGCTAACAACAAGCCATGGATTACAAGTGACATCAAGGACCTTTCGAACCAGAAGAAAAGACATTTTAAAGGCAGTGACAAGCATGAGCTCAAGCACGTGCAGAAGGAACTCTGAGTCCAGCTCAGGGTGGCGAAGGAGCAGTACAGGAGAAAGCTGGAGCACAAGTTGCAGAATAACAGCATGAAGGAAGTGTGGGACGAGATGACGATCATCACTGGCTGCAGCTCGAAGCGATGTGCCACCACTGAAAGAGACGTGGAGAGAGCAAACCAGATGAACAACTTCTTCAACAGGTTTGATCACCCTAACCCACTCTCACCTTGGAGTACTGCACCCTCCACCCATTCTTCTGCTGATACCAGCATAGAAGAGAGTGTCCCCCAACCAACAATTACAGCAGCCCAGGTAAGCAGACAGCTGAGGAGACTTTGTGCCAGCAAAGCAGCGGGTCCAGATGGAGTATCGCCACGACTGCTGAAGGCCTGTGCGTTGGAGCTGGGGTGTCCTCTACAGCACATCTTCAACCTGAGCCTGGAACAGGGGAGAGTCCTGAGGCTTTGGAAAACATCTTGCATCTTCCCAGTCCCAAAGGTATCACATTCTAGTGAGCTGAACGACTTCTGGCCTGTCGCTATGACGTCACATGTGATGAAGACCATGGAGAAGCTGATGCTTCACCACCTGAGGCCACAGGTCCGCCACGCCCTCAACCCTCTGCAGTTCGCATACCAGGAGAAGGTGGGAGCAGAGAATGCCATCATCTATATGCTACACTGATCCCTCTCCCACTTGGACAGAGGCAGTGGTACTGTAAGAATTATGTTTCTGGACTTCTCTAGCGCCTTCAACACATTCCAACCTCTGCTCCTCAGGGAAAAGCTGACAGAGATGGGAGTAGATTCATACCTGGTAGCATGGATCGTGGACTATCTTAAAGACAGACCTCAGTATGTGCATCTTGGGAACTGCAGGTCTGACACTAGTGGTCAGCAACACAGGAGCAGCGCAGGGGACTATACTTTCTCCGGTCCTATTCAGCCTATATACAGTACAGGCCAAAAGTTTGGATACACCTCCTCATTCAATGTGTTTTCTTTATTTTCATGACCATTTACAGCACTCCATTGCTCTCCTTCTTGGTCAAATAGCCCTTACACAGCCTGGAGGTGTGTTTGGGGTCATTGTCCTGTTGAAAAATAAATGATCGTCAACTAACCTGACTTCTGCACAACACAACTGCTGGTCCCAACCCCATTGATAAAGCAAGAAATTCCACTAAATAACCCTGATAAGGCACACCTGTGAAGTGAAAACCATTTCAGGTGACTACCTGTTGAAGCTCATCGAGAGAATGCCAAGAGTGTGCAAAGCAGTAAACAGAGCAAAGGGTGGCTATTTTGAAGAAACTAGAATATAAAACATGTTTTCAGTTATTTCACCTTTTTTTGTTAAGTACATAACTCCACATGTGTTCATTCATAGTTTTGATGCCTTCAGTCATGAAAATAAAGAAAACACATTGAATGAGGAGGTGTGTCCAAACTTTTGGCCTGTACTGTACATCGGACTTCCAATACAACTCGGAGTCCTGCCACGTGCAAAAGTTTGCAGACAACACTGCTATCGTGGGCTGCATCAGGATTGGGCAGGAGGAGGAGTATAGGAACCTAATCAAGGACTTTGTTAAATGGTGCGACTCAAACCACCTACAACTAAACACCAGCAAAACCAAGGAGCTGGTGGTGGATTTTAGGAGGACCAGGCCCCTCATGGACCCTGTGATCATCAGAGGTGACTCTGTGCAGAGGGTGCAGACCTATAAATACCTGGGAGTGCAGCTGGATGATAAATTGGACTGGACTGCCAATACTGATGCGCTGTGTAAGAAAGGACAGAGCCGACTATACTTCCTTAGAAGGCTGGTGTCTTTCAACATCTGCAATAAGATGCTGCAGATGTTCTATCAGGCGGTTGTGGCGAGCGCCCTCTTCTATGCGGTGGTGTGCTGGGGAAGCAGCATAAAGAAGAGGGACGCCTCACACCTGGACAAACTGGTGAGGAAGGCAGGCTCTATTGTAGGCACAGAGCTGGACAGTTTGACATCCGTGGCAGAGCGACGGGCGCTGAGCAAGCCCCTGTCAATAATGGAAAATCCACTGCATCCACTGAACAGGATCATCTCCAGACAGAGGAGCAGCTTCAGCGACAGACTGCTGTCACTGTCCTGCTCCACTGACAGACTGAGGAGATCGTTCCTCCCCCACACTATGACTCTTCAATACCATCCGGGGTTGGGTAAACGTTAATATTATACAAAATTATTGCCTGTCTGTTATACTTTCATTGTTATCAATCTTTAATTTAATATTGTTTTTATCAGTATGCTGCTGCTAGAGTATGTAAATTTCCCCTTGGGATTAATAAAGTATCTATCTATCTATATATAATTATTTCTGTTAAATGATGAATCAGTATTTAAGGGCACTAGTGCATTAAAGATGGAAATGAGAATACACTTTTTCACATGAAGGGTTGTGGAAATTGGGAGCAAATGTTAGCTTAATAGACTGAATGCTTTGAAACTCATTTGTTATATTTTTTACATTCTTTTACTCAAGGAAGTACTTTATAGTAATTTCCTATTAATTTTTATACAGGTTTAGTGTCATGATTATCTTCAGTGTGTTTGAAATTACCTCTCATTTGACATTCCATCCAACCATCTATCCCGCAATATCCTAACTACAGGGTCACGGGGGTCTGCTGGAGCCAATCCCACCCAACACAGGGCACAAGGCAGGAAACAAACCCCGGGCAGGGCGCACACACACACATCCACACACCAAGCACAATTTAGAATCGCCAATGCACCTAACCTGCATGTCTTTGGACCGTGGGAGGAAACCGGAGCACCCGGAGGAAACCCACACAGACACGGGGAGAAAATGCAAACTCCGCACTGGGAGGACCCGGGAAGCGAACCCGGGTCTCCTAACTGCGAGGCAGCAGCGCTACCCACTGCGCCACCGTGCCACCCCATTTGACAATCTCTTAATTAAAATTAGTGCTTACAATTGTACAAATTTAAAAAGCACAGCTCACTATTGAATGCTTTATTAATTCTCTGTGATAATCCTCCCACAATAAAACATGGCTTAGTTCAATGAGGAATCAAGTGTCTGAATGCAGGAACAAACACTGGCAATGTGGCAGACCATCACAGGGCCCATTCTCAAACATACACATTGGGCCAACATAGAATTACCAATCATCATAATGTACACGTGTTTAGGATGTGAATTAGAAATCAGCGAATCCTGAGAAAAATCCACACAGACATGCAATGTCTACCCATAATGGTGTATCCATTAGAACATTAGAACATTCTAGACGAGAACAGGCCATTCAGCCCAACAAAGCTCGCCAGTCCTATCCACTTGTTTCCTCCAAGAAAACATCAAGTCGAGTTTTGAAAGTCCCTAACGTCTTACTGTCTACCACACTACTTGGTAGCTTATTCCAAGTGTCTATCGTTCTTTGTGTAAAGAAAAACTTCCTAATGTTTGTGCGAAATTTACCCTTAACAAGTTTCCAACTGTGTCCCCGTGTTCTTGATGAACTCATTTTAAAATACAAGTCTCGATCCACTGTACTAATTCCCTTCATAATTTTAAACACTTCAATCATGTCACCTCTTAATCTTCTTTTGCTTAAACTGTAAAGGCTCAGCTCTTTTAATCTTTCCTCATAATTCAACCCCTGTAGTCCTGGAATCAGCCTAGTCGCTCTTCTCTGGACCTTTTGTAGCGCTGCTATGTCCTTTTTGTAGCCTGGAGACCAAAACTGCACACAGTACTCAAGATGAGGCCTAACCAGTGCATTATAAAGGTTGAGCATAACCTCCTTGGACTTGTACTCCACACATCGTGCTATATATCCTAACATTCTGTTAGCCTTCTTAATGGCTTCTGAACACTGTCGGGAAGTTGATAGCTTAGAATCCACTAAGGCAATTGCACTTACTACGCTGGCTAAAAATACATCTTCTTTTAACAATGAGTGTCACCAGTGTAGTCATACCTTAGAAATGATGGAGGCCTTAAATATGCCCCTCATTTGTGCCAAATCCTAGAAACCATTCAAAAAACAACTGGCTTAGATACTTGGATTAGACAGATTAAGTGAATCCTGCTCTCATTTATAAGATCCGGTAAATTTAAATATATTATTATGCTGATATTAGAGCGCATGGGAAAAAGTTAATACTCATTAGTGTCTCAGCAGTTAGCAAGTTTCACCTTTGTGATGGTGTAACCCTAGAAGGTGGAGCATATAGATAAAGTCTATTACCACAACTACTATGTATAAAGCAGTGGACTTCTAAGGAAGTGAACTTGGCTTAAAGAATGTATCACCACTAGACAGACAAATGGACTGATCCAGTAAATTATATTTTACTAGCTGTGTAAGCTCATGCTTGCTCCTAGAAACTATTGGAATCATCAGAAAAAAAAACTGAAATGCAGAGTCGGTGGTTTCATTTTGCGGACGTGCTTGCCCCACTTGTCTATCAGCGGCTAAGCGAGTTTCTGTCTTGATTGTCTTTCTTCGGCGGTCTCACTTTGGCGACAGAGTCACTTTCTTTCAACTATATGTTGTAGCCTCATACTTCTTTCTTCTTCCAACTCGTTAACTTGGGGCCGCCTTGTCTTTGAACTTCATTTTGTAGCCTTGAACTTCCGGGCCAGACAGATGGACACACACACACTTCTACACGTAGACGTTTATATATAAGATATTTATTAAGATAACATTTAAGAAACTGCTGAGATCTTTAAAATGGTTTGTGTAGTTACAATTATAACAGATGTTATCCCTTCCTTTCTGATTTGTTACCAACTGTTGCTTGTGGATGTTATTTGTCAAACAAAAGAGGAGGTTTGAAATTTGTGACAGAAATACTTGGTACTAAGGTAGAAAGGTAAAAGATAATTACAATTATATACATTACCAAACTTTATCAGCCTTAAACTTGTTCCATTTAGCACATAAATATTGTTAGTATTCTAATACATCTTAGTATACAACATTTTTATTTTTTTCCTTCTGGTGCAGAGAACCCTAAATTACAATACACACCTCCCAATACAATATGAGACAGCTTGAGACTGACAAAAATAGTGAGGGGTAACGTTTGATAAAAAAAAAAAAATTAAATGTAATTGTCCGAGATCAAACCCAGGTTTTTTGGCTGAAAGGCATGTGTGTCTTTTGTCTATTGACAAATCAACCTGTAGTTGTTTTTACTATTTGCTCTAACTTTAGCTGCCCCCTTCATCCAAGGGAGACAGAAATTATGTCAAAGACCTGATGTGCTGAGACATACCTGTTTGCCAAATATGAGGTCTGTGGCTTGAAAAACAAAGCTGTGCATAAAGCACACACAAGCAGAGATTGTGTTTCATAAATATCTTTTATATTCATTGTACAAATAAATATATATATATTTTTATTTTGGAATAATTATTATTTACCTAACCTACCCACTAATTCCATTATATGGTTATTAGCAATCTTATCTTAGCAGCACTGGGAGCAGAATAGAAGACTGATGTCTGGAGAGGACGCCCTTCCGTCATAGTATATACCCTTACTTATTCACACCAAGCCAACTGAACTCTGGAAATAATCTAGAGTACAGAAAACACTCATATAACTCTCTATACTGGCAGAATTCCAAACCCGAGTCCTGGAGCAGTGAGCTGATAGTGATAGCCACTATATAGCCATGATCAATCAAAGTTAGGTAACCAAGAAAACTACTTTATTGGGCCTGGTAAAGCAGCATGACACTTGTGGCACATTGCGAAGGATAAAGCAAGAAAAGGAAAGAGGAGAATGAAAAGACAAAAGGAATATTTGTTATCACGGCTGCTTCAGTCAGTTTAATTTATTCTTAATGCACAATTACCCGTACATTATGTACAAATTACAAATACGGAATGATTGAAAAATGAAACATAAACACAAAACATCATATTTATTGTACAAAATTAAAATTTTACCTGAGGTTACACTATGTTCAGAAATAATTCCTTATATGCCTAACATTCATGCACACAAGTATGCTTATCTTTTATTGTATTGAACAGTATATGCAGCATAATTAATATGTCAATTTCTATTTGATTGTAAATTTCCATCTACAATGCATATTTAAATCATTCCATGTGTATTAGGTATGCAGTTTACACATTTTTTGGGAACTGCTTTTGAGATCACACATCACATTATCTTACCTCTGCAAGTGACGAGTCAAACATGCAGACCACAGCCCTTCGATAGAGTCAGTGGTGTAACAGCAATGAATATCGGGGCCTATGTAAGGTAATCGGAAAACCACCACTCTAACAATGCCGCTGAGTCAGGAGGACTAAGGAGCTGTTTGATATATCTGCATTTGGCACCTTGTGGTGTAACTGAAATTGGAAATGTGAGGGCAACTCCCTAGCTTCTTCAGTTATCCCCTCTAAGACACTGTTTAATACAGACAAAGTGCACCATATGAGACCTTTGTAATTATGATTATGATTTGCTTGCTAAAATTGATTTCAAGTGAGTATTAATAAAAGTATTAATGATGTGAGTCAAAATCTTAATAATGCACATGATATGCATGAGATATCCCATCTTTAGGGATAAGAGAATGTGCATCTACAGCTTTACTTGTGCATACCATACTCTTATCCTCTTAACTTTCCTTTAACAGTTTGTTAAAGCATCGAAGGTCACTAAAGAATGAAGAAATGTGTAAATTATGGCAAGAAAATAAGGGACTGCATGGCACCCATTGTGCTAAATGCAGAGCAATGAATAAATAACTTTATAGACTATATTTCTACCCTCCCTGTACATAACAACTTAAATGAGCGGATAAATAAATCAAATCCAGGCCCCTTTATTTTTTATTCTAATTAGTTATTATATTCAACAGAAAACTGGAACTTTATAGACAGAAAAAGAAAGGGTTAATGAATGCGCTCTGTTCATTTCCCAGGACTCTGGGATGTGGAAGCTGTTCTTACCACTACAACCCAGTAAGTTCTCAGATGCATCACTGCCAGCTCACTGGGTGGTCCGGTATTTGATGATGTGAAAAAAACATTTGAATTTGGAGATTAGGCAATGGAGGTGGAAAAGGCATGGAAGAAAACAGAAAGTGGTATTGTATTGGAGGATGAAGCCCCCATTATTCATGACTGCACATTCAACCTTGGCTTATCTGATTGTTATCTAATTGTTTGTAGGAACCACAGAGACTGGTGGCAGTAGCAACTGCCATGAACTTTCAACTAATCACTACTAGTTACAACTAAAAGAATTCAGTGTGCAGATGATGGAAAACCCAGTGTTGCATGCATAGGTGGAAGGGAAGAGCTGTCCCCAGAAAACTGGCAGAATTAAATGGAGTACCATTTTTCACTTTTTAAAAAATGTCACATCACCTTCTCATGCCTTATTGCCTAGAATGTTCTAAAACTGGAGAGTGAAAACAATAGTGTAGTTAAATAAATTGTACTCTTACAACAGACAAGAGCACACATGCATGTATATACAGTCATATAAAAAAGTTTGGGAACCCCTCTCAGCCTGCATAATAGTTTACTCTACTTTCAACAAAAATAAGATAACAGTGGTATGTCTTTCATTTCCTAGGAACATCTGATTACTGGGGTGTTTTCCAAACAAAGATTTTTAGTGAAGCAGTATTTAGTTGTATGAAATTAAATCAAATGTGAAAAACTGTCTGTACCCTTCTAATAATTTGAATGCATGTAACTGCTCAGTACTGATTGCTTGCAACACCAAATTGGTTGGATTAGCTCGTTAAGCCTGAACTTCATAGACAGGTGTGTCCAATCATGAGAAAAGGTATTTAAGGTGGTCAATTGCAAGTTGTGCTTCCCTTTGACTCTCCTCTGAAGAGTGACAGCATGGGATCCTCAAAGCAACTCTCAAAAGATCTGAAAACAAAGATTGTTCAGTATCGTGGTTTAGGGGAAGGCTACAAAAAGCTCTCTCAGAGGTTTAAACTGACAGTTTCAACTGTAAGGAATGTGATCAGGAAATGGAAGGCCACAGGCACAGTTGCTATTAAACCCAGGTCTGGCAGGCCAAGAAAAATACAGGAGCGGCATATGCGCAGGATTGTGAGAATGGTTACAGACAACCCACAGATCACCTCCAAAGACCTGCAAGAACATCTTGCTGCAGATGGTTTATCTGTAGATCGTTCTACAATTCAGCGCAATTTGCACAAAACATCTGTATGGCAGGGTGATGAGAAAGAAGCCCTTTCTGCACTCACGCTACAAACAGAGTCGCTTGTTGTATGCAAATGCTCATTTAGACAAGCCAGATTCATTTTGGAGCAAAGTGCTTTGGAGTCATGAGACAAAAATTGAGTTATTTGGTCATAACAAAAAGCACTTTGCGTGGCGGAAGAAGAACACCTCATTCTAAGAAAAACACTTGCTACCTACTATCAAATTTGGTGGAGGTTCCATCATGCTGTGGGGCTGTGTGGATAGTTCAGGGACTGGAGCCACCTCAAATGAATTCAACTCAATATCAACAAATTCTTCAGGATAATGTTCAAATATCAGTCACAAAGTTGAAGTTACACAGAGGATGGATATTCCAACAAGACAATGACCCAAAACACAGTTCGAAATCTACAAAGGCATTCATGCAGACGGAGAAGTACAATGTTCTGGAATGGCCATCACAGTCCCCTGACTTGAATATCATCGAAAACCTATGGGATTATTTGAAGCAGGCTGTCCATGCTCGGCAGCCATCAAATTTAACTGAACTAAACAGATTTTGTTTGGAAGAATCAAAAATACCTCCATCCAGAATCCAGACACTCATCAAAGGCTATAGGAGGCGTCTAGAGGCTGTTATATTTGCAAAAGGAGGCTCAACTAAATATTGATGTAATATCTCTGTTGGGGTGCCCAAATTTATGCACCTGTCTAATTTTGTTATTATGGATATTGCATATTTTCTGTTAATCCAATAAACTTAATGTCACTGCTGAAATACTACTGTTTCCATAAGGCATGTCATATATTAAAAGGAAGTTGCTACTTTGAAAGCTCAGCCAATGATAAACAAAAATCCAAAGAATTAAGAAGGGTTCCCAAACTTTTTTATATGACTGTATTTGCACAAAGACACAGAAACTCAAATGTCCTATACACTCTTAGGATACACATGGACTAATGTGATCGCCTGAACATTTGCTTCTGGAAGTTTACTTTGTGGAAGTTTCTACCCGAGTTTTCTGAAAGTGTGTATGAGGCAAATACATACAGACTGACAGAGTGCAACGGACATGTGCAGACTACAGAATGCTTAACAGTAACCCTATTAAAGGTTTAGATGGCCATATATTTGGGTTACTGGGTTGTTACATCTACCTCTCTTAACCAGAATTCTTAGAGGCCAATAACCCAGTTTCTCTAACCAGAGTAAGGGTTTAAATGCCATTTTAGAAAACAGGTTTTTGTGAATAACCAGGTTATTCAGTTCATGTAAATGGACCTAGTGTTACAGCAACTAACTTCCAAAATGTTACAGCGGAACAATGTCATAAACATGTAACACACATGTAACACCATGAATGATAAAAATAATATGTTAAAAAAATTTTGACTCTCTGCTACGGTGCAATCTGCCTGTGTCACTTCTGGAGCACCATGGTCTACTTTATAAAAAAAAAAAATCTGCATTTCCGGCTGCTGTGTGCCAGTGTGGATCTTTTCCTCTCATGTAGGTTTCATCTATCCTTCAAGATCTTAATGATGAAATGGCCTTTGGTAACTTCTTACCAATTGGCCATCCCTCCTCACAATGAGTGTGGACTTTTCATGTACTACCCGTCACCATATGGATTTTTCTCTAAGAATAATTGCCTGTCCATCACATCCATAAGACACAACAATTCAGTGAATTGATGACTTCAGACATGCCTGGTATGAGGGATAGAGATGTTAACATGAGATTGTGCCCTGTGATTTAATTCTGCTATCCCATCCAGGGTTGATTCCTGCTTGCACTTGATACTGCTGGTACAGGCTTTAGTCTCTGTGAGCCAGAACTGAAGAAGTGATCAGATATTAAACACTAATCAGCCCTTTAGCACTCCTACTACTGCACTGTCTAAGACATGCTTTTTCCAGCTAACTACTTGACAATGTAGATACAGTAATCATTATTTAGAATACAAAAATGTTAATGTGTGCATTTATTTCAGGCAGAACTGACTACTGTAATGGTTTATTCACCAGCTGTTCAACTCATTCTGTGAACAGCTTTCAGTTAAATCAAAACACTGCTCCCAGGATCATTTCCAGAACAAATAAGTATAACCATTTTACTCCTGTTCTTAAATCTTTACTCTAACCTCTGATTATTAGTAATGCTCTGAATTGGAATCGGATGATTTTCAGTAAAAAAGACTCGATCAGTGATTGGCAAAAAGGCCGATCACCCAAACTTAAATTTTCAACTCCTGTTTTTCTAAACTTTACGGTAATTTAGTTGCATCGCTCCTTCACTTGAGGCAATACGGAAGTTGAGCCTGCACGTGTGCCTTTTTTTTCTTTTGTAGCAAACTTCCTGCAGTGTAAACAAACAGCAGTGAGTGGAGGCTTGTTTTTTCAGCAAATGAGAGCTGATTGGTATATTAGGCCTTGCATTAAAGTATGTGAAGTAATAAACTGAAAAAAAAAGTAAATTGAGAAGTCGTCCTGTGCAGTTAGACAAATGGCAGGAAAAGCTGCTTTAAGGAATTTAGACCTTAATTTTGTCCTTTAAATTAAAACAGACACCGCTTGAGTTTGGACAGCGAGCTTGTTTAAAATGCAGAAGCTTATGCTTTTAATTGGAAAAAGAAAAGATAAAGACAAATTTGATATTGCTGCTTAGTAAACAATATTTTGTTGCTATGTTTCATACACCATAGGTTTTGGTCAGAAACAAGTACTACATAAATAAAATGGTAATCCATATTTTATAATTACATCTCAGTAATTACAAATGTCTAGCTAATACACTGAAGTTAAAAAACACACCTCTATAAATGCAGTAAATGCATATTTGAACAGCAAGAAGCTGTGGTACAATTAATGATATAAAATTATTAAAACCTATTAAGTGCATGTATATTTTTATTTAAGCAGTGTTTAATTGCCAACACCAATTTATTGATTGTGTGAGAATTTATATATATATTTATATATATATATATATGTTTGTTGCTAAAGAAATGGTGAAAAGTACTTTTTTAATTAAGCCTTGTTTCAAGTAGGTACGTTATAGAAAAAATGAAACAACATTACAGCTTGTAATTATGAGAAGCATTTTTTTCTTTTATGAGTTATGTATTATGGTTAAATATTTTTGTTCATAGTTTATTAAAGTATGTATTTTAAGGGGCGGCACAGTGGTGCAGTGGGTAGCGCTGCTGCCTCACAGTTAGGACACCTGGGTTCACTTCCCAGTCCTTACTGTGTGGAGTTTGCATGTTCTCCCCGTGTCTGCGTGGGTTTCCTCCGGGTGCTCCGGTTTCCTCCCACGGTCCAAAGACATGCAGGTTAGGTGCATTGGCGATTCTAAATTGTGCTTGGTGTGTGGATGTGTGTGTGTGCGCCCTGCCCGGGGTTTGTTTCCTGCCTTGTGCCCTGTGTTGGGTGGGATTGGCTCCAGCAGACCCCTGTGACCCTGTAGTTAGGATATAGCGGGTTGGATAATGGATGGATGGATGGATGTATTTTAAGGAAGTTTTGTTTAATAAAAAATGAACAATTAGCACCTGTGGTCTATAGGTTAATCATAAAAGTCCACTTTAATATAGAAAATAAGGTTTCTATGCATCAAGTTATGCAGGAGCTTAATGTAAAAAGTTTTTTTTTTTTAAAGGGATGAAGAAAAAATATTTGAATCGGTATTAGAATTGGCCAATAAAGTAACATAAATATCAGTGATTGGTATCAGCCTTAAAGAACCTGATTGAAGTATCCCTACTGATTATATATGGATATCAAAATCCTCCTTACTTAAATGGCTTTGTTTGGATCTCCTTAACAGAACTTATTAATACATGCAATCAAGATCTCCGGATAGAGGCATTCTAAATGGTATAGGTACATAAAACTACTAAGTCAAGTATTTAGCTACATGGCCCTCAAAATGTGGAATGATCTGCTTATTAGTGTAAGGGGTGCCTCATTGCCCTCAGCACTTAACTGCAGGCTGTAGAAACACCACTTTAGTTAGTTAGCACACTCTGATTAATGACACTGACTAGACTGGTCATATTTCAGAAATATCTGATAGTTTCTAATGTAGACTTAAACTGGGGGTAGTGTGTTGACACAGTGGTAAGTGCTGCTGCCTTGCAGTAGGGAGACTGGGGTTCATGTCCTGGGTCCTCCTTGCATCAAGTTTGCGTGTTCTCCCTGTGTCTACGTGGGTTTCCTTTGAGTGCTCCAGCTTCTTCCTATTGTCCAAAGATATGCAGGTTAGGTGATGTGGCAACACTGAACTAGCCATAATGTGTGTTTGGTGTGTGGATGAGTGCTTGTGTTCTTTATGCAATGAAGTGGCACCCTGTCCAAGGTCCTTGCCACCTATGCTGACTAGAAGAGGCTCTAGCATCCACCCCAGACTACCCTGGTCTGGATTAGGCAGGGTACGTGACATGTCTATTGTATTTGTTGTAAGCACTCTAATGCTGTCTGTCACAAAGAGTGCAATTTGGGAAGAAAAGTATATTGAACTGACAGGTCCATAAGCATTGTAGACATATGGACTTTTTCACACAAAAATGTATAACTGGATCTGCTCATGTGCACTGGTGGTGTTAGTTATGTTATAGGTACTGAAGGCTGCCTCTTGGTCAAATTCCAAGAATGCCCTTGGGCAATAGCTTTTGTGAGCATTGTTTGACAACTCTGACTATTGAGCCGTGCAACTGGTGCTCTCTTTATTTCTAACATCCTCAGATCAGTGGAGCAGAACTGGTCAATGTTTTTCACACATTCAAGCAGACTGATCTACTTTAAGCGCGGAAGGTGCAAATGAAACAAAACATCTTAAAACCACAAAAACAAGTACTGTATTTTGGTATAAAAAGTGCAGTTGAGCTGCATGTATCTCAGTTACCCTAACTTGCACTCTGGATTACATCTATATATATATATATATATCTATATCTGTAAAGGTGCACACATACACATACAAACACAAATATGCATGTGCACATACAGCATACAAATCTGAATCTAATAATATAATTCATAATTAAAAGTAGACATACATATCAAAACAAGTGTGCACACAAACAGACATGAAGTGAGTTCATGGGTATATGCATCTGTGAAGCACCACACACAGATGTCTGTGTACAAACACATACACAGTTTAGTAAATGCACATGCACATACTCTAAACATACACACAAACATATATAAACTATATATATATATATATATATATATATATATATATATATATATCTATCTATCTATCTTATATATAAATGTCTACGCATGGAAGTGTGTGTGTGGGTCTGTCTGTCTGGCCCAGAAGTGAGAGGTGGAGTCGGGGTAAGGGCTCCACCTCCAAGGATACGCAAGCAAACCAGCACGTCAGCAAAATGAAACCTCTAAAGAAAGAGTCACTCGCTTAGCTGCTAATATAGAAGTGAGGCGAGCACATCAGCAAAACTGCATCCCTTTTACTTTTCCTCCTGCCACTGATACACAAGCGAGGCAAACATGTCGCCAAAACGAATCCTCCTAGGAGAGAAATGCATATATATATATATATATATATATATATATATATATATATATTGTGGCACGCGGCTGGGGGTGGCACCCAGCCGGGACGCCCAGGAAGACAGAAGGAGGGCTCAGGCCTCCTCCAGACCACGAGGGGGTGACCGCCCTGGTTCCTTTGGGGGCCAGAGGTACAGAGCTGGGAAGATCAACCCTGTAGGGGCCCGTGGTCATCACCAGGGGTCGTCCCCATGCCTGGGGAACCCTGGACCCCAGCACTTCCGCCACACCAGGAAGTGCTGGGGGGAAGATGAGTGGGGACACCCGGAGTGCTTCCGGGTACACAGCCGGCTCTTCCGCCACACTGCGGCGTGTTCGTGGGAGATCGCCGGAACACACCTGGAGCACATCCGGGTACAGATAAAAGGGACCGCCTTCCTTCATTCGGGGCTGGAGTCGGGTTGAAGACGGACGAGGTCGGAGAAGAGAGAGAAGGAGGTGGTCCAAAGAAGAGGCAGTGTGGTTTGGCCTGGACTTTGGGGTTTTGAGGTGCACTTGTGACTGTAAATATTGTGTAAATAAACGTGTGGTGGTGACTTTAAACATGTCTGCCTGTCTGTGTGTGGGGCTCGTTCCACAATATATATATACTAGCAAAATACGAGAAGTAGTGTGTTAAAGAAGTTATGAAAAAGAAAAAGAAACATTTTAAAAATAACATAACCTGATTGTCAATGTAATTGTTTTGTGACTGTTATGAGTATTGCTGTCATCAAGGATTTGATTATCATTATTTCTTTCAATCAGTATTTGGAGGACGTGTTGTTATGAAGTTACATTCCGTGTTGGTCAACCGTTGTAAAGATAACAGGTTTCATTCATCGAAGTGTTCACTACGCAAATTGCTACTCGTGAATGTAAGATGTTTAACAGGCATTCCCGGTATTAACTTGTGCTAAACATACCATGGTGTGACGTAAGGGGAGCTGACTGTAAAAAGGCAAGGAGGCACGTATTTTGAACGATAAGGGAGAAGACAGCGAAGGAGCGGAAAAGTGAGAAGGAAAACTGTTTAAATAAAGAGCTAGGAAGGTGAATGGAAAGAAGCAGCCAGCGGTAAAGCAAGGAAGACTTTGTAATAAGGACAGTTCAGTGCACGTAGAAGGTGTAACAATAAGATTGTTAAGCCTTATGATAATGTTCCCGCACGGAGGATTTAGAGAGACGCACTGGGAGAAGTATAATCTGAATCTCTCTACAGTTTTGTTTATTTTCGGGTTGTAATGTTCATCAAATTTACGTATCATCTGGTCCAGTGGCGGACTGTGCATTTCACACCTAGGCATTCAGTAGTGCTCCGTCTGAATCAACCCGCCCCTCAAAAATTAATTTATGGTTATAAAAACCATGTTAATATGCAGAAATACAGTATAAAGAGCCGCTGCATCGCAGATAGATAACTCCTGTAGCCACAATAAATGCCTTTATTGAATAGACAAACCAGGAGTGAACAAGTTCCTTTCTACTGCAGCTACAGCCGCGACACACAAAAAAAACATCAATAATAACTCATAAACTTGCAATATTATTTAGGAAAATCACAACATTTTACTCACCAAAAATTCGGATTATTTGTAAACAAAATCCATCCTCCTCTCTTTCCTCAAAAACAGTTCAATTACTCTGTCGTACAGATTATCCGTGCGCTTCAGTTCCATCAAAAAGTCCCTTTCTATCGCCATCAAATCTAATACTGAAAGTCGAACCTGCCCTGTAGTATTTCTGGCATAAGGTTTAATTCGCTTTAGGGCTGAAAATGACCGCTCGACAGAAGCAGTGTACACGGGAATGGTCACCGGCAAATATACCAATGTGAACAGCTGCCCCATGCTCTCATTCAGATTTTTCTGATGAAGGAAGTCAAGGAGACCAGTGGGAGATTTTCCTGTAAAATCATCCATGGCATACATTACAGTCAGTTCTGTTTTTAGCCGCGACAGATCAAAAACTGTTCCGTGGCTCTTGTGTTAAGCTGGAGAAGGCGGCATGTGGGAAATTTTTCTTGTATTCCCGAAACTTCTGCGGCTCGAGGAGCGTGACAAACATCAGTTTTTCGTGGTCTTGAAATCTGGCCTGTGTCTGGCAAATAATATTGTCCACAATCCTGCCATGGAGTTGGCGGTAGTGTGCGGGAGGATCTTGCGCACGTAGCGCCTGTGGTGCGTTCAGTGGCCTCGTAGAGTTCCTCATATCGGCTTCTATCCAATCAATGGGTCTGAATACGGCGACGTTGCCGTACGCCTGCTAGAGGGTCCTACTGACAACAACTCAAAATCTGGTTGGTTGAAGCAACAGTTTGATCGACATTTATTCTGTGTTAGAGAGCCTGCAGAACGGATTGTGAAGGCCTCTCTGCCTGGCAACAAATGATGGCTGAAATGTGATTGGTTAAATGCTTTAATACGAAAATACATGTCTGGAACCAGCACGACCATCGGAAAAGCTATGAAATGAAGCAGACAGACTATTTGGAATTATTTAATAAGTATTCATGGACAAAATATAATTAACATCAGTTTGTGATTCAGATATTTTTTTAGACCAGCAGAGAAGGCCTTGCAGGCCCTGACGACCCACCACTCAAGCACATGGTTAACTCATCAGGTCTTACATCACCGGTCAGCGCCTGACACAATTTTCTGCCACTCTCTCCAATAAGATAACGGAATAATCTGACCTTAGTGTTTTCCTCTTCCTCTGGCATTGCAAGTTTTATGTATAATGTGAACTCGTCCTTCCATGTTCTCCATGACTTCGCCAGGTCTTTATAGCATCGAGGCTTTATACCCTGCGTCTTCTCATTAAACTTGTATCTCGCGAATATCTTGTGCGATCTTGCGATGTCCATGGCTTTATTTAATTTTAGCTCAGACCCAGCACTTAAAAGTTTCTCTCGCACTTTCCCTGAGGGAGGGTTTCCGCAGTAGCTGCACTTATGAATATGCTAAGCACAGTCCTTCACCCGCGAATATTTACCTTATATGGGCAGGCACTCAATTACGTGGGAGGTGTGATGATGCGAGACGTAACTCCGCCTCACACGGCAACCGAGCTGCAGGCTATGGCCGTATACAGTATGAGGACGAAAGTAGGTTCCAGTTATGACCGTTACATGTAGAATTTCGAAATGAAACCTGCCTAACTTTTGTAAGTAAGCTGTAAGGAATGAACCTGCCAAATTTCAGCCTTCCACCTACACGGGAAGTTGGAGAATTAGTGATGAGTAAATGAGTGAGTGAGTGAGTGAGGGCTTTGCCTTTTATTAGTATACTAGCAGAATACCCGCGCTTCGCAGCGGAGAAGTAGTGTGTTAAAGAAGGTATGAAAAAGAAAAGGAAAAATTTAAAAAATAACGTAACATGATTGTTAATGTAATTGTTTTGTCATTGATATGAGTGTTGTTCCCATATCTATATCTATATCTCTCTATATATATATATATATATATATA
>JANRMT010062854.1:123418582-123483167 GCA_026402145.1 Polypterus bichir lapradei | reverse complement strand
TATATATATATATATATATATATATATACACATACATACAAACATACACACAGGTATATATATGTGTATATATATGTATGTGTCTATATGTGTGTGTATAGCTTTGGTCACTGAGTGCAAGGGAAAAATAATAAAATATAGTCTATTAGTTATTAAACAGTAAAACATTAACGTTTTAAGAAGTACAGGTACATTGAGCACTACTCGAGTGGTTGCGGGTAAACTACATTTTAAAAGACGGTATAACAGAACAGGTAAGTAGTACTAACAGCAGCTAAAATGTATATGGATCATCTCTCGGTAGTTGATCCCTTTTGAAAGGCGCTACACGACGGCTGTGGTATAGAAATTACATTTTCTATGTGAACGTTCAAATTTCTGCCTCTGGTAATGTGACTCACCGGTATTACCAGTAATTAAAGAAAAATTGTTTTGTGTCCTCTGCAGTGTTAAGAGAGAAAGGCTTTGGTTTGGGATAAAATGAACAAAGGTGTAAAGAAAGGAAAGTTGCATTTTTCTTTTATATAGTATAGAGAGATGTGTTCGGTGACGTTATGATCGCCTTTTGGGGACAGTCGCGGTGGGTCTTGTGTAGACTGGTGAGACGTCTCTGCCATTAATCGGCTTTGATGGCACTGTCAGTCCTTCACTCGTGTGCGTGTCTTAATAATCCGAGCTGAGGACTTTATAATCGCATACGTGCAAAAGAAAGTGTGAATCGCCTTAATATTATTTTGCCGTGGTGTAGAAAAGGGGTCCCGTGTTTGCAATTTTCTGGGGTATAGCTCAGGGGGGGATGAAAAAAAATAAAAGTGCTCACTTTGATTTAAGGCAGAAGTGCGCCGGCTGCTCGACTTTTGCTGGGAAGGAGACCCCAGTTTTTGTACACACGTTCCACAAATGAGACACACGGGTTTACCGGCAATGTCAGTAAACATATACTCGGCCTCCCATCGGTTTTTAAAGGCTCTATTTTCAGAATCAACTTTTCTCTTCGGCATCGTGTGGGCTAGCTTTGCAATAATTTACAGTATCATAAGCTAGACTTGATTAACGTGTTAAGTGTTCGGCAAGGCAGCTGAAGCGCTGCATTATGGGATCTGTAGTTTATTGTGTTACCAGCGCTTCATATACCCGGGCCATTAATAACAATAATACAGTATATAAAATGATCTCGCGGGCCGGATATAATTACACGCCGGGCCGGATGTGGCCCGTGGGCCTTGAGTTTGACTCATATGGACTAAATAGAACTTGAAAAGAAATATTTTTTGGAATGTGATCGCGCAAGTCAGTACATCGAGCCCACGTGCTATTGTGGTTTTGCTTGTGTGCTTCAGTAAGTTACCGTCCCCTCGCTCCTACTTTTTTACCGTTCATCTAATGAATACACTGAGTATGGCTTTACCAAAACAATCATTGATCGCGAATAAAGTATTCATTATTCATGAAGCTTCAATAGGTGAATAGGTGATCTGTCTTTCTGCGTTAACCGCATGCGTTTTCATACGTCTCAAACTAAGGGGATGCGAGGTTAAAATAAATCGAGAAGCGCGCGTACATACTTAGTGCATCCCCTCTCGGGAATCGAACCTCGGACGTGGGCGCTACAGTCGAATGCTTTAGTATCGCGCCACGGCGTGTGGTTTATCTATTTGAGCGTAGCAGTATAATTCAGTTTTTGTTCAGCACTCTCTTACTTTTTGTCTGCGCACTGCGTCAGTTCACGTGAGCCGCTGAATATGGTTTTATATGTCACTCGCTCGCTTCTAATTGTTTCGCTGCCTTCTTAATTATATAATGCATGTTTTCTAAAGCTCGTTTTGTAGCTCTTCCTGGCTTTCTACGTAATGCGTGATTACGTGAGAGGCGTGATGATGTCATACGAACTCCGCCCCTCCATCTGAACTCCATTACAGTAAATGGAGAAAAACAGCTTCCAGTTATGACCATTACGCGTAGAATTTCGAAATGAAACCTGCCCAACTTTTGTAAGGAAGCTGTAAGGAATAAGCCTGCCAAATTTCAGCCTTCTACCTACACGGGAAGTTGGAGAATTAGTGATGAGTGAGTGAGTGAGTGAGTGAGTGAGGGCTTTGCCGTTTATTAGTATATATATATATATATATATATATATACACACACACACACACACACTTAATTATGAAAACAAAGTTGTACACTCAGAGTCATGGATGCACAAATGTGCAGCCATATACCACTTGTTTGGACTGTTTTGCATATCAGCAACTACAGCGTGTATGCATGTTACATGTATGAGGAAACACATTTAAAATGAAAAAAACATATACACAGTAAATGTCTATTTTTATATCTATGCAACTAAAGTGACTTATAAATTATACTGTAAGTGCACAGTTGTATTGTTTGCACGATTGTGCTAGTGTGACTGACATAAACTGTATTTAAAATTTTGCACTGAGGCAATAAACACACACACACATGCACAATATGGCATCACCGTCTAATCATGAGCGATCACACACTGCACTCATATACTGCAACATATCAGTATGTGCACTCACAGTGGGTTAAGACAAACATGGAGCACGCACAAACAGACCAGATGAATGACCCATAGTGGACACTGTAGCTCTCATCCAGTCCAGCCCCCAGTTAGCACAGATCCTAAGACTGATCACACCTCTCCTGTCCTCCCGTACTCCATCTGTCTCTGTTTTTCTTTTAGGGCCCTCATCCTACCTTTCAGCTTTGTCATTTTCATATCATCCTCCTTCCTGTCCTAACTGAAATAAAAAGGACATGTAAACAGCACAGATCTACACAAAAACAAGAAGCTGAAGTGGGTGATCTGCCTTTGGGAGGATTCACTTGACTCCCAGAGCATCTTGACCCCAAGTTGTCCGCATGTAAGTGGCTTCACCTGAGCAGACATACGGGTTGCACTTCCCTCACACTTGTTACTTTGAGGGTTGAAGGATCATTCTTTGAGAGCAATACAGGAAGCCCCAGAGGCAGAGAATGGGTATGGGTCAAACAGATAAAGGGCATCATTTTTCTCTGTGTCATTAGGTGCCGGGTGTCTGTGACTGACTTGTCTGCTGGAGATCCTCAGAAAGGGGTTTTTGTTCAGAGGTAGAGATGCCAATGACTGGGGCTCTTTCATGCTTGCACAGTCTCAGTCACACAACACTTAGTGTCTGCAAGGCGACTGTCAGAAGTCCTCAGAATTGTTGGGCTGGAAATTGTCAAAGCAGCCAATTATATAGCATAGCCATCGAATAACTGATCATGAAACATTTCAATGCCATCTCATGAAAGGGGACTTGGTTCCTTTGGAGTCATCCATGGCTGCTTTTTTTAACAGAAGGCTCTGTTGAGCATTAAAGGTGTGGCTGTGTAGTTTTACAGAGTGTAAAATTAATTGTTAGTGAGGACTGCAAAATTCAGTCATTCTCCAAGAAGCACTTTCAGTCCTGACTGACTGATCCAGCCTGAAATTATCTCTGCACTACTAGTATCAGAACCTAACATTCTCAGATTTGGCCCTATGACACTACATGTTTCAAACTTTGGACCCTCATCTCTATCAAATCGTGTCTTGCTAATTTTAATTTTGAATTTGTAAACATTAGCTGCTTGGATAGCTTTGAGTTCAAGCTAAACCCTCCATCCTTTCTTAAACTTGCTCTAGTGCAGGATCGCAGAGGACAGAGACCTGGCCATCTACAAGGCAGGAACCAAACGGATGGAGCATCCATACTGTGTACGATATAGACTAAATAGTGTCCAATGGCATAGTGATATCACTTCTTTTACATGGTTTCAGCTGTGTGCCCAGACAATATCCATTTGAACTTTGACAATTCTCTCTGTACCTGTGTGAGCTTTCTCTGGGTACTCAGGTTCTGATTTTAATCACTACAGAAAGTGTTAAAAAAATAAAGATGGCTTGCTTTGTGAATCGGGTTGGCATAGTGTCAGAGTTCGTCTCAGAGCTCAAGATTCCTAGGTGCAACATCTGGTTGAGCTACTGTCTGTGTAGAGCATGAGCATGCTCCATGTGCTCTGTCTGTGAGCATTTTCTTTAGGTACTATAGGTGCAGCTCACTTTCCACAGATGCAAAGATTAGCTTAGATGTCGATAGTGAATTGATCTATATGAGGGCATGTCAGTCTGTTCTGCAGTGGAGTTTCATCCTGCTCAGGGCTTGCTCCCACTTTGTGTCTGAGGTGGTTAAGGTAGATTCAGCTGACCTCAATGCTAATTCCAACATTTTTCTACCCTTGGCATAGCTGTAAACGGTGGTTGCAAACAATATATATATATATATATATATATACTCAACAAAAAAAGAAACGTCCCTTTTTCAGGACTGTGTATTTCAACAATAATGTTTTAAAAATCCAAATAACTTTACAGATCTTCATTGTAAATTGTTTAAACAATGTTTTCCATGCATGTTCAATTAACCATAATCAATTAATTAACATGCACCTGTGGAATGGTCGTTAAGACCTTAACAGCTTACAGAAAGTAGGCATTTAAGGTCACAGTTCTAAAAACGCAGGACACTAAAGAGACTTGTCTACCGACTGTGAAAAACACCCAAAGAAAGATGCCCAGGGTCCCTGCTCATCTGCGTGAACGTGCATTAGGCATGCTGCAGGGAGGCATGAGGACTGCTGATGTGGCTAGGGTAATAAATTGCCATGTCCACACTGTGAGACGCCTAAGACAGCGCTACAGGGAGACAGGAAGGACAGCTGATCATCCTCGCAGTGGAAGACCACGTGTAACAACACCTGCACAGGATCGGTACATCCGAATATCACACCTGCGTGACAGGTACAGGATGGCCACAACAACTGCCCGAGTCACACCAGGAACACACAATCCCTCCATCAGTGCTCAGACTGTCCGCAATAGGCTGAGAGAGGCTGGACTGAGGGCTTGCAGGCCTGTTGTAAGGCAGGTCCTTACCAGACATCACCAGCAACAACGCCGCCTATGGGCACAAACCCACCTTCGCTGGACCAGACAGGAGTGGCAAAAAGTGCGTGAGTTTCTGCATGACAGCAATGTCCGTGTTCTGCCATGGCCAGCGAAGAGCCCAGATCTCAATCCCATTGAGCACGTCTGGGATCTGTTGGATCACAGGGTGAGGGCTAGGGCCATTCCCCCCAGAAATGTCCAGGAACTTGCAGGTGCCTTGGTGGAAGAGTGGGGTAACATCTCACAGCAAGAACTGACAAATCTGGTCCAGTCCATGAGGAGGAGATGCACTGCAGTACTTCAAGCAGCTGGTGGCCACACCAGATACTGACTGGTACTTTTGATTTTGAGCCTCCCTTCTTTCAGGGACACATTGTGAAACATTTTTAGTTTATGTCTTATGGTGTTGACTCTTTTAGTGTTCATACAAATATTTACACATTAAGTCTACTGAAAGTAAAAACAGTTGAAAGTCAGGGGACGTTTCTTTTTTTGCTGAGTATATATATATTATATATATATATATATATATACACACACACACACAGAGTCTGTTGGAGTTTTAAGGGCAGTACTGTATTACTCATACATTACATCAAATACCTGGGGAGGCTGGGCTCTGGGTTTCCTTTGATGTGTAGGGGACATCTTCTCAACATATGCACTGAGAAATGTATTACAGTAATAAGTGGAGGACTGGGTCTCCCTTAGTTTTAATTTGTCTTAGTGTTTATATGTTGGGTCTGTAATGTTTAAAAAAAATTCCACCATCTGTGACTGCCTAGTTCACCTAAATGGTGGAGCCAACCCTGACTGAACTAACTTGCAAGAAAGAAGTTCTGAAAATACTGTAAAAGGGGGCTTTTGCTAAGTACTTTATGACAGCATTTACTGTGAAAGGTTCTTTATAATATTATGATTACTTGCATTGTAAGAAATAAGTAAACAAAATACCGTGAAAGGTGCAATTAAAATAGAAACTATTTTTAAATGACTTGGTGTCCATGGCACTATATAAATGAAACAGTGATCACATTGTAAAAAAAAACCTTTACCCTGTCCAAGTGCTTTAAAATTAAAGACAGCTTAGCATGTCATCCAGCAAGATGCAATAACCACAATATCTCAGAAGTGGTGAAGAGCCTGGCACGGGTGGCACAAGAGTCCCCCCCCCCCCCATTGGTCGCGGAGCTGTGATGGGGTGAAGCTATAATGGTGAAACTGAACATAAATTTGACTGCACTAAAGATATTCTGGTGTGACTTTATCAAAGTCGTTTTCTCTCCCCTTTTGTCAAAGTTTAATGACCAGTGTCTTGAACGGCCTTTCTCAGACATGCCTATTCAGAAACCATGGGGGCGGTAGCGAGAAATGTCGGGCATCTAATGCCCTCCAAATATACACAGTTGCAACTGTGAAATGAAACAAAGACCTGTTACTGTTGTAATCACATTCGTCAAAACGATCGTTTGTTTTTATAGGTTTTAAAGCACTTTGTGACAGCATTTGAAAAAGAAAACAGGCTGAAAGCAGTAATCTTGAGGCGCTCACACTGAAAGGCACCATATCAAACAGGTGTATACTAGGGTAACCATTCCTGCGTTTTCATAGATGCATTTGGGTCTTCTGAGTATTTTATTGTCAAAATATTTTTTACCAAGTGCGCCTCTGGCCGGTACGATGTCTGTACCCATCCAACCAAGGAGACGCACCCAGTGTGACCACATGAATTTCCGATGCTACTTGCCATTACACTTGGGGGATGGGAAAAATGTACTGTGGATTTGCTTTACTTTGCCATTACCTAATTAGCATTTGTATTATTGTTTATTTGTTCTTTGCAAGTAATTCAGTTTCAGATTCCAGCCTGTCCAAGAATCGCAAAGTAGCCCTGACCTAGAAGGCATGCAGCCCAGCGCCTGGAGCGCTCACTGGCTGACACACCCACACTCGATTATCTTGAACTCTGTGATGTGCTTTCTGAACGGCGTTATACAATTATATATATAAAAAAGCCTATTTGTAGACGTGCAATTGCGTACATGTACTTTTTATATAGCAAGTGCAAGCAAGAGACATGCTTCAGCTTCCGAAGCAGCGATTTTGTGAAACCACACGTGTAGCAAGGAGAATTTCCCAGCAATAAAATGACAAACGCGTCACTCGTGTAATAAAATGCACGTTCAGCTGTTACTCCAGTGCAGTTGCTCAGAGCTCCTTGTAGCTGTACGGTTTATAATCCCGAACTCGTCCCAAGTTAACTCCACTCTAGTTTGAGCTATCTCACTGTGCCCCCACTTCTGAGCTCCTAAGTGTGACACACGGCGCCCCCAATTGTCAAGGAAGTGCAGTGACAGCCACCCGTGCCCGGCGCTCAGCCTTACCTGAGCTGGCGGAAGTCCTTGTGTCTGCCCGGGCGGTCGCTGAGCGGATCTTCAGTGCGGTGACGCTTCAGGCTGCTATGCAGGCGGGCAGCGGCGGGACGGCCACTTTTATAAAGGCAGGGCAGGGAAGCACGCGCTTATCAGCCTTATCGTAACAAAGCACTCAGGCTCATTCAGGGGCGGCCCTGCTGTTCAGTTTGTCTCTTGCAAATCACGAACATAAAGAATTAGGGGGCGGCAGAGTTTCTACAGAGAAAGAGAATGTGATTTTCTAAACCCCCCTCCAAAATGAACCTTGACCCCCAGGCGCTTAGACCCTTTTTTGGTTCTCTGAGGACCTCTTGTCTGTGCTTCAACATTACAGAACAATGGGTCACGTTTAGTGGTAGTGGGGAGGGGTGGATTTTTATTTTACACATACTAAACATCCCCAAACCATAGCAAGGAGCTGGGAGTCTGAGCTCCATGGCAACGATAGCCTGCTTGTGGCCAAATGATTATTCCTTTCTTGTGTTTATTGATAAATAGAGAAGCACTTGTGTTATGAGGGGGCTGAGGGTAAGGAGTGAAGAGGGCCGAGAAATTTCATTATGTGAACATCACACTGAGAAGTCTCCTATATAAGACAAGGGGGGTAGGGTAGAGAGATAAAAAAAAAAAAAAAAAAAAAAACCCTTTCTTTCAGAGGCGTGTTATTGCACAAGGAACTCAACTAGGCTCTTTCACCAGTCTAGTAAACCAGCCAGAAAATAATATTTCTTTCAGCCTGCGATAGGCCATCTGTCTGCTGGACACATCAGTTCATTATCTTGGTAGACCAGCAACAAAACACTAAAGGATCTCTTGTGCTTTCTGCTTTGGGTCTCGGCTCTAGATGCAGCCTTTGAGTGGAATTAAAAAAGGAACCACTTTGTTCTGTTTGATCCTTTTCTACAAGGAACGACATGAGACATTACGGTGCCCTCAAACTACCTGACTTGATTTAATCCACTTGCTTTGAATGTGGTGCACCTTGTTATTCCCTTGGTAGGAGACAGAAGTGGGATGGCTGAAAGTGTATCTGCTTTATAGGATATAATTCTATTCAGTTTCTGACGGCTAAAGGAGGACATATGGGACTAATGTTGCCACACCATTGTCCCTACCACCTCAAGCTGGATGCGAGGACAAAAGGATTTGCAATATTATTTCCTTATGAGACAACCCCACCACTTAACCCATTTTACAATATTGCTACATTTTTGGTGGACATCCTTTGTATACCAGACTTTGATTCCTCTGGATGACCACTTTCAGTGCCACTGTGTTGGTGACATGATTATCGACTTTGTTTCCTCTGGTTTACCACTTTCAGTGCCACTGTGTTGGTGACATGATTATCTTTTCTGCATTTTTATGGACTAGGTGAATACAAGTGTCCCCACCTCATTTCCACGTCTCTTGCCTTTACCAGCAATGCTCTTGTGCAGGTTGAACCCGGTGAGATTTTCACCTAGAAATAAACAACTGTTTGTGGGCAATGCTCTAATGGTTGTTGCCTTGGTGCTCTCTGTGGAAGTTGGCAAAGGAGTCATATTTTTATCATTTCTACTAAGTGAGCATGAACGAGTGGGCTTCGTGTTAAAGCAGATAATGTGACAAATTCACTTTCTTTCTATGCCTCTTTCTTTTTAGGCATCATGTCTGCCTCTCTGTTCAGAAGGATAGAATTCCATCTGTGGATTTTTTAATTTCACTTTGTCTTTCTACCACTCTATGCTTAGTGGTCATGTTGTAGCATTACACCTGAGTCCACATCACTTAGAGGTGGCCATTCCATTCCCATACTGCACTTCTATCTGTATTGGAAATGATGTTTTTCCCACATTCACCAAGCCATATATATTTCAATATTTGACTTGTTGGCATACTGGTAGAGGCCTGGGTTATGGATTGTACTCTTATTAAAGGTGGCCATTCCATTCCCATATTGCACTTCTATCTGTGCTGAAAATAATGCATCTTAACTAACAATCCTTAACACGGTGCATACAAACAAGTTAAAACACCAAGCACCACCTTGCAGAAGAGGCCCAAAGATATTACTGTTTGATTTTTAAAATAAAGAGTATCACTAACTTCACCCTGGAATGTGGGTCTGCCTCTGAGATGTGCAGCTGTAAGCAGCTGTTGATGTGAATCCTCTAAATGTTGAACAGCAGCCCAGAATCCTCCTTGTTCACTATACCACATCCCATCCATGGCTGCCAGCAGTACAGTCTGATCCACTGTAACTTGACTGTGTGAATTATTCCTGTCGAACTGGCAGACTAAACCCCCCCCCCACACACACACATCTTTTGGCAATCAGCAAGTTGCCTCTTGTCACACCTCAATTCCTTCTGTAATAAACCAAGAGGATGCAGCATTTATTTAAGCACTTGTTTAATGCAGAAACAGTTTTAAAGATAACATACATAAACTATCAAGTCTGAAAAATTACTTTTAACTTCCATTTCTAGAACCCACTGCACCCCCAGTGGTAAAGATAAATTGATTTCATGTCTGCACCATTAAATAATCCATTAAAAGCTAAGTGGTCAAGGCACTATATATTGTAATATTAGATGGGACACAAACCTGGAGCGCTCTTTTGTATGTAAACATTGTGTTTATGTTAGATGGAACATTTTTTTGTGTTTCTGTGAAGAAACAATAGCATGATGAAGGGCTACCATTTGCATGTGTGCACAGTACATTAAAGCCTGTATGTTTGTGTGCATGTGTAATCGTGTACAAGACAGAGTTAGGAATGTAATAGTGTGTGCTTGTTAATTCAAAAATGTGTGTGTAGAGTAGATGCCATCAAAGAATGAGTACATGTATGTTGTATGCAATATTGTGTGTATGACTCTGCATGGATGGATATGTGGGGATGTGTTAACAATGCATATAAAATGCTTTTTAAAATCATCATCATCTGCTTTTTTGAAGAAATAAAGACTTCCCAAATTTTTAATCTGAGGGCTCAGTTTAAGAAAAACCTAGAGGCATGTCAGTGTATGCTATGTGGTGTTACACTGTGTTAGACTGGTTTTCAGGTGCTTGTTGGATGTGAGCGTATGCATCTGCGAGTAGCATCTCCTCCAGGAAGGACTTTAAGTTCGTATCGAAAACCCCATGGATGTGACCCAAATGTATGAGTCTGCGTTATGCCTCTTGTAGGCCAAGTTTGCATTTATAGTACTCATAGCCAAGTTCTTTACCCACCCCATCTTACTGGCTGTATTTTTGCACACATGTTTCCTGCTTGTATGTGGAGGAGTGGGAAGTAAAACTATTGACATTTGGCAAAAGAACACATAAAAAAGGCATTGCCTTTTCCCAGGACAGTGATTTAAACTGATCCTGGGCCTAAATCCCACCCCCTGCCCCCAACCCCTTTTCCACACTCATTTGTATCTGAGAGTTTTGAAAATGCACATCTGCTACTTATTTCTCCAGCCTGCACCTTCTGTTTGGGAGCTCCAAGTTCCTCTGCTTATTAAAGGCACTCATGTAGAGGTTGACGTATGAGGTCAAGAGATCGTCCATCTTGTAACCCTGGAAAAGACAGGAAAATAAGGTGGTGTTGAGTTGGAGGGAGAAATATCACTGATGTTAAAGGCAGGCCCACAGTAGTATATTCAGCCAATAATTAAAATACTGATTACCACACTTAATGTGTAAAGTATATTTTTACTAGGCTCTATCCAAAGAAGCAATTTACCTCACAAATTCAAGATTTTTTTTTCTAAACGTTCACATTTCTTATTTATTTGTATTAAGGGGTGCAATATGCTGTGTATAAATGCATAGAAGTTCACGTACATTGAATCACATAATTTCATTCCACCATTTAAACACCCCCAAAATGTTGATATGGCATAAATGCCTGTGTTTTGTTTTTGGTCGCCAAGAAGTGGTGGATACACAACCCAGAAGTACACCAATTGTAATAATCCTCTCTTGTCATCCAAATCACATAAGGGACTGTTTTCATCGTTCTTTTATTTTCAATTATTTCTATCAGTTAAGAGTTTTTGACCTTTCAAGCTCCCAGATACATAACTGCAGCTTTAGTGTATAATGGGGCACAATGTGACCCAATCATAAGAGATCCAGTAAAACATTGATAATGCCAGGTCACATTAAGGCATGAGATCAAACAAATTTCTCTCTTTCTCACTCTCTAATATATATATATATATATATATATATATATATAGTCACGCACGCGCAAGTAGGGGGCCGCGGACGGACTTTAATACAATCGCGAAGACATACGCCAGTAGGGAGTGGCGGGGTACTAACTCTTCTCTCTTTGTTTCTTGCAGAAGAAAAGACGCACCGCCACCATGAGCCTACTTCCTACAGCTTCCCGCAGTACGCTACTTCCGCCCTTCCTTGGTCCACTAACCTTGACGTCATCAATCCCATCTTCCACCACGGCTCCTATATATTTATACACATATACACATACATACATATTACACACATACTGTATATATGCTATATATAGCAATATAGCAAAGTTTACTGACTCATTCATTCACTTATTTAACTCACATACTCATCTAGAAAGCATTATTTTTTCATTGTGTTAAACTGAAAATGAGCGGGACAGCATACAGTATTTAGGGTAGTAGGTATCTGCTAAGAAAGGACATTTCAATATATCCATATTTAGTGGTAACCCTGCTTTCCTAAAATAATCTAAAATATCAACAATGCTTTGACGGATTTGATTGAAACTTTGCGATGTTATAGAAAAAGGAAAATTAGCCAACATTTTCTTTTTTATTGGTAAACATTTTATTTGTAGATATTTATTAATATTACACTAACATACATGCTTTGAGCTACACTGAGAGTGTGCTTGATGCTCACAGGCCAAACAGCAGCACAAACCAGTAGGGTGGACAGACGACTGAAGAAGGGATCATGTACTGGACAGCAAAAAAGAGACGTGATTACGTTTCACGTAAACAGTGAGGTGTGAAATAGAAGGAGAAAGTTTAGCGAGGCTCAAGGAGGATGTAAAGCTCAATGGTTCACAACTGTACAATAAAGCTCCAGTGAGGGTGCTAGGCGCTGTGGCTGTGAGTATAGGTGTTGCTTTGCTAGAAGCAAAAAGGGAGGGAGAGAGAGAGAGAGAGAGAAGCAGAGGCAGAAGTAGTGTCCTTTGATCCAAGACCAGCCTGGACCTATTCACTGGCATCAGGACGGGCGTGGTTGCTTCAGTGGCCATAGCTCTTGTTCTATTGTACAAAGCTCCTGATCTTTTTTCGATTATATGCATGATCAATAGTGTTAACCTATTTGTCCATCATATACAATTTAACCCCTGTTCATGTTACACTATTATAATGTTACAAACCGCTACAGTGTTACACCATTATATGAACATGCATTAAAGCCCAAAGCGACTCCCTCCATGTTCTTTGATTTTATATATATGTAAGACTGTGCAAAAAAAAAAAAAAAAAATCACAGTGGGAACCCTGAATCCTGAAAATCCTCCAAATACGCCAGAACCAGCAGAGTTTCCTTAAACTTAACGAGTCCCCATTGAGCTATCCATTGTAATACGCATTTGCATCAATGGACCTTGACCCACCTCCCAACCTCCAAAATTGTTTACTTTTACATGCATGTCTGCTTAATTTGAAGAGGGACGCCCTGCTTCTCCTCTCTCCACAATTCTTTGCATCAGTGCTTGAAATGGGTTGGTTGGTACTCAATTTTTTGCTTTTGATTACGGGTACTCTTAGATGTGTACCAGCAGTATTTTCTAACATACTGCCTCACATCATGTTTATCCATTCTGCACTGTCAACTCTTCAACCCCTACTCATTGACTGCAGTGCTTAAATGACAGAATACTCCAATCAGCGGTCTTAGATTATGGCACTTGAACTTCCAATAGGTAAGCCACAGAAATTATGTTGGGATACTCGAAGATAGTGTTCCACACTCTTCTCTCTTCATGCTAATATATCAGTGTAACACATAGGGTACAGGCACTTATGCATATCCACTGCTTTGCAAATGCATTTTTATCTGCAGACTTTAAGTGGGACTACATTCAATGGACAATAAAACACAAAAAGGAATACTTTTTTCAGTGAATAGAAAAACCAAAAGAAAATTGCAAACATCTAATAGTGATAGTATATATACAAATTTAACATTATTCCTGATTATTACCTGTTTTAGTTCAAAAGAATACACTTTCCTATAACATTGTGTCACTTGGAAAACCAGGAATTGATTTAATGCAGGAATGTTTTACTCATGGACAATTGTGTATGTTCAATAGTTCCAGTGACCTAATAATATTATTGTTACTTATTATTTGACTGACGCCTTTATCTAAGGAGACTTACAACATTTGAGATACAATTGGCTACATTTCTGTTGTTTTTCCAATTGGAGCACAGGCGGTTGACGTGACTTGCTGATGGTTACAAAGTGTCAGTAGCAGGATTTGAACCCACACCCTCAGGGTTTGAAGTCTTAGTTCCAACCATTAACTATTACATAACTAAGGCCTATTATCTTATGAAATTTCCCAGGTAGCCAGGTAATACAGCTATTAATTTATAGGAAAAGAGAATCATTTTATGTGTTAAAAGTATTCTCCAATATCATCAGTGCTAATGATGCAGCAGCAAACACAGAAGTTCTCAAAATTGATAAGCAATTTCTATTCCTTTTTGTAGGCATCATGGGACCTGGAATAAGATATTTTATTTTTGAAATCCAGGGGATTACTCATTAAAATTACTGGCACATATACTCAGTGGCCATATTATATGTTACAACTATCTAGGAACAGGTATGAGCCACCTTTGGGTCAAGTATAGCCCATATTCTACAAGACGTGAATGAAACTGGATATCAAAAACATCCATTAGGTGTTTTGGCCCATTCTGAACCGTAAGCATCACCTAATTGCTTCTGATTTTTTTGGCCACACATTTACTGTATACTGTGACCCTCATAATTCCACCTAATTCCAAGGGTGCTTTATTGGACTGAGATCTGGGGACTGTAAAGGCCATTGTCATGTCTTTGAACCAGTTTCAGAAGATGAGTACCTTGGGACATGGGGCAGTATATTGCTGGAAATGTTAATTTGAAATATGGGACTGCGGCCATTAAAGAATGAACCTTATCTGGAACTATGCTTAGTATGCTATGACATTTAAATAACACTCATATTGACCTAATGTGTATCTTCTTAAGAAAACATTACTCATATCATTACATAACCACCACTTAAGGCAGGACAAATTCATAGGTTCATTCTCAGCTAAATTCTGACCCTCTCATCTGCTTGTCACAGCAAATTAAGATTCATCAGGCCAGGCATACTTTTTCCAATCTTCAGTCATCTAGTTTTGGTGACCACATATGCAGTGTATCATATTCTTCCAATACTTAACTGACTAGAGTGGAATGCAAGGTGTTTATCTATTGCTGTTTCAATTTCATGCACATTACGCATTCAAAGAATGAACTGTTATCTGTGGTCTTCTTTTAGCTTCAGTCAGTCTGACTATTCTTCTTGGACCTCTCTCATACTGTTTCTGTAAGGAGAATGGGTGCTTACCGATTGCTTTTAGATTATTTGACCATTCTCTGTAACTCTAAAAACTGTAGTGTATGGAAATCCTAGGAAGGCAACTATTTCTAAAATTCTGGAACCACCAAATCTGAAAGCCCCATTCATGTTACAATCAAAGTTGCTTAGGGCACTAAACCTTCACATTGTAATCTTTAGTTAAACAGCAACTAAACTTTCTGATCATGTCTATAGGCTATACATACTAAGCTGTAGACCTATAACTGGCTGCTAATAAGCACAAGTTATTTTCATTAACAAGTAGGTGCACCAATTAAAATCAATTTTTAATTAAAGAGATACACTCAATGGACAATTAACCTACTTGTATATCTGTTATAAGGAAGCACTACAATTCATGAAGTGCAGCAAGAATGGTACTATTACTTGTGCTAAACCTACAGTGACACTTATTTTGTAAATTTGTTAAAAACTTTTCATCTTAATTAATTATTCACCTTGGTTTAAATGAACCATAACCAGGTTATTTGGTGGCAGCCACCCTGTGTTCATGTACAGAATAGTACCTGCAAGTGCCTTACCAGAGAGGTTTCACAGAGTATCCTGTTCCCCTTCACAAAGCTGTCAATGGTCATATGGAAATAGGTGCCCCCACTGGACCAGTTCTCAATTTTGTTGAAAAGGTAGGTCGCTAATATATCCTTTCAAGAAAAATGAAAGCACATTTTATTTAAGGTGCATTTACTACAATTTTATGTCTCATTATGATAATGATAATAATATGGATCTGACACTCCATATAGTTAAAACACAATTACTGTAAATAATAAACCAGCTTAACTGCAGAGTTTAAGATGTAAGTGGGCCTTAAAGACAGTATCAAAGTAAATTTTTTTTTTTTTAAATGTTATTAATTTTATTGCAATCATTCCATACAAAACAATCAATTTTTACAAAAAGTAAAAATAAGAAAAAGTCGACAATTTTTTTTGTTGCTGTAAATTTACAAAAATTAGATACTAATGTCTGTGGTGGGCTGGCGCCCTGCCCGGGGTTTGCTTCCTGCCTTGTGCCCTGTTTTGGCTGGGATTGGCTCCAGCAGACCCCCGTTACCCTGTAGGATATAGCGGGTTGGATAATGGATGGATGGATGGATGGATAGATACTAATGTTTCTGAAGCAACTGCTTATAATTTATTGCTGCAGCAGAAAAAGTAAAAGCAGTATTCTGTTAAAAAAAAACCAAAAAAACAATTTGGTTGGCAGAACAGTTCAAGAAAGGTAAAATTGCAGGATAGCATGAAAATGAGAAAAATAAAAATCCAGAAGCACTTAGTTTATAGATATGATGTGTACAATGTCAATGCTTTAAATCTGTCCATTCTGAATGCATTGTGTAGATCATGTAACGACCAGTTCAAGCACAAGACCTCTCTCTTTATAATTCTTAATTCAGAAGGAAGTGGAACTACAAAACTTAAGAATTTAACAGTAAAGACATATAAGGGTCACATTCATTATAATTATTTATTTTAAAGTCATATAAATGTATAAAGTCCCTAGTGTTAAAATGGCTCCTTTTTCTTGGACATTTTATTTCAGTTTTGCTCCAGTTGCAGCTGGAATAGGGTAGAATAGAATATTGGTCCCTGTGACCCTAAACTAAATAAGCAGGAAAGGAAATAAATGATAAGTGGCTATGTTTAAGTTAATAAATATGTATTTCCCCCCATCTATTTTTGTTCCAAAATAAATTCTGTCATTAGTATCCATCCCATATTTGACTGCATAGTGATTAAAATTCAGTCTATCGTCTGATTTTGTGCCCAGCTTACTTGCTAAATAAAATATTTTACTTTGTTTATTTACAATCTAAACTCCTTTACTTGGCCTCCTCTTAATTTCCACTTTTTCCTACAATTTTATCTATGACTCAATAAATCATAGAATGAGTCCATTGAATCATCTCTCCAATTCTTCTAAGGCTACCATTATACAGATACACCACAATACTTAAGTGGAACCCTCCTCACAGTCAGTGGCTGCGACATATGCAGGTAATGGTGTCACAAACTCCCTAGTGTTAAATAAAAAGTACATATTCCTTCATTTATTTATTAATATTAGTAATGGTTTATACCTTTGTTTCTAGAACATTTCTGGCATCTTTATTTTGAATGATTCACGTTCATATGGTGTCTTAGTTTTAGTCTGTGTCTTATGAGTCCCAGCTTGATGAGACTTTAGTGGTTATGTTTGTCCTCACCGAATGTGCAAAAGAATGAAATTGTGACAATTACAGGAGAACATCTGAAAATGTGCAGAAGAATATGGCAGTTCCAAAGCACCTGATGTACGCTATTGTTCTAATAATCAGCACTCAAACTATCCTTTAGTGACATAAAGAAGTTATTAATTAGCTTTAATAAAGGAAATTGCCTTCAGAAATAAGGTTTTTAATGTCTCAACCCATGGGCTTTAGATGATCCTGAATATATAATTATATCATACTGTAAGATCAAGAGTTGCCCCAAACTATTTCAAACTCGGAGTAAAGTCGGGTCATTTATGCATCATCTGCTTTACACATTGTAATTAAGACATTATATGCATAAAAAGTATATTATATTATTACAATTGAATAGCTATTACAAACTATTTTCTGTAAAGTTAGCCCAAAAATTCAACTGGACTTGATTAAGAACAAAAGAATGCTACCTACAAATGGAGACAATTCTGAGTTAATAAATAGTAAGTGCCAGCATTATTTAAACAGCAACAGAATAACAGTTTAAAAATACATCTTGGGAGTTTATACTCACAAGCTGAGACTGGCTTTTTCTGTCATAATATATACTAGATTCTCTTTCCAAAATGTGTGCCACCAGAAAAGAAACTGACCACATTTCCTGAAGACACCAGCTGGCTTAATTTTGGATATCCTCTGTGCTATTATAAAAAAATCTTGGAAAGCTGAACTCTACCATAACTTGTATCTGATAATAACACCGTTATAGAAAACAAGCTGATTTACAAAGTGCACTTTTCAATCCTTAATACACATTTACACTTCTTCTGTTGGCCCAAAAAGTGGAGTACTATTCCACAGAAAGTTGGACATCTCTTCCCTCAAAAAAAGGTATGCTTAGACCAAACTTTTGTAGTTAAGATCTTATACTGCATGGTAGAGGATAAACATTCCATTAGCATCCAGTTCTACAAAGTGAGCTTTTAGCTGTCAGTCTGGTTTATAAATTACACATTTTACTACACAGTAGTCTATTCATACACCATATTATGCATCATTTTAGCTCATCGTCTAGTTACCCATTTCACTATACAGTAGTCTATTCATACAACAAATTTTTAAATCATCTAAGCTTATCCTCTAATTAATTTTTTGAGTTCTTAATGGTTTCCGTTTTCCTTACAACCAGCCAGTTAATAACAAAATGCAGAAAAGTAGCCAGCAGCCAAACTGATACCATTAGCGGCTGTTAAGTGTTTCCTATGGAGAAATCTTTTTACTGAAATAATTAGAAAGAATTGAGAGAAAAATGTTGAGAACTAACAGTTAAATTTCACTCCAGTCCATTGAGAATTTATAAACTAAACACAGGAAAATAGAAAAAAAAACTGGATCAAACCGCTTACATAAATGGTATTCAACCAATATATTAGGGTCATAATTAAGAAATTGGATGGAACTATTAAACTCAACAATCAGAATTACATGCACGTAACCGAAAGCATTGCCAGTTGTGGAGCTGAGAAGTTTAGCAATACAGAAAGTGTAGGCAGAATCTTTCAAAATCATTAAGTCCACTGTTATCTCCTTTATATATACAGGAATACTAGAGGAAAAGGCGAGTCCATCTGCCTTGCTGCAAAAACAAGGCTAAATCATGCAAAAGGACAATAATCATAAGCACACCAGTAAAGTTTCAACTAAAAAGCCAAAAAAAGAAAGGAATCATTGTGGCATGAACAAGCCATCATTCAGATGCTGTGGTAACACTTTAAGATAACTATGCATACATAAACGCTCATATACATTATTGAAATGAAGCAGTTTTTAAAGAATGATGTGTCACAATTCCTCTAATACGATCAAAGACAATATGTTCATGTAGAAAATAATTACTTCAAATTATTACTGCTGAAGGAAATTCTACAAGTTACTGATACATGGAGTGTGCTTTTCACATACCTGTATATCTTCAGCAACAAAAGGAAGCGTGGTAGTGCAGTGGTTAGCACTGCTACTTCCTGCATCTGGTTGCTCTTCATGTTAAACATATATGTTTTTCCCCCTGTCTACATGGATTTTTCTCTAATGACTCTGGTTTTCTTCCCACATGCCCAGAAACATGCAAGTAAGATTAAATGATGGCTCAGAAATTGTCAACTGTGTGAATGTGTTTGGGACCCAAGTTGAACAACAGCATATATTTATATATATTCTACATTCTATTATATATTACATATTCACATGTAAAAATCTATCCCAAATCCTAGCATTTCCCGTGCCACTCACTGAGGAAGATTAAAGTAAAGGGTTCTGACTTTCACCCATCCCAGAATCTCATGCACCATGTTCAAAAATCCTGCTTCTAAACAAAGAACCAGACAAAACCTTCATACTAAAGATTTTAAAGTGGATTTGTTTTGTACCTTAGTCTTGGGGTGAATAAGAGTTACTCCTTGCTTGCTGATGGCAATCATTATTATATCTGGATAGCTGGGTTCTGATGTTTGCTAAAAAACAAAATAGGTAAACATTGTTCATTTCTAGAATCATAGACATCATGTAGTAAAAAAAGAGAAAGAAGGAGGTGACAACAAATGGCATGGAGTCTGGAACAAGAGCTCCTTATTTCTAGATGTATACATTAAAATGGAATGTTAAACAACATTAAGCTCAATATATTTGTTCTTTTAACCATCATAGCTTTATGCCATTTTTGCCAAGCTAATTACATGAAGTTAAAATGTTTGGTGACAGTGAGTTTTTTAAAGTCTGCAGACTATACATATAACTAATTCATAGACAGAATATGGTGACAATGTGATTCCAAGATGGAAAATATCTAAAGAGGCAGCCTAGACTGATAGCAACCTAAGCAAAAGCAGGTGTGATGGGCTGAAAGATTGAAGTGAGTGCCCGACCAAGTAAAAGAACATAGTGACTACATCACTATACAGTGGAACCAAGGTTCACAACCATAATTCGTTCCAAAACTCTGGTCGTAACCCAATTTGGTCATGACCCGAAGTAATTTCCACAATAGGATTGTATGTAAATACAATTAATCCGTTCCAGACCATATAAACTGCATGTAAATATATTTACTTTAAAGATTTTTAAGCACAAAAATAGTTAATTATACCAAAGAATGCACAGTTTAATAGTAAACTAAATGTAAAAACCTTGAATAACACTGAGACAAACACCCAGGCTCCCTTCTCAGCTGCATGCGCAGGCTCGCTCTCCCGCTTGCTCTCAGCTGCACACGAGCCTGCTCTCACTCTCTCTTACTCACTCGCTCTCTCTCTCCTGCACCAGCTTTATTTATTTAGTTATTTATTAAAACAAGACTTTTTGACGGAAGCTGTGGACCCACTATACCACAGGAGGAAGCTGGGTTGAGAGGAAATTACAGTTTTGAGGGAGAGTCCCTCTGCGTGATGCACCGAGAACAATGTACAGTACAGGGAGAGACTGAACACGCGCGGAAATCTGTGCGTACGAACCGTAAGGGAAACTGGCTTGTTCGTCACCCGAGTGTGTGGCTGTGAACAGATGCAAAAGTTTGGCAAACTTTTTGGTCATAATCCAATTTGTACGTGTTCAGAGACGTTCGTGACCCGAGGTTCCACTGTATTTACAAATTATGTAGGGCTTCAGCAGTGCTGTAGTAAGGTATATAGGGCAGTATCATATGGTAACACAACTCTGGAGTCTAAAATATGTGAGACAATCCAATGAGCTTGTCCTAAATACCAGAATATTTTAATTGTTATGTTAGACATTATCTCTGTAGGAGAGAGAAAGGTCATAACATCTTAGAGTCACATAAACATCTTACTGTCCTTAAAATTCTTACTTTAAACTGGGTCAATCAATCATTTGTTGTTCCATTTTCACTAAAACAAACCATCTGTATTCTGTCAGTTAAGGAATCTCACAGGGAAACTTATTTCCAGAATCAAAACCATATTGAAACCATTCCCATAAAATACCTGTACATGTATTGACCAACCTATAGGCATATAAAAAATCTGGTCATGGGGTAAAAAAAAAAAAAAAAAACTAAAGTGTTATATAACCAGAATAGCACCACTCACCTTCACCTCAAAGAAAGCACATCCAAATGTAGGCCAATGGAAAATGATTTTCAGAAAGGCAAGCTTGGCGTCATCTGCACTTTTCCCACTGTGCTTGTTAAAGGAAGCAATAATGTTCTACAACATAACAGTCAAAAATTAATAGGACACATTAAAAAACTGCAGTGACTTCACTTGTACCTCTCACAATGTGTCCTGTATGATAGGCACAGTAGATGTGCTGTAATTTACAGACATAATGGCATATTACTGTATAAAGCAAAGGAAGCAGAGGAGAGTTGGCAGTTGAAGATAGAACTTTGCCATTGGCCACAAGAAAATCACCTAAACAGAAACATTTTGAACTTTTTTTTTTTTTTTTTTTTACACGTTAAATCTTCTGATCTCATTCAAGGGTACAAGAGTACAAATGACAATGAGTACCGGTACATCCAGCTTGGATGTTAACCAAATACACTGGTTTAAATGAACAGGGAGGATGATTCTTATTTTTCCAACTTTCCCCTTTTACTATTGTAGGTACTCTATATTACTGATGTTAACTTTGTAAGGCCCTGACATTAAGAAGTCATTAATACCCCTATTTTAAGATCATTGTCATAATCTGCATTTATCATAAATATGCCATGTGCTGAAAGGGGAGCATGAGCTATAATGCTCTCGTGTAAGTTACACTTGTATCAGTCTATGTGTACTGTAAGAAAACTGCTTTCCTAAAAGAAATTGTGTTAGGTGTTTACACGTTTCATTGACAAACAATTGTCCTAAATCTACAACCAAGGGTTCATACCTTATAGGAGAATAATTTTTTACATTACTCTTCCCTAATATTACATTTATAGTCCCTGTCACTAGAAGATTCTGCACTTATGAGATGTATTAATAAAGGGGATGGCACAGAGTATAGGAGTCAGGTGGAAAACTTTGTTTCTTGGTGCATAAAGAACTGTCTACAACTTAACATCAGAAAAAACATGGAGCTGGTTATTGACTTTCACTGCACCAAAGAGCTTCTATATCCTGTCTCTATTTAGGGAGTGGATGTAGAGGTGATCCATTCCTAAGACTATGTTGGGGCCCTTATCAATGACAGGCTGGACTGGTCTCATAACACAGAGGAACTATATAAAAAAAGAGTAGAGCTGTCTCTTTTTTCTTAGGAGACAGTGCTCCTTTATTGTGGTTAGTGACATCCTTCAAATATTCTAAAACTTTGTGTTGGAGCAGTGAGATTTTTTATTCTACAGTGTGCTGGTAAAGTAACATCACTTCTGGAGGGGCCTGCCAAATCATCAGGGTATTTAAAAGAGCAAGCTCAGTTATAGAATACACTGTGGACATCCTAGAGGGAGTAGCCAAGGAAAGAATGCACATAAAACTGAGTTTAATTATGAACAATATTGCACACATCCTCACTTTGACACACTACCATTGAAGACTTTCACCCAACGAATTATTCAACAGAAGTGTGTCAAGAAATGCTACTACGGCTTGGGATTATCCTGGGGTTATACCACCAGAAATATATGTCTTCATAATGGATCACTGTGACTGTAACTGCCAAGTCCGAAGTTTTCTTTCTTTTTAATTTTCTTCCTTTTTTGCCATTCTGGTGTATGCTGAGATGACAGCTAGATAGACAGACAGTGTGCATCTGTCTATTGAGTTTCTGTAAAAAGCCAGATCACCCCCTGGGGAAAAATAAAATTCTGTCTAGCTACCTATGAGTTAGTGAGTGACATAATGCATATAAACTGAAGACATCTTTTATTTGACTTACCTTCTTCCACTCCTCAGGAGACATTAGCTTGATCATGTCTGAAGGCACTAGGTCCTTCAGTATCTTTGGTATCATTGGAAAGATTGATTTGTCATTGTTGAACTTCACTTTTAAAATAAGTCCAGCCAGAGAAATGGCATCCTCCTTGGTACACTTGTGGTAACCACGCAGGTATTTTGGCAGCTCCTAAGATAATAAAGAATGACATGTCTTCCAGTCATTATTTTTGTTTAACAAAATTGTCTCTCTAACCTAAAAGATAAGTACTTAAAATAAATGATACCAACCTCATAGAGGTGAAACAAAGGTAAGTATACTTTAAATTTTCTCCTACAACAAGGCAAACACAATTGATAAAATCACTGGCTAAAGGAAATTCCTAATAGTACAGGCCTGTATTCCTTGATTAAGAGGAGAGAGCATTATTATGAAATACGTCCACAACATCCTGACTAACAAATGAGTATCATCTAAGTATGGCAGGGAGCTAAAACACTTCATCTTATACCCATACTTTTGTTTAAGTTATATATACGAGGTTTGGCAGAAAAGTAATGAGACTGATTTTTTATTTACCAAAGTTTTTATTTTTTTCAAACATCAATGTTATCCCCTTCAAAGTAGTTCCATTGGGCAGCTACACACCGATGGAGACGTTGTTCCCACTGTTGGTAGCAGCGCTGGAAGTCTTCAACCGGTATGGTCTTCAGCATGTCCGTTACACTCTTTTGGATGTTTTCTAAAGTCCCGAAATGACGTCCTTTGAGGACATTTTTCAGTTTAGGAAAAAGGAAAAAGTCACACGGACTGAGGTCAGGTGAATAAGGGGGCTGGGGAACCACAGGAATGCGTTTTTTCGATTGTCCTTTTCTCAATTGTGAGGTTTTTCTGCACCATTTTGGCACAGTCCTTTCGCATGTGCAAATGTTCAGTCAAAATTTGATGAACGGTAAATCTGTTTAAATTTAATTGTTCACTCAACATTCTTAATGTTAAACGACGGTCTGATCTCACAAGAGTGTTCACACGTTCGGTGTTTTCATTGGTTTTCGAAGTTGAAGGCCTCCCTGAAAAACTTGAGCTCGGGATAAAGAATGTTCCCCATAGGCCTGGTTTAACTTTTCAAACGTCACACTTGCCGATTCTCCAAGCTTAACACAAAATTTAATGGCACAACGTTGCTCCAAATTCCAATGTTCCATTTTGCGTGACGCACAACCAAAAACACAACTTTGCTAATAGCAGTCACAAAAATCACGTACTGTAGTTAATGGAAGGAGTTGAAACTCGCACTGAGCTATGGGAGGGTACTGATACACGTGCTCTATCAAGGACAACAGCGCAGCGTTGCCAGATCGCTTGCAGTGTTTCCAGTCTCATTACTTTTCTGCCACACCTCGTATTTCTTCCCTCCCAAGCCACATTAAAAAAAGCCAAAAGTCTTCACCCCCCTTTTTCAGCCCTTCTCAACAAACTGGGGTACTATAGATAGTTTTCTGATAGTCTCTACGTCATGGCTGGGTACCTGACCCAAATGAATGAACTTACAGACCAAGTGGCATCAGCCTAGAATAGAGAAAGGGATATAGAAACAAACCTGACATCCCATAGACAAATGTCTGTACTGCAGTGTGATGTTATTCTTAAATACACACAGATCACAGATGCCATGCTCTTTGATTAATCATAAATGAATTTTATATGTAAACTTGATACTGTTTGAGGAGGTAAGAACTGCTCAGTGCTGGTGAAACAGTACCTAACAATCTGGCAGACTGACAGAAATACACCAGCAACACAGTCACAACATCAGTTACACCTGTTTAACTGCATGTTAATGCAAATATCTAATCAGCCAATTGCATGGCAGCAACTCAATCTATTTAGGCATGTAGACATTGTTAAAACGACCTGCTTAAGTTCAAACCTAGCATCAGAAAGGGGAAGAAAGTCGATTTAACTGACTTTGAACGTGGCATGGTTGTTGGAGCCAGATAGGCTGATCTGAGTATTTCAGAAATTGCTGATCTACTGGTATTTTCATGTACAAACATCTCTTGGGTTTACAAAGAATGGTCAGAAAAACGGAAAACATCCAGTTAGCGTCAATAATCTGGACAAAAATGCCTTTTTGATGCCAGAGGTCACAGGAGAATGGCCAGACTGTTTTTTTGCAGATAGAAAGACAACAGTAACTCAAATAACCACTTGTTACAACCAAGGCATGCAGAAGAGAATCTATGAACCATACAACACATCAAATTTTGAAGCAGATGCGCTACAGCATCAAGAGACCACACCAGATATCAGTCCTGTCAACTAAAAACAGGCCATGGAGGCTACAATTTGCACTGGCTCACCAAAACTGGACAATAAAAGAATGAAAAAACATTGACTGGTCTGATGAGTCTCAATTTATGCTAGGACATTCATATGGTAGGGTCAGAATTTGATGTTGACAACATGAAAGCATAGATTCATCCTGCCTTTCATCAATAGATCAAACTGGTGTTGGTGGTATAGAGGTGTTGGGGATATTTTCTTGGCACACTTTGGGCCCCTTTAGTACCAGCTGAGCATTGTTTTAAATGCCACAGCCTACTTGAGTATTGTTGCTGACCATTTCCATCACTTTATAATCGCAGTGTACCCATCTTCTGAAGGCTACTCAAACTGGTTTCTTGAACATGAAAGTGAGTTCATTGTACTCAAATGATCTCCACAGTCACTAGATCTCAGTCCAACAGAGCACTTTGGAATGGGGTGGAATGGGAGATTTCCATTATGGAAGTGTAGCTGACAAATCTTCAGCAACTATATGATTCTATCATGTCAATATGGTCCAGAATCCCTGAGGAATGTTTCCAGCACCTTGTTGAATTTATGCCATGAAGAATTAAGGTTAGTTCTGAAAGCAAAAGGGGATCTAACCCGGTACTAGCAAGGTGTACCTAATGAAGTGGCCAGTGAGTGTATGCTTGTACCATCCTTGATACCATGCTGTTCACTGACAGTGTCATTAAAGTAAGCTAAATGACTCCCTTCCCTGCACCACCTGATCAGGTTTGTGCACACTTTTCACTTTAATAAGGAAGTGAATGTTACTACCATTGTGTTCCTAAACTCATAAAGAACTTGGGCCTATATGTACCTCAAGCCACCCAGACCCCACTTTGTACAAGTTTTCAGCAGAACTAAGCAAATTAAAGGTCTGCAGCTCCTTCCCACACCCTATTAGTCTTGTGCACACTGCTGGGTAGTTTGATAGCTTAAATACCAGCTGGAATAAGATATTTTCAAGTTCTGCAATGCATGTATTAAGCTGTGTTGACCGACAGGCATTTATCACTGAGACAGTAGTTACAGCACAGTAAAGCAGTCTCCTCCAGCCACTTTTCCTATCAAATCTTCGATATATTACTAGTACTGAAATTAAATGTAACCACACGACTAGACGAACAAAGAGCCGTCTGATGCTACTGATAGTTAACTGATCAAGGAATATATCAGGACCAGGAGACTTAAGAATGTCCATGTTTTTTTACAAATGTAAATGTTACCTGTGGATAATGAAAGATGGTGTCTGCTTGAATGTCCCTTCCAGGAGCCACATTGAACCACAGTTTTCGCATAAAGTACACTGTGTAAGGCACATTCATCTGGACTGCTGAAAGACACATATAAGAGAATAGCAGGCATTGTACTTATGTGGGAGCACATTCAATCTGAGCTTGGAGGAAAGACATCTGATAAGCAAGTTGGGATCCTATACTGTAGCTGTGAGTTGCTCTCTAATGCATCTGGTAGGGGCATAGTCTGAAAGGGCCAAACTAAGACTACATTTTTGCCATTTGTTGGCATTGTATCATCATTAGTCACTAGTAAGAAAGTAAGAATTATATTGTGCTATGTATCCATGACAATACACTTGAACTTGATTAGAACAGAATATTTTTCAACAGCATTATGGCAGGATTATGCAGGGTTCCAGAGCTAGTACTGAGGTTTCATTTAAACGTGGAATTGTCCACCCAAATTAAAAATATTCTAAATATGGGAAATGTAGAGATGAGTTTGTACGAAAATTACTTTCAAGGGGCAGGATTTAGTTTTAGTGGTCTTGCATATTTTATAACATTTTTAGGAATGTGATGTTCATATCCACCAATTTATTGATGCAGAATAAGAATTACTTGAAGTTGTTTGGCTGACCTTCTTTGACTTTTTTCAGCTTTTTGGTCCAATCTATGATCTGCCTTAGACTGTCAAAGAAGAAGTCTCCTTCATTCAAGCTGAGCACCTAGTAAACAAAGAGATGGTAGTGATATCAGATTAGTTCAAGTAGTGTCTCCCAGCATAGAAGCATTTTGAGATAATGTCCAGTAGGGTAAGAGGAATATAATTAGAGAAATGCAGCTAAATTTAGATATAGTACTGCTACCACAAAAGATGATGAGTTCCATGATATAGGCCCTAGGTGACCATGAACAAGCCACTTGACCTGCCTATGCTCCAATTGGAAAACTAAAAGAAATGTAACCAATTGGTATCATAAATGTTGTAAAGTTACATTGGATAAAAGCATCAGCCAAACATGTAAACGTAAATGTGACTTGTTATGCTAGGGTGAATATTACATGTCTCCTTAAATCTCATATAAATGAGTAAAAAAGCACAATTAAGTGAGTTTGCATACAATTGCAGACTATTAATATAAAATTTGATGTCTTGGAAGATTCTTATTCCTCCATTCACAGTTTTCCAGATAACATGCTATTTGGTGAGGCCAGTAAATGTACCTCACAGTAACTCTATTACTTCAGTCTTTTAGAGAAGTGAAAGAAAATTCTGTTATCACATTTTAGCAGTATGTGAATTTCAAACAATAGGCTGCTTATTATTTCTAGAAGATAAATGACTCACCTTGTCTGGAGTTTTTAAAAATAAACTGAATCCTTCAGCGGACGTTAGTTTTAGTTTCATTGCAATGGTCTGGCACAGGTCACGAATCCTGGTGCTTGAAGCCACTTCAAAAATCTTGAACACAAAAAAATGTACATTTACAGCCCCATTCTCTTTTCAAGAACTCAGTGTGGAGATGCAACTGACTGAGATTAATTGAACAGTATACAGTATAGTATGTGCAATATTTAAGATTTCAACTCCAAAAAGATAAGATTATTTGAGTTCAAGTGAACGCTGGTGTAGAAATACAGAGAACAAAATTTAATGCTAGTTATACGAAAGGGTGCTTGATAATGGGAAGATTTTGTTTCAGTGATAATGTGGTATGGGATTCTGCCAACTGAATATTTTCTACACTATATCCCTGTCACAACCAATCTCTGTTTCTTACTAGTGGACTGAAAGTAACCCAGAGGGCACCACATTATAGAAAACACATAGATGATGTAACATGGCTGAAGTCGCATCATGTTCAGCTGCCTCTGTATGACATTGTTGTGGAAGTGTAATACATTACTAGAACACATCTGAATTCTGAAAAATGAAATAAAGTCAGATTTTCAAGGAAGTTTTGGTAAGCCCACCATTAATGAAGAACTGCTTCTAGTGGTTTTATCTCTGTTCCACAAGAATATACTTAAATTGTGTAAAACAAATGTGACTTAGACACAGGACAACATCAAGGTCATGAAAGAGCATTAGCATTACTAAACTGAATTGTCTGGTTTATTAATTAAATTAAATCTAACTAAATAACTGAACATTGTCATCCTGATTAGCTGCAGAACATGAGAGATAGATTTGGTCTTTAAATTTTTAAAAGTGGAAAAAAAATTAAAGTGAAACATGACTTCCTTATAATCTTTTCTCCATGTTTTTTATTCAGGGTTACTGCATTTCTATTTGAAATTACCTCTTCAGTGTCATTTGGAAAATGCACTTTGTGAAAAATCTGTGTGCTTGTCTGTTGGATTCCATCCACTTCCACCTTGTGAGGTGGGAACTTTCTGGGTCCCATCCTACAAGACAATCAATTAAAAGAAAATTAACCAACTCTTGACATAAAACAACTTGGCTATTGTGAAATAATCGTTGTTGAATTTAAAGAATAGAAAACCAAGTGCTTCATTGAGCAACTTCCGAGTTAGATCATGTGCATTTATGAATAACTAGCCAAAGTACCCAGCACTGACTGTGTTTATTTGTAGAATTGGTTAAGAAAAGAGAGCAAAAGCTTACGTGCTTTTTAAATGGTGACCCTGTTGTTATTACTAGCTGTTCCATCTATCATTCACAATGCCTATTTATCAATGTCTCTCTGAGTATGAGTTGAGAATTTGTTGTCATTGAGTCCCACTGGATTGTAGAATCCTTCTTGTATTAGCAACACATGGCTTTGTCAGGGTAAGTAATGTTAAGTTGTGGTCATTTTGTCTGGTACTCTGTATTGAGCCTGTTCAGATGTTTCACCTGCTCTGAACAAGCGGGTGGCACTGGTGTGCAAACTGTAGCACAAAAAAAAAAAAAAAAAACAACACTCGGCCCCCACTGTCAAAACTTAGAGTTACAAAGTAGTCTGCCTTGTCTGTATGGGCCTAGAAAACAAATATGCAAAATTTGGTCCAGATCAGTCAAAGGTTATAGGATTACATAGGGAACATATGGAAACATGTATATGTAGCTAGTAATCCATAAAGGGAGAAAATGAATCATGTATCTTAACAGAGACTACTGACAAAACTAAACAATGACCCCACTATAACGGCATGAACAAAGCTTACCATGAAGGACATAATGCATTTAATATTACTTTGCCAGAAAACTCACTTCCATTTTAATGGAAAATAATATAGACTGAAAGAAGACATGCCAATGGGATTGTTGTTATCAAGACTCTTAGCGGAACTGGTTTTACAGCGATTTGAAAGTGCAGCTCTAACTCAGTTCACCCTTAAAGTTTAGATTCACTATATCGATGACTCATTTGACCTATTAAAAAGTGACCAGCTGAATGAATTACACAGCAACATCAACTCAGTATTCCATGCAATTCAGTTTACTATGGTAAAAGAAATGAAAGAACTGACGCATTAATTTCCTGGACATCTCCATTGGAAGAGGTAATGACACTGGCTTAATTAAGAGTGTTTATCACAAGGAATGTAATGCAGATCACCCCTCTTCGCATAAACAGAGTTGTGTTAAGATTCTGTTCAGAAGGATTTACACCCATTGCAATACAAAGAATACTAAAAAGAACAAAAGGCGTTATCTTTTCCATCTGTTCACATCAAATGGCTATCCGACGATGTTTATCAAATAATGCTTACATAAGAGACACCACAAACCTCAGCAAACAAATGACTCTAACCTGATACAGTGCACAGCTTCCCCAAATCAGGCATCAAAATAGCGCATACACCTGCTAACACTCTACGGCAGTTCTTTTTAAAGCCAAAAGCAAGAAATCTGCAACAGAGACACTGAACGCAGTATACAGTATACCATCCCATGTGTGCAGAGCTGTATATGTGGGACAAATATCTAAAACGTTTGCAACATGCATACAAGAATATGGCAATGCTGTCAGAAGGAAGGACCTATAATCGCTGATATACGCACATACAAGTTCAAGCAAACACACATTTAACTGCAACTTGGTGTAAGTTAAATTCTGGGCTAACAGTGCCAAAGAACAACACCCTCCGAACCCCACCTTATTGAGCCACTCCCCCACCCCCTACTTTGCTATATATTGCCTTTGATTCCTGTATGTCTAATCATTTTCCTCTGGTGATGATACCTGGTATATTGTCGAAAGCTTAGGAATAAAAAACTATTTTAAGATATGTGATTCATTTTCTAGCTACAAATATGCAAACCATATCACAGATCTTCACTTTCACATACGATATAAACAGATTGCTTGTTCGTCTGAATTTGCAAGATTCAACTTTTGTGAACTTTGCAGAGTTTTTTTTAAGCCTTAGGTTAAACTTGATGTACTTTTAATTATTTATCATATGAGGCATTTCCCTTTTACCACTCGTGCTGTGGGCAAAGTACCACATTGCTAAAATCTGTAGATGTTTGATGACGATGCCCCACGTAGGGGTCCTTGAGAGGGTGACCGTTTAGTGACATGCTAGATACATTGTTACTTTATGAGCAAGACATTGCATTAACTTACTGTTGATGCTTAAAAGAAATACTGCGTCTCTCTGCTGTGACCAAATTAAAATTTTAAATAAAAATTTCATGATCCCAACTAAAATGTTTTCTTGACTATGATTCTAGACCCTTGATAGTCTTGATGTTTCTGTTTCTGGTTTAGAATATTCAACCTCTGCCATTTTGAAAGGCATGTTCTTTATATCAGTCATTCCTTATGGTCACTAATATGGATTCACAGAAATTGATAAGAAGCATAAGAAATTTGACAAGCAAGAGGAGACCATTAGTCCATCAAGCCTGCGTGTTTAGCTAATAGCTAAGCTGTCTCAATATCTCATCCAGATTCTTCTTAAAGGTTGTCAAGATTTCTGTTGATGATCTTCTTTTATTGTTTTTCTCTGTTCTATTTTTTTCTGCTATTCTTCAAAACTCTTTCTATTAGTGACAGAGATAAAACCAAACTCCCCACAAAATATGAATATGTAAATGTCAGATGCTTCTTTTTCAAGGTAAGATTGCCATTTGTACTTTGGCAAATACATCTGTTGCATATATTTTATCACCATTCATATTAAACAGTGCCTCTATACACTCTAAGTGTCTGAAAACATTTTAATATTTGTAAAAATTTTCTGAACTTGTGATTAAGAAACAGCATTGATATGATGTATACCTGAATATACATGTGTAAATGGTAAGGTTTATTTTGATGCTTGTAGTGGATTTTTGAAACTATATAGGCTGTAACAAAATTTTCCAAATAACTGCGGCCTTCTCAACCACACAACCCCGACAAGAAAAATCATATAATGTTAAAAAAACATATTTTGGCTGTAAAGTTTAGAATAATAAAAGTAAATAGTTTAATATTTTGTTTCCTCTTGACTGGCAGCTCTATCTTTAACATCCTTCTCTCAATATACCTTGCATCTCTACTTTGCACATGTCCAAACCAACACAATCTCACCTCTCTGGATTTGTCTCCAATCTCATTTCTAACCCTGTCCATCCTTGTCACACCCAATGCAAATCTTAACATCTTTAACTCTGCTACCTCAAGCTTTGAATCCTGACTTTTCATTACTGCCACCATCTCCAAACAATACAACATAGCTGGTCTCACCACCATCCTGTAGGGCTTCCTTTTCATTCTTGCTGGTACCCGTCTGTCACAAATAACTCCTGACACTCTTCTCCACACGTCCCACCCTACCCACACTCTTCTTTACCTCTCTTCACACTCCCCGTTACTCTGTACTGTTGATCCGAAGTATTTAAATTCATCCACCTTTGCCAACTTTACTCCCTGCATCTTCACCATTCCTCCAACCTCCCTCTCATTGACACACATATTTTGTCTTGGTCCTATTGATCTTCACTCCTCTCCCCTCTAGAACATATCTCCACCTCTCCAGGGTCTCCTCAACCTGCTCCCTACTTTTGTTACAGATCACAATGTCATCTGCAAACATGATAGACCATGGGGACTCCTGTCTAATCTTATCTGTCAATATTTCCATCACCATTGCAAATAAGAAAGGGCTCAGTGCCGATCCCACCTCCACCTTGAACACATCCGTCACTCCTACTGCAGTCCTCATCACAGTCACACTTCCCTCGTACTTATCCTGTACCACTCTTACATACTTTTCTGCTACTCCCGACTTCCTCAGACAATACCACATGTCCTCTCTAGGCACCCTGTCATATGCTTTCTCTAAGTCCACAAAGACACAATGCAACTCCTTTTTGTCTTCTCTATACCTCTCCATTAACACCCTCAGAGCAAACATCACATCTGTAGTGCTGTTTCCTGGCATACTTTCTAAATCTTTCTGATTATCTCACTTCTTCTTCTAACTAACCACTGACAGCCGGAATTCTAGAATATGTAGGAATATAGATATACTGTATATCTTTGCACACATTACAGTGTTTATGTGTTTAACTTTACATTTTAGTTTTGTGTTTCTGCTGCATGTAATGTTGTGTTTTACTAAATTTTGTTTAAGTAGTGCATAGCACACTGAGTTTGTAAGTGAAGTACACTTCTACAGTTTTTATTGAATTAAAATAAAAAAATTGAGTGTGTATATCTGGTATTATATATTTAAATTTTACATTTCTTACTATTCATTTAAGTGTTTTTATCTCCTCTCATTCTCTATAAATTGTATGAGTATAAATTGTAGCTATTTTTGTATATTTTGTCAATTCAACCCATTACCCAACAGACTTTATGGACTCAATGGACTATGATTTGTTAAAAGCAAAAAAAAAAAGGTAATTACTTGACAGTTTAAATGCAAGAGGGAGCATGTAGAAGTGCATGGGAATTAAATTATATTTAAAAGTTAATTTTAAAAAGTGTCAGTTGTCATTATATATGAAAAATATACTGTAAAACCCGACATGGACTGGTGCGCTGCCTGGGGTTTGTTTCCTGCCTTGCGCCTTGTGTTGGCTGGAATTGACTCCAGCAGACCCCTGTGACCCTGTAGTTAGGATATGGTTGGCTGGTTGGATGGATGGATAGATAGATAGATAGTGCTGTTTTGCACCTAACACTCAAGCTGGTGATCTTCAGAAACTTGTCTTCTGAATAGGTTGTGACTTTGGGTCTGCCAAATCTTTTCCTATCAGAGTGTGTGTTTGGATTGTATAGGACACCATACTCACTGACACTTTGAGAGAGAGATATATTTTTTTGGCAGTTTCTCTAATTTCTTTACACACTTCTAAGGGTAATAATGCTCTGTCTTATTTCATTCGTTTATTGCTGTTTACTTGCCATTATCACTGGAAAATAGTCCAAGTAGTACTTCAGAGGGTGTAGTAACACAGTTTGTTTCAACTATGCTATAAGACAGAGACTTTCATTATGAATTATTTTTACACTTCACATTTATTTTGAATAGGTAAGTTATGCAGAACTAGCATCCTACCCAGGATCGTTTCCTTTCTTATGCCCAAATTTTCCAGGATAGTACAATCATCATAACACTGATTAAGCAAGATTCAAACTAAGTGGGTAAATTGAAATTAGGTATATTTTCTTAAGATTTATTGCTCCTACAAAATCCCAATTTAGATTTCGGACTCTGAAATTTCATAATTTCAAACAAAAACTGTTTCCCAACTGATTCTTGCCTGTAGGACTATGATTGTACATGCATCTCACGCTGCACTTACCTGAGCACCATTTGTATACGCTGGAGGCAGTCATTGGCCAAGGGCTCTCTTCGGCGAGACTCTAGAAAGCGCTGAGTAGGTTTCAGCAGAACAGAGCTTGGAGGGAACAGGCCGCAGCAGAGCCACATCAGCTGCCAGCCAGATTCAAGGCTGTACCTGTAAATATAGTGAAGGTAAAACATGCAGTCTAATATAAAGGAAAGCATTTCTGTTCATAATAATCATTCAAGGAGAATCAGTTTATATATATATATATATATATACAGATGTTTTCAAACACACAGCAAAATTGTCATTGTTTAATCACTGGCAAAGTTTATAAGGTCATTATTGTCATGTGTACAGAGTACAGAGCAACAGCAATTTGTCAAGCATGCCTAGACAAATGAAAATTTAAATTTTAAGGTAAGTCTATTATATTCACTAATCAGGGCATCATGCATGGTGAATTATTTTACAAATCATGTAACAAATTAAATTTTTACTTTTGCAGAATCAATACATTGATGTTGCATTGATGTCAAAGGTTATCCGCATTATCACAGTTTGCTGATCAAATGCATACTTCTCTGTTACTGTACCTCACATATATGGTAAAATATACAATCAAATGACATTGTCAGAACAACTATCTCATTTGACAGAATTTTTACATCAATAGCATACATAAAGAAATTAAAGCTATCAACAATTTATTATTAATTGATGGAGTTAAAAAGACTTTAGAGGAAAAAAAGAGTTTCTATGTCTATAGGCTCTTATATTTTTGAAGACAGATGAAAAGAAATGTGTTTTAGGGTGATTAGCCATTGAATAATAAAGCCAAATTAACATTTACATATATGAGAAAATGTTAGATATCTTAACATATATTTAAAACTCATTACAAGTTATTTTAAAAAACATTCTTCTGTATTTTAAGATATCTACATGATATTTTGCTGTGTCTCAGATGCATTTCAAGATAAATGAAATTGACTTTGCGATATTAAAAAAATCACTTTCTTTAAAACTTAATATTTTTTCAATAGTACATCTTCTTTGTTTTAATCTCAGAAAGTATTTAAGATATCTCAAAATAACAAGGAAGTAATTTTGAGATATTTATAACTGTATTTTAGATATCTCAAAATAATATTAATATAGTATCAAATTCTTGTTTTTTTAACAGTATGTTTATGATGTTTTGAAAAACATTTCAAGATATGAAATATTATGATTCAATGTGTAAGATATGCATTTTACTCTATTATACTATAACATTTTGGGAAATAGGAATTCAACATTTTGTTTAAAAATATGGTATAGAAATAAATGTTGCTGTTATTTTGAGATAGCTGAAAAGTGGTTCTAGATATGTTAAAATAACTTACTGTGCATTTTGATATCTAAAATTTATTTTAAGATATCTTAATATAACTGTTTATTTTGAGACATGTAAAAAATACATTTTGAGATGTTTAAATCACATTTTGAAATACCTTAAAATTTCTTTCCTTGTAATTTGAGATATCTCAGAGACTTTCCAATATACAGTATCTTAAAATAGTCCTATTGAAAACATAGGAGAATTTTACTAGAAGTTGTATTGAGATATTTCAAAAGGCATTCTAGACACAGTATTTTAAAATGCACAAGAAATTATTTTAAAATATATCAATTTATCAAAATTAATCTGATATACTACAAAATGCTGGGAAAGTTATTTTAAGATACTGTATCTAGAAATGCATTTGAGAAGTTCCGAAATGGATGGAAACTTAACATATTTCAAAATTAACTTGAGAAACCGTAAAATGCATTTTAATGTCTTGGAGGTAATACCTTTTTGAGAGTCCTTTGATGTTGTGTCAAATGCTACTATCATGTGTGTTCATGCATGCATGCATCTTGTTTATTGTCACTTTGCAGAATCAGAATATTGTGTTTTAGGATTTATTTTAATTCTTTCATTGCAAATATGGGTTACTAGGTTGAGTGTGCATACTACAGCATGACCTAGTTTGAAGAACTATTCCATCCTGGGGCGTTTCAAAAATTTATATAATAATAAAGTTCCTCTGTGACTCCAGACCAAATAGAGGTGGTTTTGCTGTGTGATTTAATACAAAACAAATTATAAAAAAACTATTTAAATTTTTCTGCATTCTTGTTCTAAAGAGACAGGAATAGGAAAGTGACATGGTTAAAAAATGACAATGTATGACAGACCTGTTGTGGTTTGAGGTCATCTGTTTCATTATTTGGCAGTAGACTTCATCCCTTAGGGCTTCTGCCTGCATGGCTGGTTCAAATATTTGATCTGTCAATTCCATTGGGGACCGGACCTGCCTAGTTGGATAATCCCCCATATATTTCAGGATCGGTGCTAATATATTTAAGGAAAGCTGAACAGCAAAGAGAGCAAAATACACATAGCTACTTTAACACCCTGACAAGAATCCACCTTTGTTTTGTATCTGACCATAAAATATCTAATAGTTGATATATCAATCCCAAAGTAAAACAAATTCATGAATGCATAGTCATAGGCACAAAAGAGATCTGGGTCCATTTTACCTGCCTTGCTAAACCTTTCAGCTACGTATACAGACTTGCTTAACCTGAGATAAGATGTTAGAGAATTTATACCAAAGTTGTTAAATACAGTCAGGTCTGTAAGTAGCTGGATGGTGACACAATTTTCAGAATGTTGGCTCTTTACGCCACCACAATGGATTTGAAATAAAGCATTCATTACATGAAAGAAGTGTAGACTTTCAGCTTTAATTTAAGGGGTTTACCAAAAATACCTTGTGAGTTGTTGGCAAACAACAGCCATTTTTCTGCATAGCCCTCCATTTGCAGGGGCTCAAAAGTATTTGGACATTTGACTGACAAGCTTTTCCATAGCCAGGAGGGACCAGTTCCCTCATTATTTCATTAACTATTAAGCAGGTAAAAGGTCTGGAATTGATTACAAGTGTGGAATTTGCATTTAGAAGCTGTCAATGTGAACTCTCAATATGAGGTTCAAAGAGTGATCCAAGCAAGAGAAAACAGTCAATCGTTAGGCTGAGAAAACAAAACAAACCCTTTAGAGAGATGGCAGAAACACGAGGAGTGGTCAAATCAACCATTTGTTACACTCTTATAAAGGAGGAACACACTGGTGACCTCAGCAACTCTAGAAGGCCTGCACAATTGTGGAATGCAGCTGTGCTGGATGCTTGCAGAATTCTGTCCTCGGTGAAGGAAACCCCTTCACATCATTTAGCCAAACCAAGAACACTCTCAGGGAGGAAGATCTGTCATTGCCAAAGTCTATAATTAGGAGAAAATGTCATGAAAGTAAATTATCACAAAGTGCAAACCACTGGTAAACCTCAAGCATAATAAGGACAGATTAGATTTTGCCAAAAACATTTTTAAAAGCCTGTCCAGTTCTGGAACAATCTTCTTTGGGCAAAGGAAACTAAGATCAATATATATCAGAATGATGGAAAGAGTATGGAGAAGAGAAGAAATGGCTCATGATTCAATGAATACCACATCATCTAACATGGTAGAAGTAGTTTTATGCCATGGGTATGCATGGCTGCGAATGAAAGTCAGTCACTGGTGTTCATTGATGATATGACTTCTGGCAGATGTAGCAGGATGAATTCTGAAGTGTATACATCTATACTAGCTACTCAGATACAGCCAAATGCTGCAAAACCGATTGAACAATGCTTCACAGTACAGATGGACAATGAGCCAAAACATACTGCGAAAGCAAGTCAAGTGCTTTTCAACTCATAGTAGTGGAAGATTCTTCAAAGACCCAGTCAGTCAACTAACCTCAAACCAATTGGACATGCATTTCACTTACTGAAGCCAAAACTGATGGCAGAAAGTCCAATGGACAAGCAGCAACCGAAGACAGCTGCATTAAAGGCCTGGCAAAAGTATCACAAGGGTGGAATCCCAGCACTTGGAGATGGCCATGGGTACCAGACTTCAGGCAGTCATTGACTATAAGGAATTTTCAACCAAATCCTGAAAATGATCATTATATTTACGATTGTTAGTTTGCCCAAATACTTTTGAGCCCTGGAAAATGGGGGGACCGTGTATAAAAATATCTGAATGGCTCAAGTGATGTTTTTGGTAAACTCCTTAAATTAAAGCTGAAAGTCTACACTTAGATCACAAAATGATTGCTTTATTTCGTATCCATTATGGTGGCTTACAGAGCCAAAATTATGAAAATTGTGCCACTGTCCAAATACTAATGAAACTGACTGTAAACAAAACACATACATTTAAAAAAAAATCAATTTAATAAATCACTGTGGTCTTGCATGGCTTCAAGTGGTATTGCTTTGCACATGAAGGTCAACCTCTTACTTTACCATAATAGTAGCAATAATTGCAATGGGCTCAAGTATTGCATTTAATCCCCATTTTCAGAACTTTTTCCAGGAAAAAATGAATCCTCCATACACATTTTCATCCATCCACGTCTTTACAGAATGAAGTTAATCCAATTGTAAAATTGTATACCATCACAGTTCACCCCAGCAACACTGGGATAAGGGAAGAATGAATCACAGAAAGGATGTTGGCCAGTGGTAGTTCACAAACACACACACACACTTCTCCTTCATGCTGAGCCAACTCACAGTTGTAAATTAAACTAACATTAAAACAATCTATAATATCTGGAAAAAAAGATTAAAACCTAAGAATGAAACTTAGTTTTCCTAAATACTGCATGTGACCTAAATGCTAACTACTGCACCAACCAACCATGTTTTGTAATTTTTGTCACATTAAGTGTGTGTAAGCAAGCCAACCTCTGACAGTTCATTAAAGTGAATTCTGTGATAAAAGCCTTGAAACATATATACATACATATTTTTAAGGAATAAAAAAAATATGTTGGCTGGGGGTTGAAAGAACCATTTAGATGATGTTCTTTATCAGATTTTTCAAAAAGGATATCAATAAAAGTGAGGCAGGCCTGATGACTTAGTTCTGCATCTCCAACTAGTTTTTTCAGGAGTGGCTGTTTGATGGGCTCCCTTGAGCTCACCCACAGCCTTTCTTTTGTAATCCCCTTGTTGAGAAGTGCTTTGTTTAGGTTGTCTTTAGTATTTGATCTGAAAAAAAAGAGGGGGGGGGGGGGGGAAAGTCATGATCATGTGTAGGTGGAAGCTGAACAAAATTAGTTAAAAATGCACCACAAGACAAGCTAGATATTTAAAAACACAGAATACTTGATATGTTGGGAAGAGTCTTAACCTGTAACAGACATTTTAAAAATACAGGACCTAGCTTCTGAATCACAAAATGGTATGATGCCAAATCTGTCTGACTACCTGAAATGCTCATAGGAGAACTCTTTTAGAGAATAGGGTGCAACTCTTGGCTCTGAAGTGACCACATCCTTTTGTGTGTTCTGCACTATGCTCTTCCTCTGTTCCGGAGTCAGTGACAGCAAAGTCTGTCAAATAAACAAATACAGAAATTTACTTGAAACATTTACGTTTCCAGGCTTATACACATAGAAAAGTAGTACAACTATTTAACTGCAACTGTTAGTTTTTAAAACTACTTCTGTGTATAATACACTCTTCCTTAATCAAAGAGTTAAAAATTGTTCCAAATTAAATTCCTTCCTCGGGTGTTCTTGCAACGCCTCTCCACTCCCATTCTTTTGTTATTCAAAGAAATTCTTGATGAAAAACGCTACAAACTTCAAAACTGAAGGAACACATGGAGGCAGATGCATAGTTTATTAAAAGAATTCTGTCAAAGTAAATTTAATAAAGAATCTTTAAAGTGGTTTAACTCCAGCTTTCAGCACACTGTGTTTGAGATAAACTTTACTTTTCAGTGAAGGATATTTTAGTCGGATGGATGTCATAATGGATAAAATATATCATACTGTAAGATGCATACTCATTATAATGTTATTAATCAATCCCCTGTTCTTTGTACTTGCGTTATGGCAGTTTGCATCAGTGGGTGGGTGAAAAGGTATGAAACAAGAATGAGAAATGAATACCAACCCTTCACAAAATCCCAAAATTGTCACACACATACAAGCAAATTGAAAACACAGCACTGCTAATTAAACTTTAGACGTTAGAGGAAATTTAAAACTCAGAAGGAAGTTCATCCTGAATTTAAGAACAAGTAAACGTGACAGAAAGGACAGACCCGCCTGGAATAGAGTGTATTACTTAGACACCATGATGTACCAATATTACTTATCAATATATTAAATTCTATTTCCTACACTTTCCACAATTGTCACAATCATAGATGGCAATTAAAAATATTAGTCATACAAATATTGCACAGAACATAATAATTTGTTCCCTGGGCCAACAAATTACAACCAAAGCAAAAAAGTCACTTGAGGATTTGCAGGAGAATCCAAACAGTCACTCTGAACCCTACAGGAGGTAGGTTTCTCTGCAGCTCCTACACATATCTCAGTAATTCAGCAATTTAACCACCAGTTTTCTTTGCTCAGTTTTTCCATTACAGGGCTTTTAGCAGTTGGAAACTATTCTTGCAGCATAAAATTAAAAGTAGGATCCTAGACTGGATAAGATGGTAATGCTTTTCAGGATATATTCATGTAGTCAGTTTGAAGTCCCCAATCAAACTAACGTGTGTCTTTTAACATATTTGTGAATGTAACTAGAGGAAACTTGTACATATTTAGAGAGTACGGACAAATTCTACAAAGGCAGAGTCAGGATTCAATTAATTTCCAGTGCCTGGATCTTTAAGGCTGTAAAATTTGCCTCCATGCCATCCATATTCATCTCCTGTTTATTCCTTTATACCACAATATTGTACATGTGTTGATGTAAAATTTGCCTGGGATACAGACCAGCTGAGGAAATGCATTTGTGCCAAAAAGTAATAAAATAATTTCCACTGCAAACTGATATATGATGATTAAAAAAAACACATTTTTGTAAAATGCCTCAGACACAAAAGGAACTGACAGCTGAATAGGAATCAAAACAAAAGCACAGTGTGTCCCATACTAGCCCATTCAAGTCTGAGGAAATTTTATTAGAAGAAGAAGAAGAATTTCAAAATGATGGTTTTTCCACTATGAAAAAATTGTGAATGACTATATTTCCTTGTACTTTACTGTATATAAATTAATAAAATCATTTCTAAACTGATTGTCTCATGCATAAGGAATGCAAGCTCAATACTTAGTTCCTAGCTTTCTTATGATCATTTACAAATCTAGTATACACACTGCTTTGTTCAATTTAAAACTTGAGAATACCCAATTATTGAATTAGCAACTTGCATGCAAATCACACTAAGGAGTCCAAGAGACATTTTATCTTTAAATTAGGAAAAGTGAGATGAAATCTGAGAATGGATGTCCAGTTCCTATCTTACATGAGAAGCAGGCATCCAGTCTCAATAATATAATCTAATTATCTAAAGAGTTGCATGATGTAATCCTATTTTATCTCTTTATTTTTTGTAATGCCCTTGTATGCTGCATCATATTTTATATTTTTATATTTATTTTTTGCATTCTTTGTTGTCCTTGTATGTTGCACCAATACTATCCAGATAAATTGTTAGTACACATTAGTGTGAATTTTGAGTATAACTTGGATAATATGTTCAGTCTTAGGAATACTATTGATGAGAGCATGAGGAACCATCTGATTTGTCACACAAGTTATGCAGCACATAGGCCATTAGATTACATCAGTTTAACTGGGAAAGGCTTCTTCATAAATTACAAATACCTCTTGGCAGTTGTTGCCTTATTTTTCTTTCATAGACTTCAAGCGCAAGTTTAAAGAAGTAATAAAATGTCTTGAGTCAACTACAAAACCTTCTGTTTTCCATAAATGGAGATATATTTTCAGACATCTTAGCTTCTTCTCTCAATTTTTATTTATACATTTACTATGTAGGTATATAGAGTATGTCAGACATGAGCTTAACATTCTTCTTATAACTCAAGTTAATAACTCAGATCAAGATTTAATTGGACTGGCACAGGACTCAGGATTAAACCTCAGTAGACTTCAAGTTATTTTGTTGACCCAAAAAGTAAAAGGAGCTGAAAATCTTCTTTAAAAAAAGAAAGAATAATCACACTTGATTGACCTTCTATCTTCTTATTTTATCAGTAGCTTTGTGTCACAGCTTTCCCCTGTCTATAAAACAAAGTTAATCACATTATTGAAATTAAGTGCACAGACAACTAAAGAAATGGTGCAAAGTATCTTTCTTAAGTGTCTAGCTTACTGAAAGCTCCCTGGCATTTTCTCTCCGGGGAAAAACCGAAAATAACAATGAAAATGTAGGCTGCCAGCCATAAGCAGGTGACATACCAGGACTTCATTTGAGGGCCGGGTTAGAGTAGGAAGGATGAAGATGGCATCATAGGAGACAGCTCCAGACTGACCAGTGCGGTCATTCTGACCTTTAATCCAGCCACGGTCAGAGGCAAAATTTTCATCCTTCAGCAGCATAATGAGGTCTCCTTTCTTGTAGTTTAAGAAGGTGCTGTCCACTTTAAATTACAAAAGTACATGATTAGCAAGACACTGAAAAAATAAACATATGTAAGACTTTAAAGGTAAGATACTTAATGAGGCATAGTGCCCCTTTTTTTTTAAAAAAAAAAGAGGCATAGCGACCTTTTTTTTTAAAAAAAAAAAAAAACAAAACTTCTGTGCATTAAATGAACACAATTTCTTAAATGACTCAGCATAAGATTTATTCAAGTGGCTAAATATACTTTGCCTCATCTGTGTAAAAATGTTAATTCTGAAGAAGTTGTTAAGAAAATTGGTCAATTTACTCAGCACCTCCAAACTGATTTTGTACTAACAGAGACATGGAAAGGGTAACTGTAGATGTTGAGGATTGCTATTTAGTGCTTAAAAATTTTCTTGCAGTGAAAAACAGGTTTTCATTTGTGGTTCATCTTTATATTTATTTGCATGTCACTAAAAATTGCTCCTACTCTGTTCAATGCTTGTATAGACTGGGTGTTGGGCAAGGTCGTGGGGTCCAGCGGCTGTGGAGCATCTGTTGGTGAAGAAAGATTCACGGATCTTGACTTTGCCGATGATGCAGTGATCTTTGTGGAGTCAATGGAGGCTCTGATCGGGGTGCTCGAGAGACTGAGCGAGGAGTCTGAGTGTCCTGGATAAAAACCAAGATCCAGGCCTTTAATGACCTCTTGGGCACAGCCATCAGCAGTGTGTCTGTTTGCGGAGAGAGTGTCGACCTTTTGGAGAGGACCTTGGCAGTGACATTTAGGTCATTGGTGACTCTTCCTATGAAGTCAGTAGATGGATTGAGAGGGCATCGGGGGGTCATAAGGTTGCTGGAAAGGGATGTGTGGCACTCCCCATATCTATGCAAAAAGATGAAGGTCCAAAGTCTTTAGAGTCCTGGTGCTTTCTGTCTTGCTATATGGTTGCGAGATATGGACGCTATCCAGTGACCCGAGATGAAGACTGAACTCCTTTGGTACTGTGTCTCTCCGAAAAATCCTTAGGTACGGTTGGTTTGACTTTGTGTCAAATGAGTGGTTGCTCATAAAGTCCCGAATGAGGCACATTGTGAGGGAGCATCAGTTACGGCACTACGGCCATGTGGCGTATTTCTCCGAGGGTGATCCGGCTCATAAGATCTTCATTGTTGGGGACCCGAGTGGCTGGACCAGGCCAAGGGGTCGCCCACGTAACACCTGGCTGCGGCAGACAGAGGGTCATTTCTGGATGGTGGGACTGGACCGCGTTTTTGCCTGGATGGATTACAAACCGGGATCCCGAGTTGTTTTTGTCATTTAGTGGGTGCGGCAATGCACTGTACCAGTGCATGCTCCCCAACTTGGCTTGACTAAAAATGTTCAAGAATGACTTTTTATTATAGCAGTACCACAGAGCACTTTGTAGCATAATTTTCGAGAGAGGAATAGCAATGTCACTGTAGGCATTCAGAGTGGTGTGGTGAGGTTGTTCTCATTAGTTATATATTCAGTACACCTTTGTAATGCATATGCTATAAAAACAGAGACTCCAGTAGTGTTCCTTTGTCTATGTAGTTAGTCAAAGCTAAGCAAATTGATAAAATTAATTGCATAGGCAACTAAAGTAGGGCTACAAAGGTTCTTTCTCCATTTATATCAAGGCATAACTATCAAAGAACATCCAACTAGTGTTGTTTGTAGAGTGAAATGACACAACCACATACAATTTAACATTGCCAGAGAGAATTCCAATCAACTTTTCTTATCTTGGTCTATCATTATTACAGAGGAAACAAAAAAAAATTAAGTTTAAGTAACAAAAACAAATAAAAAAAGAAACTTCTACTATTCTTGAAAAACTCAAGCATGGCAGAGCAAAGAAGCTGCCCAACAAGGATGAGCAGGCTATTGATAGTTATATCCTGATTAAATGGAAGTGCAATGGATTAAAATAACCAAAGAATGGAAAGGTAACTCAGATGTTGATATTTTTGAGTGCTCCTGAAATCACAACTTAATGTTTGGGTGGAAAACCCTGCTACTTTTGAGTGTTTCAAGCTGCAGATTTTAATTACAGACTGTTTCTTAATTGAAAATCCTGGCTGTTAACTGTATTTCTCATGTAAATCAAGGATAAGGATGTCTTATTTTAACAAAATATGCCCTAGCTACTGCTGCTCCTGCTGAGGTTTTTTTTAGATTATTCTCCTATATTGGATTTTAATTAATTATAGTAATACTGTAGTCTTTTTTAATTTTTACCATAACTTAACGCTTTTCCATTTTGTTTCTTTTCCTGGTATGCTTAAATGACACTTAATTTGTCTTGGACTTGACTTGACTGGGCTGGACTCACTTTCAGACACCTTCTATCTAAATTATATTGTCAGTGTTTGGCAATGGAATAATCCTTTGCTGAAGCAGCTGACCCAGGACAGCTGGATTTTTGACTTATGTTCTGTTTCTATCTATCAACGTATGAATGCATGAAATATATATATTGCATGATGCTTCTCAGTGTATTTTTAAGCCACCTGAAGCTAAGCATGTTTTAGCCAAGCCAGTACTTGGATGACAGACCACCAAAGGAAAGCCAGGATTGCTGCTGGAGAGGTGTTGGTGAGGCCAACAGGAGGCACTTACCCTGTAGGTAATCCCAATGCCCCAATGCAGTGATGGGGACACTGTGCTGTAAATACGGCACCATCCTTCGGATGAGACATAAAACAGAGGTCATGACTCTCTGTGGTCATTAAAGATCTCTGGGTATCCTTCAAAAAGGATAGAGTTTACCCCAATGTCCTGGCTAAATTGCCCATCTTGGCCTAGTCCCTTATTGTCTCTCTCACCCTCACCTTTCATCACCTAATTAGCTAATGTGTTGTGAGCATACTATCTCAATAATGGTGCCGCTGCATCATCTATACATTGCTGGGGGTTAAAGAGGTTTCCCTGTGTCTATGTAAAATGCTTTGAGTAGTGAGAAAAGGGCTATATATGTGTAATTAATTATTATGATGATGATGTTGGGTGCTTATGATGCACTTTTATGCATGCATATTTGTGATTATTGTACATTGTACTGAGTTGGTAAAATAAGTTGACTTGAGTTAAATAATGTAGCTTCATTCAGCTATCTATGCTCAGTCTCATGAATAACCACAGACTTATTTCTCTATGACATTTAGAAACAGCATTTTTCCTGGCACAACTTTAGTGATTAGGAATTGGTTCAGCTCTATATTTTTGATTCACTTAATTGCATTTGCTTACAAAGAATGAAATATTACAGTATGTTTTCCTTTTTTAACTCAGTTTTGTGTGTATTTACACCCTCTGTTTACCACGTTACAAGAAAGACATTACAGCACTTGAAGCCATGCAAAGGAGAGCAACCAGGTTTATCCCAGAACTTAAGGACATGTTTTACTGTGACAGTCTCAGATAATTAAACCTGTTTAGTCTCAAGCAGAGGAGAATTCATAGAGACCTAATCCAGGGGTTCACAATTCTCTAAGGCACTAATAAAATAAACTTGGAAGAACTCTTTCAACTTAAAGGTGAATCATGTATGCAAGGACACCAGTGGAAATTAAGAGGAAGGGCATTTAGGACTGAAGCCAGAAAGCACTTGTTTACACAAAGTGTTGTGGGAATCTGGAAGAAACTACCAAGACATGTAGTTGAAGCGGAAACCTTGACAACCTTTAAGAAGTATCTGGATGAGATATTGGGACAGCTTAGCTATTAGCTAAACAAACAAGTTTGATGAACTGAATGGTCTCCTTTCATTTATCAAATTCCTTATGTTCAGCTAGAAAAAAGTGAGACATAAGGACTGCTGAGTACTGATGTTCTCTAATCAACAACATTGTTGAATTCCAGAAAAAAATAAATGTATGTATGGTTTTCGTCCTGGTCGCGGAACAGTGGACCAGCTCTACACCCTTAGGAGGGTCCTGGAGGGTGCATGGGAGTTTGCCCAATCAGTCTACATGTGTTTTGTGGACTTCGAAAAGGCGTTTGACCGTGTCCCTCAGGGAATCCTTTGGGGGGGTGCTCTGGGAGTAAGCCCTGATAAGGGCTGTTCGGTCCCTGTACAACCGGTGTCAGAGCTTGGTCCGCATTGCCGGCAGTAAGTCGAACCCGTTTCCAGTGAGAGTTGGACTCCGCCAGGGCTGCCCTTTGTCACCGATTCTGTTCATAACTTTTATGGACAGAATTTCTAGGTGCAGCCAGGGTGTTGAGAGGGTCCGATTTGGTGGACACAGGACTGGGTCACTGCTTTTTGCAGATGATGTTGTCCTGTTTGCTTCATCAGGCTGTGATCTTCAGCTCTCTCTGAATCGGTTTGCAGCTGAGTGTGAAGCGGCTGAGATGGGAATCGGCACCTCCAAATCCGAGACCATGGTCCTCAGCCAGAAAAGGGTGGAGTGCCCTCTCAGGGTTGGGAGCGAGATCTTGCCCCAAGTGGAGGATTTCAAGTATCTCAGGGAAGAATGGAGCGTGAGATCTACAGGCGGATCGGTGCGGCGTCCGCAGTGATGTGGGCTCTGCATTGGTCTGTCATGGTGAAAAAGGAAGCTCAGTCATCTGGGAGGGGCTCGGAGTAGAACCGCTGCTCCTCCGCATCAAAAGGAGTCAGATGAGGTGGCTCGGGCATCTGATCAGGATGCCTCCTGGACGCCTCCCCGGTGAGGTGTTCCGGGCATGTTAAACCAGGAGGAGGCCCTGGGGAAGACCCAGGATACGCTGGAGGGACTATGTCTCCCGGCTGGTCTGGGAACGCCTCAGGATTTCCCCGGAAGAGCTAGAAGAAGTGGCCGGGGAGAGGAAGGTCTGGGCATCTCTGCTCAAGCTGCTGCTCCCGCGACCCAACCTCGGATAAGCGGAAGAGGATGGATGGATAAATGTATAAATTAATAACAATTTATGAAGAATCAGAATGGCAACATGAGCAAAGGGCCTAATTAAATTAAAAGTTCATTTACAGCAACAATTGAACAAAGAAACTTGTTGGGACGAAAACCTGAAATCATTGTGGTTCTATAGGAAGAGGCTAAACTAACCCAAGTTTAAATTCATACAATGAAACAATAAAAAAAGGCAGAAATTTTCAGATGATTCAAATAGTAATGGACAAGAGTGTTTTTCCAAAGATATGACAGAACTTATTCAACTCACATTTAAGTTGCTCACTTTTGATACCTTAGTAATATTATCAGGGAGTATGCCTTGTCTTTCGTTAGGCAGTATAATGGCATGCATAGTCCTGGATTTTTCAGTTAGAGTTGATACATTTTGTACTTTTTTAAATAAGATTTGAGTGCCATATTCTGAAAAACGCATAATATATTTAATGATCCCTTTCTTAATGACAGCCAACATTATTGCAACAGTAGAGTATCCATATGATGCAGCCCTTGAAGTCACTGCAAATGCTTGGACACTGACAGGACACTTCTTTTTTCCTGTTTATATTTGTATTGTTTTACATGGGGGAAAAAAACTGTTTTAGTGACTGTACCAAGTAATATTTAGCAGAATTCAACCCAACAGAAAATTATTTGAGGGTTTAATTCACTCCCACACATTTATTACCAAATAAGAAGGCTTGTGAAATTAAGGGTACTAAATGCTTCATTAGTCTTAGCATGCCCAATTCACTGGTTCAATTCAGTTCTGAAATTGTGCCTTGAAATTTACATGGTTGAGAAGTCTATAACTAATTCAGAATGAGTAGCTGAATTGACAGTGGAGGCCAGATTAAGACTGGCCCCTTCTAGTTCAGTGTTAATGACCCTTGTGATCTCTTACACTTGGACATGATGAATTTTAAAGATCGTACCCTGTTTGCCCGATTCCTGCAGAGCAACAGCATATTCAGACCTCTTTTTCAATCCCTCCAGGAACATGACCACCAGCTCTGAGATGTCAGCCGCATTGGCTGAAGTAAGAACAAACTCTTCTCCTCGCAAAGTGCTCATTGAGATAGTTTGCCCAAATGTTTTATCAGCCCTGCATTAGATAGAATAGTATGTGCCATAATTATAAAGAACACAATATTTTGTGACATCCAAAAAAAAAAAAAAAAGTGCAACAGGAGAACAATGCAGACTGTAAAAAGATATTGCACAAATAATTATATGGCATAGGAGATTTTTTTCTACTCATTTTAGGACAAATAAGGCCCTGGCAGCAAAGATTCCATAAATGGAGAATTTGACCTTGATAACAGAATGCCAAGGATTTAAACATCTGAAGCAGAATAACAGCTCCAATTGGCTTGACTAAGGTTCAGGTAGCCAGGCATTAGAATAATTCAGGAGTATGAAGTTTCCATATTAGTAAGAAACAAAATAGGAACCTAAAGAAAGAATGGAATTTGATAAAAAAAAAAGCCAAATGTTTGCAAAATTTAGATTTCTTTCTCAGTCTTGTCATCCCCTTCCTTAAAAATCATTAGGCTTACCCTATCATTCATATGTCAGTCAATGATTTAAGTGGATTCTCAATAAAATTTTAAAATTGGCAATAAAATTTTAAAATGTCAAAGGTTTTTAGCATTATTCAGGAACACACTTTGAGTTTGTGTTTCATATTCTACCTAGTCAGACCTCCTTCTCCCATATATTCAATACAACTCCCATCATATGAAATTCTGTACCTGCTGGTGTTGATCGCAACAACTTCAGGGTAAGACAAGTCTAAAAGCTTTTTTTCCTTTTCATCTAGAAAGGATATTCCACTCCAGTTGACAGCAACAATGAACTGGTTTCTTGCTAAACTGGGTCCTGAAAAGAAATAAAATACAAGCCAGGTTAAATCATGGTGATGTCACAATGTTCGAGAAACAGAGAACATCCTTTGCTGTGATTATTTTTTTAATATCTGTGTACAATTACAGGAAAATACCAGGCATCTGTTTACAACATTCAGTATTTTTTTTAGATTTGGTCTTCTAGTGCAGGAGCAAACACTCTGCTATTGATATCATTGCAAACCAAAATCAAAGCAAGAATGCCATTCCATTTCATTTTCTAATCTACTTAATTTTTAAGAGGGTTGGGGGATGCTGAAGTATATCCCAGCTAGCCTAGAGCACAAAGGAGGAACAAACCCTGGACAGGGTGCCAGTCCATTGCAGGGTGTTCTTCTATGGTGTTATTAAATATATTAAGTGCTATATTAAACCATAAATTTCTCTACTTTTATGAAAATGGTCAAAAGTTTGATGTGTTCAATTTAATATAGTAAAGTTGTCCGATGGCAACAACACTAAATGTGATGTAATATGCCTATACCTTTTATTTATTTGTTTCTAACTTTTTAATTTACGCTGCTTCTTCATAGCTAATAACATAGTGGATGTAAACTGAAATAGTTATTGTGATGGTGCCAAAATTCACTGCAGCATTGACAATTGAGTTTGTCATAGCAGATTTGTTATGCAAGTGGAATAAATGAGCCTGAGGAGTTTCTGAATTCCAGCACAAAAAGTGAGATATCACAGCTGGAAATTCCATATGAATATTAGTACAGAAGATTCATTGGAAAAAAGAGATTCTTGCTATTTGAATTCGGCAGTACTCTCTTTGGACAGTTATTTAGAAATATTTCCACATTTCTTTGGAATAACACAGTTGTGAGATGTTTATTCACACATTTTTCCATACACATTGCCAAGCATTCAAATTACTCGCAGTGCAGGCCTTCTCACATAAAAGAAATGGTCACATGATCAGGGCTCTTGTACAACGGTGCTGCCTGTGCCATTATATATGCTCAAAGCCCTTTTTCAGTCACAGTGTGAAACATCTACAGAAGATGTTCAATTAGGGCAACTGAGGCTTGTTTGAGCCTAATTGTGTCATTAAGTACTAGTTCAGTAGAGCTTTCTTTTTTGTAAAACAGAGGATCAATGTTTTGCATTCTTTACAACTTTGTTGTTTGTGACTTGCACCTGACTACTGTATATATCTAATCACCACTGCTGCCTGTCAAAACACCTCTTAAATCATTCCAACATACAACGGAAGAAGTATGACTCAGTTTAGAAACATTTAGCTATGGTGGATGTGTATCAAACACAGATGCAGGGCATTGTAAAGGGTGGAATGGTGAAAAGGGGCAGTGCAGCCAGGGAAAGGGAGTACAGGACAGGGACAGGTCCTAGTAGGGCCATAGGGAGAGGGACACATGTAAGTGCTGTCATGCCATTGCAGGAGAGACATGAAGGGTACTATAACATATTTGGTTAAATTGTTATTATTATATGGGCATGGAGCTAAAGGAATGGGTGGGGTGAATAATAAGCAGAATAAAATAAATTATCTACATCAATAGGTAGTAACATAATGGTAAAATACATAGTAGTTACCAGAGTGCCTGTCTTTTTGATATGGGATTGGGCCCAATAATGCATGGTTACTTGAAGCAACATTCTGGGAATAATCACCGAGTGGAGTGTTAAGACTGGCCCTATAACTATAAACTCAGTAAATGAATTGAGAAAATGCTTGTTTGCCTGTTGTATTTATGTTGCAAGACAGGCAATGAGCATAGCCAGGAATAACAACAAGAAAGGGTCACAAAACTGAAGTGAGCATTGAAGTGAAACGGGTTCCTCGGGATCCATATATTATATTTATAATTTGCATACACTCACCCAACAAAACTATTTTAGTAAATCAGGTAGCTGGTTTGGCAGCAACTATCTTGAAAATGATTTGATAATTTTATATTGCACTCAAAAAAAGTTTTCTTTTGTGGCAAATGTATTATCAGTGTGAATAAGGAATTCAATTTTGTTACACCGTGCTAAATTTGTAAATCATGAGGTGCCAGAGCTCATGGTGACAACACAGGGGAGTAAAGTGGGTGCAGCAACAATGGAAATTTGCACTGGTGATGTTGAATTACATCAGTGGCCTAATAAAAATAAATGAAATCCAGGGGTAGACTTAACCATTAGGCAAGTGTTGGCAAGTGCCCAGGGCCCCAAAGTCACTGAAAGCCCTATTCAGTCCAGACCACAATGGACTATTCCATGTTACTGACACACTACTGTACAGTTGGATTGAAGCCGAAAAGACTAAACTTACAACATGGCTAAGGAGCTTGTAGCCATGAGGCCAATCACTTACCAGTATGTTCAACAGAAAACAAGTTACTGACTAAAAAATTAAAGTTAGCAAAAAGAAAAAAATGCTGCAAAGCTCCCAAAGGAATTTTTTTTTTTTTTTTTTTGAAATAACCGACAACTTCATACTATCTATCTATTTTATATTTTTATATATATATACAGTATATATATATGTACACACTCCACTGCACCCATCGCGGGGATCGAATCTCGGACATCAGCATCAGAGATGAAGCCAGTTACACTGCGCCACAGCATGACATTCGTTTATTTGACAGCCTGGAGATCGTAGTAATTACATTCATAGCATTCGTAGTCCGAGTCCCGCTCTGATTGTATGGTCGTACTCTCTGCATTATTTGATAGTAAACTATGTAACATTCTATGATCTGCTTCTCACAACCGAGAGGGCCTGTGCCGGATGTTTGCAGACTGGCAGACCAACCACATGTGTTACCTGGCAGGTAACCACCCATAAAATTAGATCGGGACTCAGACTACTATATATTTAGAGGGCCTTTTTAAAATGTTGCAACAAATGCAATAGCCAAAGAGAAAAGAAATCAACTGGATTAATATGCTGCCAATGTGAAAGTATCAAAAACCCAGCACCACCACATTATACACTTCTGATGGTAATAATGAAAGTATCACCTCTTAAAATCGGAGGTTGGTAAAGGATGACCTGTGGCGTAGGTGCAGACAACCTGCGTATCTTAATGTTTCATACTTAATGAGATGCTTTTAATAAAATTTTGCTGCAGTTTGCTGGTGTAAGCGTAGTAAGTTGTCAAGCATTGTCATCCAAAGAAACCAAGCTTTTACCATAGGAACAGGGATAGTCTACAGTGGAATAAATGTCGATGATTTTTAGCTATTTGCTTGCCGTTGTTTTGCATGCTGGTTTTTATAATATATGAGTTTGTGCAGGGTGATTTTATCAACAATGGGGATTTCGTTAGTAGCAGCACCCTGAAAGCGGAACATCAGGTGTCACTGCAGCACAAAGACCACCGTTTCCAAACTTGAAAGAAGCAGGTTAAAAGCAGATCTATAGAAATGAATTATTTCCATATTTGCTGGACATGCAGTTGAGATTACCAACCTGAATTTGAATTTTGATTTCAGGACTTTGAGGGCCATGTGACATGGCCATGTAATGTGGGCAATGGGCCAAACATTTTTCAGCTGTGAGAAATTGAACTCCTGGGCAACAAGATAAATTCAGAATAAGCTTACTAAAGTATCTTTTCTTGGTTTCTACAGACTGAACGTGGCTTATGATTTTTTTTTTCTTCAAGGCTTTGCAGACATACTGGTATGGTATAATTATGAGGCATCAGTTTCAGTTGTGTGCGGTATTATAACAAATGAAATTACAAAAAGCATGTACAGAAGTGACTCAGATTCCAATCTTTGAAAAAATTGTTACAACATCCAACATTTCATTTGCTAGCAACTATTTTCACAAAAGCAAGCAGCTGCACATTTATGACCAGAACAATTGCATAAAATAACTATTAATGATTAGTGTTTGAGCTTTTACTTATTAGCTTTTAATAAAAAGATTTATAATTAAAGTCTTTTTTTAGAACGACTATTTTAAAAGTTCATGTTTGAAATTAACAAATATGCTAGTTGGCCTGGGTTCATACAGTAGACACACCTAGATTTTATACGTCCTTCTGCATGAATCATTATTAAGAATTTGTCCTGCTTCCAAAAAGTTTGTCCACCCCTGTTTTAAGTATGGAAAAGTGTGATCAATGGAATTTATATTGGCCCCATTCCTGTTTTTGCCTTAGGCCCCCAAATCATTAAACCAGTACTGTTTATACACATACTTGCACAAATCAATTAGTATTTCACTTACACTCTTAAATAGTTCCAATGTCCATACTTTGTTATTTTAATACACCAACTTGACAGTTTATTTTGATGTTTGTAGCATCCAGTGTTTGTCACACTTTTTTTCTTTTTTACATCCGCAAATCAAAAAACAGATAAGTATTATGTTAAATACTTTTATAAAGTTTAAATAAAGTTATGTGTAATAAACTTTCTTGATTTAAACATTATAAAAAATTAAAACCAGATACTTTATGTAGAGTTTGGGGATCCAACAGTACATTTGGAGGTCCTTTAGTGATGACAACTCAAAATCAGAGGTATAGGAGCTGAAGTCAGGTCAGCGCCAGAACAAATTAAGGCCTTCTCTTGCCCTAACAGACAGTGAATATGTTCCAAGGCTGCTTATCAAAATAATTAATTTTGCAGTACCCTTTCTAATTTACTAATCTATCCCTCAAAAGAATATCTTTTGTACTCACATTTATTGTAGTATACATTTAATTACATTTTTTCCAATTATTTCTATCACAAATTAAGCTATAGCAGGACCTTATTATGGAAGTGAGCACTGCTCTATAACAGGTCATACACTGAGGGACAAATAACATTACACCATATTTTGTGACTGTGGGAGAAGCTCCAAGTCATGACAAAAGCATAGAAAGCATTCCAGCTCTGACTCAATTCTGGAACATAACCAGTGCAAGGCTGTATTGCTAAACTTTGTGCTGGTGTTAATATGAATTCACTTACACTTAAGTCTTAAAATGTTCATCACTCAACTTTAAACATTTTGTAAAGGCATTGACTATGACAGATTAAAAGACCTGATTCTCCCTGAAAACATAACTAGAGCCATAATCAAAAACCAAAACTGGCATGTATGTATCTTGGTCTTATGTACTTTTTGTGAGACTCACCTGAAAATTTAGTGACTTCAAAGAACCTGGAGAAAAGCAAGGGCCACTTGAATCGAGCAAAGTCCACCACTTCCCCTTTTACAATATTTTGATTAGGTCTTCTTTGCAAATAGGAGGTCTTGGAAACAAAACAACAGCTGTGCATGAACATCTGGATTCGTGTAGGAGGAAACAGCAGGTGAACAGAAGCACACACACACAACTCCATTGGTAAAAACAGAACAAATCAATACACCCAATTTTTCTGACCACAAACAAAATGAACATAGAAAATAAATAGCTTGAGAATCAGTCTATTCTGGCTTTGTAATACTGTACCTTTTTTATTGTGAGAACCTTTTACATTAATCTTAAAGCTAAATTTGCACAGATATATGTCAGTAGCACTGGAACATAGGTGGTTTAAAAGAATTACTTAAGCTAGTTGGCTTCATTCCTCTTATGTGTTCTTGTTTATGTCATTAGTAACAAATCAACTAGTTTATATTTTATGTGGCTGAAGCAGCATCACAAGATAATCAAAGAAAAATAATGGGACATTATTAAAAATGAAAACAAAGAATCTGTATCTGTGATCTATCTGGTAGATATAGACAGTTGACCTGCCATAACTACAAAAGCTAAAAAAAAGAGAAAGAAAAAAGGCAGAGCTCAAAACCTGGATAAAAAAATAAATTGATGGATAGCTAGATAGAAATAAAATTTTCCAAGAAATGACTAAGCTGAAACGTAATGCACCAGAAAGAAAGAGGCAGAGGTCTATATCAGAACATTATTAATTTGAGAATCAAGCACAACTTGAAGACTATTGAAAAATAATATTCCATTCCAGAGTTATTATGTGAATTTCCCCTTGGGATTAATAAAGTACTGTATCTATCTATCTCTCTCTCTCTCTCTGTCTTAGTCCACTCCTGATTTATAAAGATGTGTTTTGTCTCAATACTTTCCTAAGAGTGGGTATGTGTATTAGTGTGATCTAAGATGGACTGTTGTAACCATTAAGGTTTAAGTTTTGCCTTGCACTTAATTTTCCTCGAGAAAGACTTTGGCTCCTAGCAACCCTGGAAAAGAAAAAGTGCTTTAAAAAATGGGTGGGCTTATGGAAGTATTTACAAACATACATGGTTTAACTATTTTAAAGTTATTTTGTTATTGTAACACTGAGCAATGGATGCGGAAGGGTAACGATCCAGTGAATTTCAATAATGGTCAAGGTAAATACGATTGACCTGTCTTTCTGATGACAAAAAGGACGCAGGTAAAAAAAAAAACTTGAACTGGTACTGAAGATGGACATGGCCAGTTTTAGTGGCCTCTGTCCTACTCTAGAATTTCTCCAAAGTCAATAGAGATCTGAAGTATATTTAGATATATTGAACATGGATCTTTACTCAAACAAAGAGAGGGTTTCCTCAGTGTAATATGGGAGACCACAAACAGACTCAGTAATTTTATTGGAGAAAATCAGTATTCAGATGTAAGTATTAAGATGCTTGAAGCATGTTATGTGAGGATCTGTCATTACTCACTAGAATTCTGCACACCTCAACCTTTGCCCAGAACAAATTGCAGGGGACACATACCGTAGGAATTTTAACAGTTCCCATTTGGCTAGAGGGTGATGTCCTCAGCTTTAGGACCATATGTTATTGAGATAAGTGAGGGACAGCTAACAAGCAATTGGCCCAAAGTCATAAGATTGATTCAGAAATTAAGAAATTTCAGTTGTCTTTACAAAATCTGCTAGAGTGCTTCAGGTAAAGAAATTTTCATCAGCTTTCTTAAAAGCAACTTTCCCTAAAGTTAATTTTGAAAGACCGATGGGACCCCAATATAAAATAGACTGAAAGGGAACAAGTAAGCAACTACAAAGAACGAAATGATGAAGGGAAGGTATATGTTCTAGTCTGAGAATCACATGATCTTCCAGACTTTCCATCATCATCAATGTTAAATAAGGAAATGTCTTCTGCTCTTGTATTCTCTGTTACTTTCAGTTTAATTAAGTTTGATTTGAAAATGGTGACAGCCTGCCTCATTATTTTACTTAACTGCCATTTCTTTACAACGAAATGGGGATGTCTTGTCAGCAGCAGGCCTTTTGTCATAGAATTTACCTAGTTGGGCCTTGGACTCTGAACCTACCCTTATCTGTCTCTATTTAATAAAGTACAAGTCTGAAAACATATTGGAATCATATCATTTCAGAAAGTAGTTAAAAATGTGGATATATTTATAATGATAAAGTAAAATATCTCTACTGTTTATTTAAAATAATGATAAAAACAAAAGGTCTACTTCAGTCTGGTAGGTCGGTACAGAGAAAAAAAAAATAATTTATGGCTCCTTCTTACTGTGGCACAGGCACCATTGATGAGCTGTACCCATTTGGATTCAGACTTCTCTTCAAGCAGCGAGTAGGTAATGCAGTCTTGCACCACTTTTCTTGAGTTCTCTCCACTAAGCTGTAAGTTGAATTGAATGTAATAGTGCTGCACGGTGAGCTGGATAAGATCATGTTCCTAAAAAGACAACAGACAGAGAAGGAATTGTCTGTGAGCTTTGGGATGCAAATTCATCAGTTGCCATGTCAGACTCTATTAAATGTCTCCTGGGGAGAAAGCAATCACACCGAAGAGAAAATGAAGCCTAAAAATATGTCAAATTTACACATTTGAAATGAATATCACCCGTGGAGATAATTATATTACAGTGCAGTAAAGTGATGAGCAGAATCTAACAACAATGGAATCCATACACCTAGTAGGCTTTTATCTAAGGATACTGTGAAAAGAAGCTTGTTTCAATAAGAAATATGAAGTTTATAGTATGTGCTTCATCTAAAACCAATTATGGATACCAATGAGGCTAAAATTTGAAGAACCATAGGGTCTTGTTTGATTCTGCCTTGGTTAGAAATATGTTGGTAAAAATAAGATTAGGACCAATGCATAGATAACTATTTTGTTTTTGACTTATTGCACACATTAAAAAAACACCACATCAATGCAAACACATCAGTCAGGAGACACAAACATGTACAAGAAGTTTTGCAAATACGAAACACATTCCATGAATATGGCACCCATTCATCCATCTAATCAAGTATCACAGTTTCAGAGAGGTGAAGCATGACTGGCCATTACCTGGATGCAAGTCAGGAATAAAACCTGGATAGCATGCCAATTCATTGTAGTACGTTTCTGCTGTTGCACATTGTCACGTGTGAGTGTATAAGGGACAGCTTAAGGGCTTTAGTGATTGTATTTAATTCCCCATCTCCCCAGTGGTTGGTGATATGCCCTAAAACCTTTTCTCCTCCTTCTCCTCCACTGACTGGAAAATTGACGACTGGAACCCAACTGAGATCACTTCCAGTGTCTGACCACTTGGGCCCTCCTCTTCCTATCAGAAGAATTTAAAACCGGATGATCAGCCATATTGAATCAATTCTGTTATGAACTCATGTCTGTGAAGACATCTCTGCAGTTGTTTTGTGTTTGCTTTTGTTTTTCAATCACTCACTTATCTGGGGTTACCAGGATGGTACCTCAGATCTTCATTGATGGACTTGTCTTTCTCCTACAACATATTCTCAGTTAGTGTGACCTAGCCATTTCTTAGGAATCCTTACCCAAGTGTTTGTAATTTAACACTAAAATTACCAAAGCTTACGAAAAAACTTGTAAATCCGTTCCACCTTAAATCCACTTGCACCTCTCCTAGATTGACTGTCAGGACGATGCCCAACCTCTTGCTACATCCAAACGGTGCCATATTTCAGCTTTACACCTGGTGCAGCTGCGTTGTTCTTATGTGTGAGTGGATGTTTCTTGTGGGAAGGGCTTCTGTTCTCTTTCTCCAATGTAGAACCCTCATCCTCATCTTAGTTCAACTCTGTTATAGCACATCTTTATTTGAAAACTAGCAGTGTTAGATCCGGGGGAGTGTGAACATGACTGAGAGAATAAAACTGAATAAAAAAAGCTAACTTTTACAAGTACCATAAATTTACACCGGCCGTCACAGACTCAAATCAAATGTATGTTTTTATTCTGTAATAGAACAATAAGAGCAGCTCACTCTTCAAAATAAATGCCTTCGGAATCGAACTTGCAACCTCTTGATTACGAGTCAGCAGTTCTTACTGCTTCATCACCCAAGCAGTCATGTCACTGCTGTACCCTAACCCAATTTCTTTCTCTACAGTTATGTTTTTGAATAAAAGAAAACTTGTTTTGTTATATTTGTACCTTTTGTGAAAGTGTTTATTTGAAATTTGGACTTCAGTCTTCACGCATTATACACATTATGTCTACATTTTGTCAATTACTACTAAGATATGAAAAATGTTTCTTTTTTGTTATGTGTTCAACAATTCCTGCCTCACATTTCATCCTACATTTACATAGATCGTTATACACACTGAATACACATGAAATGTATGTATTCCAAATAACAATATATTATTTATCCTATACAACTCCAGGCACCTCACAACGAGATAAACAAGACTTGAGCTGGGAGATCTTTTTGCCCTTTCTGTGGCAGTGAGAGGATGAGATAGCAGGCTGCTTGCTGCTGGTGCTGATCGACACATTTACAAAACAAAAGACACTGATGGAGAGGTACAAAGGAATTTAGGGTGGGTCGGGATTATGAGTTTTTTCATTGGCTTCAGGAATTCTAGTGTTAAGGAAAAAAAGTAAGCACACACAGAAAAAACAAAGTAGGCACAGAGAGAATATCCCAGCTCCTCATGTACGGTAACCACTCCAGGATTTAAACCTAGTTGCCTGGAACTCTGATGCAGAAAAGTTATTTACTGGGACCATTTTGAAAGAAGATCAGCAAACAGAAAACAAATCAGCTTTGCATATACGACACTGTTACATTGGCAATGTGGGCATGTGCTTCTTATTCATTTGTATAAGGCAAAAATTTAGCGCATGTAGTGTTTATCCTCCATGAATAACATAAAAAGTGCAATGTGGATTATTATCAATAACTACTGTGCTACAACACCACCCCCAAATGAAATATGTGTAACATATTATGATATTCCATTGGGGGAAGTCAATTGAAACAAAAATGAGACACCATAAGGACTGTTTTTGTAAATACTTCATTAAAACCATAAGCTAAGGTCCCATAATATAAGATGGTATGGATCCCTCATGCCCATCTGACCTACAGGTCAGTTTACATCCTACCTTGTCACAGTAATACTCTCCAAACTTCAGACCTCGAATGATCTGCTTATAGATGAGGTCAGTGCTGACGGGGTCTTCACTACAGTTGTGCCATGGAGAGAAGACTTCTTTTCGGAAATATAATCGCCATGGAGCATGCTGCTCTTTTCCACCTTGCCCTTTCACTACTTGCTCACACTGGGAAATGGAGTCTAGCAAGTGTTCCTTTCCTCCACCTAGTGACCACACCTGTTAAAAACATACTGATTTGAATTATTGTTCTTGGTAAAAAATACTTTTTTGCTGAGGTGGAACACATATCTCAGCAAAAACAAAACTACTTCTGGTAACACTTCAGAGTAGGTACTGCAAAAATGCCTCTATTACTCGTTTACTGTATTGTAACAAGACCTTAAACACTTCTTTGGGTCTTCATAACATTTACAAAGCACGTGGTGGTCCGAAGTGGCTTAACTGAGACACATTTTTGTTGATATTACATATTTAGTACAAGACCTGTGAATCCTTCATATTAACAAGGAATCTTACCATCATGTCAGTATGCCACAGAAACAACCTATTTGTTGATGTTTTATAAGTGTCATGAAGTAAAAGAAGTCTTTGTTAAGGTCTTGTTACATAAGAGTAACAGATGCAAAAACAGATGCAGTTTCTAAAGTAAAGTGTTACAATACTTGAACAAAAAAGTTTGCAGCTCACACCTTTTTTATTTGTGATCAGGTGGCCTGCCTTCAACATTAAAAACTGTAAGCAAACTAAATATCTCTATGCCCTCCTACTTGCTAGTTGCAACTTCCTGTTTGTCCTACTTACCTCAGGCCTGTGCACCCTATTGGCCATTCTGTGCTACTTCAATAGTTCAGATTCACAATTTAGTACCTTTAAAGGTAACTTGTTAAACAATGTCAAGCCTTTTAAAAATTTTGCAGGCTCATTTGGAAAAAGTTGTGGAATTACTTTCATTATCTTGTTCAAAGTTTTAGAAAGTGAGATTAATAAACGTTCTATTTGAAGCCAGGGACACTTTAATGCTACTGATGTTACTGTTTGATGGACATTATCCTCTGTGAAGAGTCTGTCTTCAACCCAAAGTGAATAAGTATGAACTAAGGTAAAGGTTGTTGCTGACTGACACTACAAGCACAGTAAGCTGCAGTATATCTTCTACCTCATTCAAAGAGGGTCACAGTATCATGTGAGAGAAAAGTAATAATCTTTAAAACACAAAACTACATTTTTTTACTCTACTTTTATTTCAAAATATGCATACTTGTTAGTCAGCAACTTGACCTTCAAGGTTCTTTGTAGAGATTTTAGCATTCTGATTGAACTGTGGTATAGTATAGTTATCCTAATGAAAGTTCGATTAATATATTGTACAGTGCTAAACAGTTTAAGCCAAACTGAAAAAATAAGCTACTTTTACAGCTATTGAGAAATTATGAAAATTGGATGAATTATTCCTTTAAACAACCATTTGTTTCCCCAAAGTAATTTAAAACTGGGGTGACACAACATTGATAAGCACTACTGCTTAACATATGCAGTATTCTGGGTTTCAGTCCTCAACCTGAACTTGACCATGGGGGTTTTCCTGACACATCTCCAAACATGCGAGAGCTTGGTTATATGAGCCCTGCTGTGGATTGATGCCCTGCCTGAGGCTGTTTCCTATCTTGTGCAAAACCTGCCAGGATAGGCTCCTTCTCTCTGCAGCTCTGAAAAGCCACATTTGAGGGTGCTTTGTAAACTCTAAAATTGTTCTAACAAAATATAATCTACAAAAATGTTGACATGTTTCTCAGGTATTCTAATAAAGGAAAGACTTTGAAATATTATCTTCCTCAAACGTTATGCTTGTGAAGAGAGAGAGAAATAAGTAAGAGCAGCTAGAAACAGAAAAACCTGTAGGCATAGCATTTTAGAAATACAGAATGAGGGTAATGCATGACACCTTAGCTTAAAATCTGCCTCTTTCTTTGCATTGCTCTTATCCATTTATTTTTAAACAGGTACAGTACCTTGTCATAGAGGGCAATATAGATGGAAAATCCAAATATGTCCTTCAGTCCGATCTTCTGAGCAATATAACGGCAGATCTCTTCAGCAGTAGATGCAGAATCAAGTAGCACACTGAGATTGTGACCATCCATTAATGTCACTGAAACTACAATGGCTTTTTTTGTCTTAGTAGCCTGTAAGGAAAGATTTAGACGAATAGTGTTAATTTTAAGCATGAAAATTTACTGCTAGATTAAATGTCAGTTCAGAGATATTTATCTATTTGTATTTGTATTTGTGTCCTGTCCTGGGTGCCCCATACTGTTTCTTTGCATGTGATGTTTAATAGGTAGGTCCTGATCTGCACTTTGTAGGACAAGTGCCATTACCAGCATGCACAGGTGTGTTCAATTCAGAATTACATACATATACCTGTACAGTATAGTAGAAGCACAGGAAATATTATCATTTTACACCAATGTAATGTTACTCTTAACTTACCTTTGGCATAAACTAATAGACCTGCTTTCAGATTCTCTTAGTACAGTTATACAATTTATATAACACGGAGACCCAAATTCCACAGGTTAGGCTTCATCAGTGTGTCATATAATACAAAACATAAGCTCCCTTAACTTGTACTACCACATCATGCACTTTTATAATGAAGCATCTTATTACCTTCTTAATGCCTTCTAAATACTTTAAGACTGTTGATAGAGTCTACTCAGATTCAAAGTTATTTCTTACAAAGCTTATTATCAAGTTCATTATACAATTATATCTAGCATGCTTACTTCCAGTATGTAGGAACTTACATTCAATAATGTCAAAAAATCATTTCAGGCCTTATTTACTCAGATTGATTTCAAAGATGGATGGATAAATACCATTTAAATAACATTTAAAAATGTGAAATATTACTTGGATTACTCACACAGGTCAGTTTGCTACAATCATATTTTCAATGAAAGCATCAGTTAACAGATATGCTTCATCCTATTTCCTTACCTGCAGTTCCAACCAGCTAGGTGGCTCACCACGCACTCCATTGGAGAAAGTGCGTCGCAGCCGATCTACACAGTAAGCTGAGTACCCAATGGGTCCATTCCGAATAAAGTTCAGAAGATACTGTAAAGGAGAAGAGAAGTGAATATGATCAAGCATGTTGTATGTTTGACAGCAAACAGAAAAAAACTATTTAAACTCTAAAATGTTGTGCCACTATACATTTTTGGTGATTGTTTTTACATATTTGAGAAAAACATTTGAAATCGTCAGTTTAGAAACAATTGCTTCAGTTCACCATGATCACTTAGCTGAGTTATACTTTAGTTTTAATTGTTTAGCAATGAATGTGTCTTGGTGAATCTTGAATAGGGCAAACTAATGTGATTTCCTATGGATTGGCAGTTAGGAATGGTTTCAATAGACTTTCTGTGTGACAGAAAATCAAATAGCAATATTTTAACATTGAAAAAAACACTGAAAAGCTCTTCCAATATAACCTAAGCCAAATGTGTTCCGAAAGCTTATATTTTTATTTTGTCTAATTTACATTTTATGGCCTTGTATTTTTTGCATTTTAAATGCCTATAAATAGTGTCTATTATTGTTAAAATGAAGCTGGCCAACCATTCTTCATTTCAGTGATTTTTATTTATAGTTTGCTGGATACTATTATTATTATATGAAATACAAAATAAATTCTTTTCAATTTACTCTTGGGTGGCCCTACCAGGGGCATTAAGCCCCGGACAACATAGCTCCTAGGATCATTGGGACACGCAAACCCCTCCACCACAATAAGGTGACGGTTCAAGGAGGGGTCCTAGGTCCTAGGTGAGGGATGAGACAAAGAACGGTTCAACAAACCTCCAATGAAGAATAAAAACTGTGGACAACGTTTTCCCTTGCCCGGACGCGGGTCACCGGGGCCCCCCTCTGGAGCCAGGCCTGGGGGTGGGGCTCGATGGCAAGCGCCTGGTGGCCGGGCCTGCACCCATGGGGCTCGGCCGGGCACAGCCCGAAGAGGTAACGTGGGTCCTCCTTCCCATGGGCTCACCACCTATGGGAGGGGCCAAGGAGGTCAGGTGCAGTGTGAGTTGGGTGGTGGCCAGAGGCGGGGACCTTGGCGTTCTGATCCTCGGCTACAGAAACTGGCTCTTGGGACGTGGAATGTCACCTCTCTGAAGGGGAAGGAGCCTGAGCTAGTGCGTGAGGTTGAGAGGTTCCGGCTAGATATAGTCGGACTCACCTCGACGCACAGCTTGGACTCTGGAACCAATCTCCTTGAGAGGGGCTGGACTCTCTACCACTCTGGAGTTGCCCCCGGTGAGAGGCGCCGAGCAGGTGTGGGCATACTTACTGCCCCCCGACTTGGAGCCTGTGCGTTGGGGTTTACCCCGGTGGACGAGAGGGTGGCCTCCCTCCGCCTTCGGTTGGGGGGGGAAGGGTCCTGACTGTTGTTTGTGCGTATGCGCTGAACAGCAGTTTGGAGTATCCAC
>JANRMT010062854.1:123379291-123393582 GCA_026402145.1 Polypterus bichir lapradei | reverse complement strand
TATATATATATATATATATATATATACATATACACACACACACATACTCAAACCCATTATGACAGCAGCAATCCAAGCTGTGACAAAACAGTAAAAAGGAGGCATGTCAGACGTCGTGGTACATTTTCTGATGCAGCTAGACGAAAACAACTTTGTGACGCTGCCGCCAAATACACAAAACAATTACTTTGACAATCATGTTACGTTATTTTTAAAATGTTTCCTTTTCTTTTTCATAACTTCTTTAACACACGACACGCTGCAAAGCACGGGTATTTTGCTATATATATATATATATATATATATATGACAGCAACAATCATAACAGTGACAAAACAATTACATTGACAATCATGTTATGTTATTTTTAAAATGTTTCCTTTTCTTTTTCTTTCCTTCTTTAACACACTACTTCTCCGCTGCGAAGCGCGGGTATTCTGCTACTACACAAATATAAGTTGAAAAAGCAAAATGTCATTACTAATGGCAATAAGTTAAAATGTATGCATAGCATTACATTCAGGATCTTTTGAAGACTGTGTGGGCACTGTAGCTCCCAATGAGCTGAGCACAGTAAGGTAGGTTCTAGAACCTTCTCAGTCCATTGCATATTTCAGGAGTCAAAGATTATTTCACTAGGACTGGACAAAAGGCTGAAAACAAGCAAAGTCCATTATCACTCATATATGTACATAAAATACACACACTACAATTTGCTAAAGACAATTAACATAACCTAAATAAGTGGCACTCTAATGGCAAATTATACAGTGACAAGATTTTCAAAGTCCCAAACCCGGACACTTATGTAGCAAGTATGCCCATGCATAACGGCCATTCTCATTTGTTTAATGCCTGCATTATCTCATAATCAGAAATCAGTGTAAAACGAAAAAACACACTTTCATAAATGAACACATATGATTCCACATAGTGTTTGATGTGGGGGAAAAAAAATATTACAAATGGCAGTACTCTGTTTTTGTCTGGTTTTTGGTCCTTGTTGCGATGCTGTTCAAATAGTTCTTAATTAATGTTTCCTCTTCTGGAGTTTTGCCCACAGTATTATACATATATTACTTAGGAGACAGGATGGAAAGGTGGAGGTATCGGGGTAGGGTATGGGCTTAACAGTTCAAACTTCATATGCGCTGTTTTAAAAATATTGTAAGGATGTTAGCTTCTGCAGAACAATGTTTTATTAGATGGGCAGCCAGTTAAAACCAGGACATTTTGATATTATCATTTATTTATCATGATGTATATCTTACAATTGAGACAGTCCCTGTTTTTGCGATGTCTTTGGATAATAGTAAATTATTCTGACAGTGAAATAGTGAATCACTGTAATCTGTAGATAATGGCAGTGTGAGGTTTGTTTGGTTTAAGTATAATGCTAGATAAATATCTGCTAACTCTTGTGCATAAAGTCATGGTACATATATAGATAACCTTTCTTCTTCCTTTTGTGCATCATTTACTTTTACATTTATGAAAATCATTTAATTTGCCTGCTATGACTTTAACCATTGGGAATACTGTGATGTTCATGTACTTGTACTCCCTTGCTTGTGCTCAAGCCACTGGGAAGACTTTGTAAAGCAGAAACAGTTTGCTGATACTAAGGTTTCCACATGTGCTTTGCTAGATTTGCTGATGGAAGACTGCAGTCCTACAAGCACTCAAGTATCCAGTGAGAGCGACTTCCTACCTGAGCACGTTGTCTGATGGTTCTTCATTAACTGCTACTGGTGATCTGTTTGCCGTCAGTAGCAAGGATAAAAAAAAAAATAAAGAGGAAAATATACAAAATAACCAAGTTTGTGTAACTGCTGTCAAGGTAAAACTGAAACAGTAAACTAATTTGTAGTTGAAGTCACACAGAATATTTCTTCATTTGAAGACACCAAGACTTTGCAATTGGACAAATTTCCTTGAAGAATAAGTTTACTGTATTTCAACAATTTGTCCACAGTGGGCCAAGTTGTTTCACGTGGACAGAGAGGTAAACAGACAGACATTAATATTGCAGTAGGTGCTTCGTGCATTACATGCAAACTTACCTAAAAATACAGTAATACTGAATGATTTATTGTACACAACCTGTGTGTCCTGGTTCATACAGTTCTTGAGAAAACACTTAACTCTTTGTCCTATGCTGTCATACTTTGTTTGACTTTGTTATTTAAAAGTTTTAAAAAAAATCACAAAAAATTAAAATCCTAACTTTAAAAGTTTATGACAGCATTTGCTATTCTAAATATTTTCCACTATCACCTTTATTTATAACTTTTGTTATCCAGCTTGAAAATGATTAAGACTAGAAAGTAAACAGTCTGGGAGCAAATCTACCATCAGGTTGTGCCCAGGAGCTGAGCTGGTAATGGCAAGGGGCCAAAACAACTCCAGCACAATGAAACGATCGAGTCCAAGTGTGCCGAAATGATCAAATCTCCGCACACTGAATGCAAGAGTCAGAAACAACGGTGTTCATGGTCTATATGGTTATGATCAACCCTTTGTTAAGAAGCCAAGTCACTCAGGGGCCTGTGGTGGTCTTAATCTGGGCTTCATACAATTCATCCGTTTAATTTCAACTATAGTCAAATAGCCCTGCATGCTTATAGTGTTTCATTTGCCTTTTCCTTTAGAAATGATTAGTTCCACTGGGCAATGTTTAGAATCATCGTCAGACTTCACATGATTCATGACTAAGGTGTATTATTACTTTAAAATTAAAGAAATGTACAGGGGCTTTTAAAAATTAGGCCAAACTCATTCTATTACAGTTACACTCTTAACTATTATGTCAAAGGTGAATACTTTATATGAATCAGACAACCAATCTAAATAGTGACAAATGTGTCTTTGCCAAAAACTAGTCTTCTGTAAATGTTTCTTGGGACTTGAGATGGGGCATAATTCACCTTAGTTTCTCTGCTTTTGATGAGATTGTGAATATTTTGTTAAATATAATTCCTTTAAAGCTAAGCATTTATTGAGCCATCTACAGCAGCTAAAATTTAACAACAAGGACATATTTAAGTTAAATTCTTTCATCTCAATTCACTTTGATTCAGTTTATTTTCCTGTTGTGTTACTCACAACAGTTCAACTCAAAACACTGCAGGGAAAAAGAATCAAGAGGAATAACAAGATTAAAATGATCAATTGGTATAATAGATATTGAAGTGATAAAAATCACATAGTTTAAGGGAGGGAGAAAGAGGACAGTGACATCATTATAGAATGCATCTTCTGAAATGAGGATGTCCCAAAAAGGTGTCATGGTTCTCTTCACCTCCACATGTGCAATGTCCAAGAAACTCACTGAAAATTATAAATGCTATTGAGGAACTAAGAAGCCTTAGATACAGTCATCGTGACTTCACAGAAGGAACCTGAAAACACTTCTACTGTAGAGAGCTGGAAACAAAGGTAGCCTAGCCCCACCAAGAAGGCTATGTATGGGAGGGGAAGACCACATCTTATCATTACATCCTCTTTGGGATGAGCTATGGGATCGATCATATAAATGCCCTAGGAATTAGTAGCTCCAAGTGGGACAATTCAGAGACAACAGAATGGTCAGATTGTATTTGGTGTGATTAACATAATGTTTAGTTTGCATTTTATGTTCACCAAAAATATAACTTGGCTTTAATTACTTTATGTGATATGGAAATTCCACCAAAAGAAAAACAATCAAGAGACAGAAACTGGGATTGCACAACTGACTACATTTAGATACACTATAAAGATCCTAGCTTGCCTGGTATTAATGATGTAGTCTGGAGTCCTGTGTCTTAATTTATCAGCATTCACATAAGTTTAGAATAAACAAACAACTACAAACTAAAATGTTCCCAAAGCTTTTCTCTATCAATGTGAGCAGGTGTTTGGCAGTCATATGTTAAAGAATAATTTAGTTACTAACATTAAATCACATGCCAAATATGGAACCCAAAATGAAGACAACCTAACAGATAACACCAAATTTTTCCCATAATTAATCACTAGTCTGGAATGGTACACCTTTTTTCCTTCTTAAACTACTTCTCATGGTGGTGTATTTTTTACACCAATCTCAGTTATTTTTGTCCTTCGTCCTTTTAGTTGAACCTACCAGCAGCACCCATCATCTATCCTCAGTTTGACTCACTACAAATACAGTATGACAATGGTTTTCCCTCCAGTGTGCCACCACCTGTTTTACAAGTGGATGCACAGTCGCAAGTTCCATATGGTGCATTTGGTACACCACGCGGATACTTAACTTATGTATGATAATGATGAGATGTTCTTCTTGACTTTGTTTGCAAAGAACATTCAACAACTGAAGTGAAATGTGATACATGTGCAAATCCTGCAGTGGATGAAAGTGTGACCGGGAACAAGTGAGCACTGGAGAAGTGGATCACGTTTATTTTTACATAGTTCTAGACTGTGTCATACTATTCATTAATATGGAATTAAATTACATTAAAAACATGCACAATTTAAAATTATTGCAATATTTTATATTACAGCTTCATAGTGTGCATATAAATAGCCATTTTAACACGGGTACATAAAGTACACTGCATGAGTACTTATGAGATGAGAAATGGTTCAAGTAATTAAGGATTAAACATTGGGCCTAGAATATCAAGTGGCTCATACCACAATGTCGCCTTCATCTTCGTGATAAAGGAGAGGATGGCGCAGTCTCCTTCTGATGTAAGTGTCTGTTGCAGATCCTTGAAAGTACATTACTGCAAACTTAGTAAATGAATATTCTTCCAGGTCATCATACTCCTCTTCTTCTTCTTGAGCCATTGTGATGGGGATTTCATCCAAGTCTACCTCCTCTAGTGCAGATTTACTTCCTTCCAAATCCTACCCAAAACAAAAACAAAAATGTAAGCAAATGAATGTTATACAAGTACAAATAAAGGGCAAGCTTTAACAATATAATTTAGAGGACAAAACAGGAGCATGTATCTTTCAAAGATCAATCCTTAATCTGATAGTCACTATTACTGCATAAAAATTAGTCAAAGCTTTCACATCAAAAATCTACTCAACATCTCAGTGACTGAGCTCTGAGAATATCCTTCTAACCATAGTACATGTCATTCAAATTTACATATCTCTCGACCCACTACTTAGATCATCCGATTCCCATTTTGATACAAGTTTGCAAACCTTTTCATTCTGGTACTAAGCAACCAAACCAAATTATTGCCTCTCAGACTGTAAGAAGAATTACCGTATTTTATAGAACATGAAGGATGATAGTAAAGGCCAAAAAAAAAACAACAGAGGCAAGGTCTGACATCATTTGACAACAATCTGACAGGAACAAAGATATAAAGAACCCAGCAGATTCAATGTCTAAAGCAAAGCAAGGCCAGTTCATTTGAATTAGAAGCTGACAGAAACAGTTAAGAACAGCTATGTAATATTTGTCTTTAGCCAACTATTTCTATTTTACTTACTATATATTTCACATTTCCAATCTCTTTTGCACTTTCTTACTAGGTACTTATTTTTCTTTTTCCTTTTTTATATCTTTTATTACACACAGATTCAAACAATAAGTGCACAATAGTATCTGTGTGCATCTTTTATGAAATGTGACTGTGACAAAAAAGTTGTTTGCTGTCATGAATGTTTCCATCTTAAATTGTGCAAACTTGAAAAGAAAAAAAAAAAAAAAAGAAACTCTACCTCAAACCCAAGAGGAGCTTGTCCTTCCTGACCCCCCACCATGCTGGGAAGAAAGCCGAAAATGTTGTCCACCATTTCCTGGTCACTTATGGATTCTGAGGGAGAGCTGGCAATCCTATTCCTCATTGCAGCTTCCTTTTGACGCAGCCGCTCAAGCTCCTGAGCCCGCTGCTCCCGAGCAGATAAATTTTTCTGCAAAAGGTAACCAGAAAGACAAAACACTTATAGGTGAGGCGAGAGGCAGATTTAAATGTAATAGAAATGCGCGATTTAAGCCTTTATACATTATCAAACCTGGTACATATATTATGCTTGTTTAGTAACCACCGGAAAATAAATGAGCAGCTGAGACCAAACAACAAAGAAAAAATTCTGTTTATCAAGCATGCAAAAAAAAAGTCATACTGTTATTTAATTCAAGGCAAATGTAATTTATTGCAAAGGACACTTAACTTGGGGTGGCACAGTGGCGCAGTGGTAGCGCTGCTGCCTCGCAGTAAGGAGAACTGGGTTCGCTTCCCAGGTCCTCGCTGCATGGAGTTTGCATGTTCTCCCCGTGTCTGCGTGGATTTCCTCCAGGTACTCCGGTTTCCTCCCACAGTCCAAAGACATGCAGGTAAGGTGCATTGGTGATCCTAAATTGCCCCTAGTGTGTGCTTGTTGTGTGGGTGTGGGTGTGTGCATCCTGCGATGGGCTGGTGCACTGCCAGGGTTTGTTCCTACCTTGCGCCCTGTGTTGGCTGGGATTGGCTCCAGCAAAAACCCGTTACCCTGTGTTAGGATATAGCGGGTTGGATAATGACTGACTGACTGACACTTAACTTGAAATGAGAGTTCATAGCATACTAATATTCTTAGAATAGTAACTTCATTCAAAGGACACATCAATCTTTCTGTCCAGCAATTTAAAAAAGTACTTCCTCGTTTAGGTGTTCTATGTTTAAGTTATGTTAATTTACAACTTCCGTTTTAGAATGGGTTTCACAACTTTGCTGAAATAATCTTCTGGATTTCTTTCAAAACCTGCATTACTATGGGTATCTACACCATATTTCTTGAAGAAGGCTGCCAACAATTTTCTCATAATTTCTGGAGCCATGCCATGGGAAATTACACGAGATTAGTCATTAATGTGAACAATCAATAAATAATTATAATGCCAGCTTATCTGTTTGAGCTCAATGAGACTCACTGGTCTTTTGCAATTCTCCTAGATAAACTCCATAGTAGCTGGCTGCATATTGCTTTAGAAAAGAAACAGTCGTTGAACTGGGTGCAGAGTTGGCCAAGTAGCTAATGAAGCATGGGTCTCCATTGTAGAATAAGAGATTACATTACATTGATCACAATTAATTTAAATTTGATATTTGAAACTGTAAAGTCTGCTTAATAAACTCTTTACCTTAGAATTCAAGAGTTCATTGGCTTTCTGAAAACTTTCATTCCCCTGCTATATGGCACATCATTAAGTATGTCTGTGCTGTTTGCATTGTGAGATTTTGGAATTTACAAATATTCTAGGGTCATCCAAGAGGGAGGAGACAATTTATAAGTTTATAGGGTCATTACTGTCGCATGTACAGTGATATCCCTACTTTGCACAATGTCAGACAACTTTAAATCATTTAGGTTTTGTTCATTTCAAACTCATCCATCCATCTCACTTACTACAAGGAGGAGTGGCAAAGTTCCCTTGTCAACCTAAACCTGTCACTCATTGTAAAGTTACTTAACCTGTGCCCCAATTTTTAAAACAGTTGCACTAAATCTTTGTAATTGTATGCTATAATTCCTATGATGTATTGTACCTACAGTATTCATATTAACAATGCAGTTTAAAAAAAAACTGTAAATACTTCTTTCGAAAAACCAATATATAACAGATACTGTATCGTTAATAATGAGTTCAGCTGTAAGGTTCTAAAAGTACATTTTTGAGAAAGAAGAGATACAACAAGTTGGTTGTCAGGCAAAAATAAGAAAGTACAGATAAGAAAAGAATGATGTACCAGGAAGGAAGTGTTTTAACAAAGTCCATCAAGGAAATGTTTTAGACTTACCACTCTTCAGAATGAAAAAGAATAATTTAAAAAGAGATCAACAATCTTTGAACCTAGGCAAACACCAATGTACTAAATGGTTGCATATGATTAAGATAATAAATTATAAATAGGGGGTGGAAGGTCATGAGCTACAAAAACTAAATTCTAAACATTTTGGGAGCTAGGTTGACTTAAGATTATTATTTCTCAGGCATTCTGTGATGTGACCAGTAGGGGGGCATAACAGACTTCACAAACACAGTCACAGGTTTAAAACATGTACTTTTAATTAACAAAGTACCTTTTACAGACTTCTTCCCTGTAACCACCATACGGCATAGCAATGCAATATAATACAATACAATACTCTCCTCTCCCTCTTCTCTCTTTATTCTGCTCCTCCCAGGTAACTGTTGTCCAGCTACTCTCCTGACTCTGACTCCGACTCAACCTGACTGCTCCTCTTATATAAGACCTGGAAATACCTCCTATATCAGGGCATTGTCCTGAGGAAGTCCACCCAGCACAGCCTGGCAGCACCCCACAGAACCCAACAGGGTCAGCCAATAGGACTGCAGTTCCCAGTATGCTCTGCAGGTGACTGAAAGAGTACCATAGGCCAGGGATGTTGCCACCTAGTGTCTTGGGAGAGTGTATAGTTCCCATAATTTACCTTGCCCTGTCCTTCCAGCATACTGACTTCCCAGCTGTGTAAAGATCCTCACCTGAGCCCTTCTTGGGATGCAAACATCTCCGCTGCAGTGTTGGCACCTTTAGCCAGAAATGTCCTGCTTTCCTTTTTTCCCCAATTGCTAGATTGGTCTCCTATCCAGGTAAGATCCCTTGAACCTTCCTGGCCTGGATGCCAGCACATGCCTGCCATTTTTTATAATGGTTATTGTCACATCATCATGTCTTATTCCACTAGCATGACCAAAGTTCAAAATTTTAAAATCCTCACAGATCTTAGCAAGTTTCCCTGCAGATGAATATCAAATTTGAAGTCTAACATAAGTAGATGTCTGCATTCCTCCATAATTTGATTGAACTAAATTGAATAGCTTGCTACTAGAGAGTGTTCTCTGGGCCAGCTGCTAAATGAAATACATTTCTTCTATCACAAAGACATGTCTGTTAGTTTAATCAGAGACTCTAAAATGACATGTTGTAATTGAGTCTTTGTGTGTGAACATGTATTGAAATGGACTAGGACCCTGTCTAAATTATAGGGCCCTGAACTAATGAACAAATTGGGTATTCTAAATAGATGGATGGGTTATAAAGTTGGTATTTTGGAATTTTGATGCTTTATTTTCATCACTTATTTGAAAAAAAAGCTATAGATGTATTTTCTTCCCTGGTGGTCATTGGCTTTGAAAAATAACGAGTGGATGTTTTTCAAACATTTTGTTTAGGGTATTGGTGCAATGTAGTAGAAGAATGTGCTGAAGTGCTATCATTATTATACTTGTGCCACAAGTAAGGCCATGAAAGGAGGTAAAGAGAAACTGAGAAGTTGTATGGTTGATTCCTGCACTACAAATGAAAGTTAAAGTGAGAAAAAATGTTCCGCCAAAGGAAAAAAAGATGCAGTCTTTAACTTATGACAGAAAGAGTGGAGAGGAAAGGAGTGGAGCCTCATTCAAGAAAACACAAATAGAGAGGGGTGGAGGTGTGGGAGACAGTAAAGAAAAAAAAATGCACAGTGCTAAGTTGTTTTGGGCTTTTTGATGTAAACAAATGCAAACAGAAATTTACAAGAAAAATGTACAGTACCTCGTTCCGCAAAATGGCTGCTGCCCTTCTAGCCAGCATGCCTCGAGTGTAAGCTTGTAGTATGTGCACAGCCTCCAGCTTCTTGCGTTTTTCCTGCCGGAGTAGATAACCTCTGCAACGTGCTTGCAGTAAGACAACCATAGCACGGGTTTTCTGGTACCGGTGGAAGAGCTGTCGACTGCGACACTGGGCCTGCAACCTGGCAAAACCAAGCTGGACCTGAAAACATAAGAGTTAGGTTATATCCAACTATACTCAAAGCCAAACTCCCAGCATTTTTTCAAAAGAACCCTGGGCAAGACTTCTTGGAGACCAGGAACCTAAATCAGACGTCAAGAAATATTTACAAGTTGCATTCTCAGCTATTGTCTCACTTTTTATTTTCTAGCCTCAACCAGTTAATACTCTGATAATGTTTCTAATTGAATGATTCAGCTCAACTCATTTACATACATAAACAAATGAATAGGCAGACATTTTGAGAGCAAACACACACACACACAAGAGCATCAATAGAGATCTATGAGGACTGCACCAGGACTAGGGTGTAGCCGCGCCTAGTCTCCTAGTTGTCAAGGAACAACATTCAGTAATCCTGAAGAAAACTTTCTTCCAGCCACTCAATACATCAGCGCAAAAGGGTACAAACCATACCTACGAAGGAAGGTGCAGAAACCAGTTGCATAGCCAGAACTTAATTGGGGGCAGGATTGGAATGACAAAATACATTAATCAAAATTCCATCTATGAACCATCATAAAAAAAATATTTCAGGGTGGTTCAAAGGAAGTGAGGTTAATAAGAACTGTTTATGATACACAGTATTTATCCCTCTGTGTTTACCTTGCCTTATAAATGTAAATCATTATCATTGTCAATCATTATTTATTTACTTATTATAAACAGATACAAGACCAACTAAAACAAAGTGAGTCCCAACCAGTCATCTTAGAAGTCTAAAACTGAGATAATGGGAACAACGCGCCATCTAAGAAGAATTAATGAAATATTAGAAAAAGTAAAGGAAGTGACTGCAGCAAATGCACAACTTGCTGCTCACCAAATTCAAATTCATCACTCATGGTGGACCAGTCAGAATCCTAAAGAAGTTGCTTTAGTACTGCCAGAACCAGTCATGACCAAAGGCAGCTTTGTCAATACCAATGAGAACAACAAACTCTAGGGACTTTTTAAGCAGATTTCCGCACAGGCAGTAGCAACAAAAATAACATTTTGTCCTTAAAAAGTGGCACTGTAGCAGAGGTCAATAATGAGATCATGATGCTCATTGACAGTGAGGAGAAAGAGGAATTCAGTGTTAAGTCAAAGGTTTCTGATGATCCAAACAACATTAATTAGGGGTATATAAATTTTGAAACCAACAGCATCTACACCACCATTATTATTGGAAGCAACAAATTTGCATTTTATTTTATTTTTGCTTGTTATATTTGGCAGGTTGAGGCAGCACAGTGGCATAGTAGTAGCACAGCTGCCTCACACTAAGGAGACCAGGGTTTGTTTCCTATGTCCTCTCTGCATGGAGTATGTATTTTCTTCCTATTTTTGAGTGTCCCCACAGGTGCTCTGGTTTCCTCTCACTGTCCAAACACATGTAAGTTAGGTGAATCTGTGACGTTAAATTGGCCCTAGTGTATGTACAGCATGTAGGAGTGTGTGTGTGTGTGTGCATTCACCCTGCGATAGACTGGCACCTTGTCCAAAGTTTGTTCTTGCCTTGCAGCCTATGGAAGCCAAGACAGGCTCTAGATCCCCTGTGACCCTGGTCTGGATTAAGTAGGTTAGTAATTGATATGATATATAGTGGTGGAAGTAGAAATAGTATTACCTCTTTCATACAGCTATTGAAATCAAAGACCTTATAAAGCCTATTGTAGACTACTTGATCATAGTTACACTGATCTCTGAAGAAGGGGCCCGAGTTGCCTTGAAAGCTTGCATATTGTAATCTTTTTAGTTAGCCAATAAAAGGTGTCGTTTTGCTTGGATTTTCTCTACAAATAAAAACAGAAAAATCTAAGCTCATTCTCAACTTAGGTTCACATTTTACTTCAGGTCTTAACAATCGAATAACTTTTAAATCTCTCCTTTCATCTTCTTCAGGATAATGGCAACTTTTTTTGACATTTTCTTATTTAATCTGCCCTGATTTTGTCCTGTCTTTTAAATGTTACATGCTATGTCCTTTTCAGTTGTACACCCGAGAATCGATTAAAAAAATTAACAATCACATAAATGTATGGAATTAATTGTGATTAATTGCATCTTAAATTAAAAGATTTAATTATAAAATTAATATATAGATCATCAAATAAGTACACAGTAAATCACAAATTTAATGTAGAATCAACACAAAGGAATTAAAAAAAAATAATGGCATAGTTTAAACTGAAGCAATGACCTTAAACATGAGATTTTAACAAAATACTACTTGAGCAAGTACAACCGGAGTTTGAATGCCTTCCTAAAAGGCAAGTTGAAAAGAAGGCAATTGGCATAGCATATGAGACACAGATGTGTCAAAGTAAAAATTAAACGATCAAAATGACTTTGAATGCACTGCTGAAGACTGGTTTAATTAAAAGAATAAGCATCTCTTAAATGGGTATGCATTAAAACTTGTGTTAAACCTCCGTAAATACGATCCTCAATTGTTCATTGAGGAAATAATAATAATAAATATAATGATAAAAAAATAAATAATAAATAAACAATAAAAAATAAATAATAATAATTGGAAATAACAGTGTAGTGCCCTTGGGGCTTGACCTGAGGTGGTCAAGACCTGTCTGAGGAGGATAGATTTAATGCTCTTGTGGTTGGTAGAATCATGGTATGCCTTGGGAATTTTGGGTTACAAAATGTATGCCACCACAGATAAATGGTGAAAAAATACTGCTCTACCTACACCTTTGTGTGCACCCTGCGGTGGGCTGGCACCCTGCCCAGGGTTTGTTTCCTGCCTTGCGCTCTGTGTTGGCTGGGATTGGCTCCAGCAGACCCCGTGACCCTGTAGTTAGGATATAGCGGGTTGGAAAATGGATGGATGGATATAAATATGGTGCTGGATGTGTATATGATTCTTTAGGTACACATTTAACATATTTGTATTATTGTTTCATAATGTTAAAAAAAAAAAAATTTATGAAAATGCAGCCCTGACCAAAGCATTGCCTGAGGTGATTGACTCGGGGCTGGATGTGACAACGGTCATGGTCACATTAATTGCAAAAATTAACGTATTAACTTTCCAATTTTATTATATATATACTCTATATACTAGCCATGTGTGCCCAACTACGTTGCGCGTGTTAAAGTTGTCTGTGAAGAGCTCCCTGTTTAAACGCGGCTGCCAGTCGTGAACTGGGCCCTTTGTCGCACAGCATTATGATTTTTTATAAGGGAAACAAAATTACAAAAGAAAACCCTTGGATATTGATTTGATAGGAACAGCCTACTCGGAATCACTGTCTGAATCGTAATTATGTGGTGGTGTAGGAGCATTTCTGCTTCTGTCCATTCACAGTCCGTCTCATTTTCACGACGCTATCATTTCCTCTCACGATGTCTTCTCAACCTTTCTCCAATCTCGCAGGTTGCTTTGTGGCAATCCAAAGAGTAAGGCAATATCCACGGAGCAATGGTTATAAAAGGGGGACACATAGGTATCCAGGCTTTTTAAAGCATAAATAGGGATCACTTCACTGACATGTGAGCAAGCCACGGTACAACTGTGAGACGCGCAGCACTCGCCGGCTACAACGTAACAATAATTATTTCCGGAACATGCTGTTAGGTTGTCATTCATTTTACCCACTGTCTTTCTTTCATTCATATGTTACGTAGGCATGTACCTTTTATCTTCGGTAATCTCATTCTCTAACCAGGCCTCAGGAGCTAACCAGCATAACACTGTCCACCACCTCTTTCGTTATTCCGGCACATTGTTGACATTCGTGAGTAACAACAACGTACTAAACTGGAAGGTGGTCTACGCATGCGTGGAATTCGCGGACAAACAAAGATCAAGATCTAAATGAAGATCTCTTTAGTTAATTTAAAGCACAACAATTTGTTTAGTTTGAATGTTTGTGTTTTGAGGTGTGACTGGCGTACTACAGTTTTCAGTAGTATAAGCCTGGAGGAGATTCTGAATGCAATGCCTATGTTTTAGCTGTCTCTCTACTGCCATCTGGTGCTTCTTCTTCTAATTCATTTGCAGACAAACAAAGATCAAGATCCAAATGAAGATTATATATATATACTAGCAGAATACCTGCGCTTCGCAGCGGAGAAGTAGTGTGTTAAAGAAGGTATGAAAAAGAAAAGGAAAAATTTTAAAAATAACGTAACATGATTGTTAATGTAATTGTTTTGTCATTGATATGAGTGTTGTTCTCACATACATACATTATATTATATTATAAATATCCGCGCTTCGCAGTGGAGAAGTAGTGTGTTAAAGAAGGAAAGAAAAAGAAAAGGAAACATTTTAAAAATAACGTAACATGATTGTCAAAGTAATTGTTTTGTGTATTTGGCAGCAGCGTCACAAAGTTGTTTTCGTCTAGCTGCATCAGAAAATGTACCACGACGTCTGACACGCCTCCTTTTTACTGTTTTCTCACAGCTTGGATTGCTGCTGTCATAATGGGTTTGAGTCTACATATATATATATATATATATATATATATATATATATATATATATATATATATATATATACACACATACATACAT
>JANRMT010062854.1:123310551-123374291 GCA_026402145.1 Polypterus bichir lapradei | reverse complement strand
CTGTAAGGAATGAGCCTGCCAAATTTCAGCCTTCTACCTACACGGGACGTTGGAGAATTAGTGATGAGTCAGTCAGTCAGTGAGTGAGTGAGTCAGTGAGGGCTTTGCCTTTTATTAGTATATATATAAAAAAAAATAAAATTAGGCCTTGGAACGTTAACATACACATACTGCACAATCATACATAGAACACAGGTTTGCTGTACATACTGTATGTGTGTTATGGTGAAATAAATGGAGCTGAAAAATGAAGCCTGTTGTTTTATTCACACAGAACTGTGCATCCAGTCCTTAGATTGGTACAGAATTAATGTCACTTACCACACGATACAACTTTCTACATTTGTACGCCCTCCAGGCACTCTGCAGCACAACTGCAGCCTTCCTCTGTTTTACAAATGTCTTCCTAGTAAAGAAACAAAACCCTTAATCTGTAAAGAAGCTGTTACAATGGATGCTCAATCAGAGAATCACAATCAAAAATGTTTTTAACTTTTCAAAAGGTGGGCTTTAGCTGATTAACAACACTTACATAACTGACATATAGTATAGATGAGAAACTTGACCTATTTCCCCATTTTTGTTTTGTTAACTAATATGACCAGTACTTGCAATGTGCATACATGCTTTTCTGCTTATTCTTTTTATTTAATAAAATCCACAAAAAACATTATATACAGCTCAAGCTACAGCATCAATAAGACAAATCAATAGCCTGGAAAATGAATCCTTGCATTTCTACATGTATTAGGCTACACAAAAAACTTTCACAAAGGCAGATGTCAGACACAACACTGTAGATATAACACTACATATCAGTTTGCTAAACTGAGTAGTAGTGTATCTATGGAGTTGTTTCCTTAAATTCAAGCAATCACCAAAATGATAACTGGACCTGAACTGTTATGTTGGAGCCCCTTCCCAAATGAAATTTTTTACCAAATATATGCCTACTTACCACAAGAAAATGAAAGATTAAATTAAAGAGGTTATTCATGTTTCAGTGAGTCCATTTAAACAAAAACAATTGAAATGTATGATTTAATTTCCAAGTCAGATCTAGCGTTGCAAAGATTCCAAAGTGTGGCACAAGTTAACATTATAATAAGGGTCTGTACATTTTTAAAATAGAAAACAGTTGGCTGATAACCACCACCACAGTTACTTTGAACATTATGTATAATTGTTATTGTTCTTTGTGTATTAAAATTTAAAAATGCGCTTCTGGTTTTGTAATTTGGGACACTACACTACTATAACAGTCACTGCAATCACTAGATTCCACAGGCTTCATCTGAGAGTTGCAGGGGATTTATTCCCATACCTGTATTTGTAGCCTCGAAGAACTCGCTGAATAAGTATAGCTTTTTCATTAAGAGCTTTGTCCCTTGCAACTTCCAGCACCATGTCATGGTAATCCTAGAGAAGCAAATGCAGAAGTTACATGTTCATTACTTAATGCATTTTTACCATTTAAACTCAACAACCAATTGAGAAATCTGAAAACCGGTAACTGATGTGTGGTTAGGTTTGTACCTTAAGAAATATCTTTGTTTTTCCTATTTTCCAGTCTCCTTCTTGACCAATGACTGCTTCAGAAATGAAACCGCAGCACTGCTCTGGATCTTCTTTTATCTATAGTAAATGAGTCAATAAAACAATGAACGGCTTGAAAAAGAACTTAAGAACTTTAACACATGACAAGACTGTCAATAACACCTAAAATTCAACTGATTCGACAACTTAGATAATAACTAGATACAGCAAAATTAGAAGAAACACAGTGCTCACTGAAGGAACTGGAAGAAAGTTATTATTAACTACCTCCTTTGCACGGTTTTCTCAAGTTAAGGTGCATGAAAGCTGTCCTAGACTGGAGGAAGCACCATTACCAGTGTTTAATTTAAAATCTTTGATCAACATGACTGCACATGTTTTTTTATATAAAATAAAGCTAAACAATCAATCAAAACAATCAGCTTTTCTTAACCACCTTTTATTGTTTAGGGATTAAAGATTCCATTGGCTAAAACAACAGCCACAGGGAATAGACACAGAGAAAAAAAAAGGGGTAGCAATCCATTACAGGTCACAGTCAGATTCAGCAACATGCATACTCATACTCATTTTAGAGGTGCCAGTCAATCAGAGTAATTAGAGACCTTGAAGGACAGCCAAGGAGAGAACATGAAACCTTCACATAAAGACACCCCTGCTGGGAAATCAGCTGTAGTCCAAAAGCTACAATGAATCAGTGGTAGGCATGATACTGGAATAATATGAAATACATACAAGAACAGCAAACCTTCCAGCTATGCTGCTCTGGATGTGTTGAAATCAAAGAAAACAACAAGAATATAGAGATATTTAGAGATATGAAGAATTTTTAAAAATAAAACACACTATCTCATGACTTTTATTCACTTCTGGATTTATGGTGAAGTTTACACACATACATAGATCCTTTGTAGCAATCGCAAAAGTATGTGGATGCAGAATATTGGTGGTGGTTGAAGGGGTCCCCTACCATCTAGTCTATGTAAAGTTCTTTGAATGTCTATTAAAGTGCTATATAAATCTATGTTTTTGAAGGTTATAAAATTTAAGGACCATAGTAAGAAAATGTTACAGAAATAAATCTATTCAAATAGCAACAAACCAATTGACTCCAATGAGTATTATTTTTTTCCAGGAGCATGGCTTACTACCAAAGTACAAAAAAGAACCAGTAATAAAAATATGTAGTACCAGTTTGGGATCACAAACAGCACTAGGAAGAAGCACACGATACCGGTCCAGGAATTCCTCAAATGTGTAGCGGATTGGATAGCCAGCCTTACGAATGCGGATTGTTTCCATCATACCAGAGTAACGCAGCTGCCGAAGACAAAGATCCCGGTCAAAGATCTGCAAGAAAACAAATCATAAAAATGACGAGTGAACACAATAGTATATATGATTGTAGATTACAAAGATCATAAATGTCACTAATGTACAGTACACTTTAGTGGATTAGTATAGGGTTCATAGCATGGGATAGGGAAAAGGCCCAGAAAAATCTATTGGTAGAAATTTGGTAAGTTGATGTTGATGAACAGTATGTTGATATGTCAGTACTGGAAAAAAAACACTGTGAAAGAAAGCACTGAAACTATTCACCTCAGAACACTAGATGGCATTTGTCTGTTTACTTTTTTATTTTAAACAAATGTATATTGGTGGCAATATTGGCAATAACTAAAAAGGAAAAACAAAAAAATCCACCTTAATAAAAGAATAAGGGTGTGTGCGTCTGTGTTTAGATCTGGTTGTCATGTCTCTGTCATTCCAAAAGATGACTTCACATCACTTACATGGAAAAACTGCTTTTTATAAACACTATACCAACTGGAATGTAACAAAGACATATGCATTTGTCATTACAATAGATGGAACACCACAAACATTTTCAGTAAGCATTTTGATACAACTGTTTGTGATGCACCATCTGTTACAATGACAAATGCAATATTCCAAAAGATGATGCACTTCAAATATTAATGTTGAGGTCTGTGTTGATTATTTAGAGTTCAATACATCTTACAAGAGTAGCACAGCCAGTATATTTGCTATATATAAAATCTGGTGAACATCCATATTCTTGTACTTCTAATACTAGAAAATTAAATTATTTTCTATTATCTTCCACATACCAGAGGCTTTTTGAAATCATTGGGTTTAATGCAACGAATGAAATATGGCTGGCAGACAGTTAGGGTCTTCATGAGAGAATCCAGTGATTGGCGAAACTGAACACTCAAAGTTGGTGACCTCTTCCGGTTCTCATTACTCTAAAAAGCAAGAAACAGTTTTTCATCAAGAGTCAGAAATAATAGGCATTATACTATATATGTACAGTATATACATCAAGGGATGCGAGAGTCTATCTTGACAAAGCACAATTCCCCAATGCAGCATGCACAATCAATTTGCCTACATATCTTTGGGTAGAAATTATGTTGCCATAAAAAATAAATCAACCTTTGCCAAATTAAACAAACATATTTGTTCAATTATCATATCAAACCTTTGTTTGACTTTGACCTCTAAAAATGCTTATATTCTTGATTTTTGAAACATATAATTTATATCTGTGCTATTAGGACACACAGGATGGATGGATGGATGGATAGATAACTTTATTAATCCCAAGGGGAAATTCACATACTCCAGCAGCTGCATCATACTGATAAAGAACAATATTAAATTAAGAGTCATAAAAATGCAGGTATAACAGACAATAACGTTGTATAATGTTAAGGTTTACCCCACCGGGTAGAACTGAAGAGTTGCATAGTGTGGGGGAGGAACAATCTCCTCAGTCTGTCAGTGGAGCAGTTTCATAGTTCTGAACTTTGCTTCAGGGTTCCCAAAACACAGCTATGCAACCATCATGATTTTCCCCAAAAATAAACTTAAAACTACTGTTTATTAGTGTTAGCATTATTAGAAAGAAAACACGTGGCATTGAAAGCAGTGTTTCTACTAGTTAGTATGGTTGACTCTATCACAGCACAATGGTTGGCTAAGTTCCAATACCAGCTCAGAAACATCTTAGCCATTTAAAATGCTGTTTGCTAAACATTTGCTCTCTTGGAAACAAAGTTGCTTTGGTAAATGATAAAATATTATGTATAAAATCTGATTTATGTCTTGTGATATATGGCCGGCAGCTCATCGCAGCCAATACCTCCAAGCCGCCAGATGAAGAACCTCCCTCCAACGTGAAGATGCCCCAAATTCCAGCAGGGTATCATGGTATGTGGAGTTTTAATGCACAGCCCTGCTGGATAACGTCGGGGCCGCTAGGGCAGTGGTTATTAACCTGTGGGGCGGGCCCCCCTAGGGGGCGCGAAGTAACAAAAAGGGGGACACGAAGATGTGAAAAAAAGAAAACAATAATAAAACAACAAAAATATGAAAAAAAACATCTGTTGAAACCAAAACAAATTGATTTAAACTACATTCTGATACTACAACAATAAATATCCATCCATTTTCCAACCCGCTGAATCCAAACACAGGGTCACGGGGGTCTGCTGGAGCCAATCCCAGCCAACACAGGGCACAAGGCAGGAACCAATCCCGGGCAGGGTGCCAACCCACCACAGACAACAATAAATATAGATTTATAAATGTCGATAAAAGTTAAGTAGGTATAATAAAATATGCATCTACATTTCCAAAAAATGTTAGGGGGGGCGCAATTAAAACTGTTATGAAAACTTGGGTCGCAAATACTTAAAGGTTGAGAAACACTGCGCTAGGGGACGCTGCAGGGAGGACCAGAGACTTATATTTTCCCAACAGCCCGGACGTACGTCCCAGTCACGTGGACAGAAGAAATAACGTACTTCTGGGTTGAAGAAAAGGAGTTTTCACCTGACCCGGAAGTGCTGGATAATCACATGGACTGAGGGACCAGAAGCACTTCCGGGTCAAGGACTATAAAGGACTGTGGGAGATCCCAGATGGGCGAGCTGAGTTGGGAGAAAGGGAACAACGCGCCTGGGAGTGGAGGATTTGTGTATTGTTATTATTATTGTGATTTATATGTGTATAGTGGAGTGGAGGGTGCTTTGTGCACAGTATTGTACAAATAAAATCAACATTTGGACTTTTATCTGGTGTCTGGTGGGTTCAAGGGGACGACAGCGCCCCCTATCTGCCGCAGTGGCGTAGTCGGCAGGATTCTCTGGCCGTCGGTTTGGCAGAGGACCTGGGAAAAATTTCTGTGGACAGAATACCCCAAGAAAGCAGCGTCACGACACACAGAAAAACCAAAGAAAAACCGCCAGAACCCACGTTCACCAAGTCCGTTATGGGGAAGAAGAAGGCCAAGCACAGCAACAGCCCAAGCGGAAGTTCCACGCTCGTCATGGCCGACGCTCGGGATGAGCTTTGGAGCAGCTACATGGGTCGGGAGAAGCCTCCGGAGAAAGAAGACTACACCGAGGTATGTGCCGGGGATATCATAGATAACATCTTTAAAATAACTCATTTTGTACTGTGCACATACCTCGGAGAACCTCATCTGGAGGCTCTGCAGGAGGCAGGAGGAAATCCCGATGACGGTGGTGAGCTCGTTTGGACAGACGAACGAAACAAAGGACTTCTGCATGTCGGGTGCCGGCAAGGGACATATGACCCAAATCGAAGGATTGTTGGCAGGAGAAGGTCTGCGCCCTACTGCTTACGGCTGCGCCCTGGAAAAAACGGACTTGGACTTTTTCCGAAGGGGAAGGGGGAGGTGAGCGAAGCGCCGCTCACCCCACAAAAAGGTAAGGAGGGCCGGGAACTGACTGATTGATCCGCTGACAAATTATTACAGGCGGGTTGCAGTCCGCCAAAGATGGCAGCCCGGTCCTCTGAGGAAAAAGAACTCCAAATCCCAGTCACCTTTGTGAAACCTGCCTGAGCATGTGCCAGGAGCGGTTGTGCTCATTGCCTCCCAGCCGGAGGGTAAAGCTAGTGATCGCCTGAGCCTACCTCTGGCTGAATTAAATAATGTTATGGAGTGCGGGAACTCGAGAAACTACTCAAGCCCGTACGGAGTTTCTTGCAGGTCCTGATGAACATTAAGAAGATCATTGGGGAGCTGGGAGCAGCGGCCGAAGCGCCTTTAAGAAAGGTGAATGATTACCTGCGGCAGTTTGGTCAGGAGCCTCCTGTATTAACTAATTCAGTGGTACAGGTAAGAGAGACCCGTACCGTACATCATAGAGGGATGCAGTGTGAACCAGGCCCACAATTAATTAGTAGCGGGTGCCAAGTCACCGTGAGCCCTACAAGAGGGTCGGGAACAATGACCGAGGTGGCGGGGAAAGCATCGATCGAGCCGGAGCAGCTGAATAGTGCTGTCTCCCGGAGTGATGTGGTGCTGAAGACGCCGCCACCGGTCATTTGCAAATCAAATGAGATTCAGACAGTAAAGGGGCTTTCTCATACACATAGAGAGATCCAAACTGTGGATAAACCCCAGATTAAACAAAACAGAAACGGGGGTCTCCTGACAAAATAGAAAAGGGAGCTGAGAGCTCAAGTGCGGCTGTGGAACCCTCCTCATCAGGAAAAGGGGCGGAGCCAGCATTTCCCGAATGTTTCCAGTTCCGCAGAGGGAGAGTAGCAGGAGGACGGAGGCAGTGTTATGGATGCTGACGGCCGAGCCACATTTGGTGAAATTGTCCTTGGAGAACAGGGGATAATGTGTCTCGCTGGTTTAATATTCCCCCTAGGTTCTCCAGGGAATACGATACAAGAAACAGCCAAGGTCCGACCAGAAACTCCTCCTGGAGGAAGAAGGCCCTCGTAGGATTGGACACGTCGAACAATGGTTCTACGCTGAGGGGGGAATATTGTGATATATGGCCGGCAGCTCATCCCTGCCAATACCTCCAAGCCACCAGATGGAGCCCTCCCTGCGATGTGGAGAGGCCCCGAATTCCAGCAGGGCATCATGGTACGTGGAGTTTTAATGCACAGCCCTGCTGGATAATGTTGGGGCCACCAGGAGACGCTGCAGGGAGGCCCAGAGACTTTTTTTTTTTTTTCAGTCACGGGGACAGAAGAAACGACGTACTTCCGGGTTGAAGAAATGGAGTTTTCACCTGACCCGGAAGTGCTGGATAATCACATGGACTGAGGAATCAGAAGCACTTCCGGGTCAAGGACTATAAAAGACTGTGGGAGATCCCAGACGGGAGAGCGGAGTTGGGAGGAAGGCAACAACGCGTCTAGGAGAGGAGGATTATTGTATTGATTTGTATTGTATTGATTTATGAGTATAGTGGAGTGGAGGGTGCTTTGTGCACAGTATTGTACAAATAAAGTCAATATTTGGACTTTTATCTGGCATCTGATTTGAGAGTTCAAGTGGACAACAGCGCCCCCTATCTGTCACAGTCTTCATGCTGAAACCTACAGTAGGTTAGTAAATCTGACACTATCCCTTTAACTCAGACAGCATCAAATGGTTTTACATTCCTTCATAAATCAAGAGTTACTGGCCAAGGAGATAGCCTTGTCATAATTCTGTGTAATGAACTGTACGCCACTTATACTTATAAACTTCAGTTTCAGTATTATAAAAATTAATCAAACTTACATTCTTAAATATTAAAACAGATTCCAGCACAATTCTGTACTACTATATAGGCCACCAGAGCCATATTAACTGTTCATAACTGAATTTGGCAACCTTTTATTTGACTTAGTTGTAAGTTATGATTATGTTCTATTGATTGGTAGGCTTTAATATTTACATAGATGTGGAAGCAGATGCTTTAACAAATGTTTTATTTGTCTGCTAAACATAGAAAGGTTTTGCCAGATTGACAATGATCTGGTTCATTGTCACAATTGCACATTAGATCTCATTATTACTTGCAAAGTAGATTTAAAATTTAAACATTACTCAACTAGATTAAATACTGTAATCTCTGAACACTACTTAGTTAAATTTCTTTTATTTTCGCCCTTGCCGATACAACCACAAATTTGAACAAGGACTATGTAGCACCTACGTTGTACCTATGCATCAAAATCTGTAGATATGTTGAGAAAACACATCAGCTGACATCTAATTATAATGCGACTTAAAAAAGGCCTTTAATGCAAAGTCCCCTTTAATACAAAAGTGAGCAATGCACATAGCAACTCACCCTGGTTTATTGAGAGTATTCACACACTTAAATTAGAACGTTGAAAACTCCAGTGTAGGTAGAGAGTGACAAAGGGGCAGGTCTTACAAAACTGCATGGCAGAAAATGTTAAAAAGTACAAAAAAAGCTCTCTATGACCTTCTATGACTACTATTCCAAATTAACAGATTTGAAAAGAAATAATCTTTGCATAATGTGCTACTTAGAACATTAGTTTATCTAATAAATGGGAATTCTGAAATGCAATGTAAAATATCCACAAATATTACCAATGCATATTTTATGTTCTTTAATGATAAAATTGACAATATAAGATCACAGGTTTCAGCATGATTTCACAAACTGAGTGGTACAGTGTCAGACACCATCTCTCCTTGAGTACACCACTTAAGCACACTTGATAACAGAACAGGAAATCATTCATTTTTATTTCTACAATGGGCCCTACCACTTTTTCCTTAAACACAGTCCTAACCAAACTGGTAAAAACCTCAATAACTGACCAGGCAGCACCTATTCTTAACATTACCAATAGTTAATTAATGATGGACACAGTTCCTACTGCACTAAAACTGTCAGTTATCGGACTGTTATTAAAAAAAATGAGAGCTAAATTTACAGATATTTTATAATTATAAACCTATTTACCCTTTCTTTCTAAAATTTGTGAAAAAGTAGTTGCCACTCAGCTTCTTTTTCACTTTACACATCACAGTTTATTTGAGAAATTCCAGATAACGTCAACTAGACTTCTGCATGGGCTAACCTGGGGTGCAGCCTAATGCCCCATGGGCTATAAGGGGCCCATAATTAATTAAGACGTATGAAAAAAAATTTTTTGTTCTTAAAAGAAATATTTATTCTGCAAGACTGTCTAATTAAGTCATTTTTAACCAATTTACCATTAATCTTGAGATAACTCGTCCACCGTCATCCAACGGTTTATGCATCTCAAGTGAACAGCAGCTATTGATGGGTGACAGCTGTTGAAACAACATTTGTGCCAGCAAGGGAGCTGAATAAGGGCTGTTAAAATGTAAAATACATGAAGAAGAAAGTGACCATTTTTTAATTCTGGCAGTTCTTCAGAAATGGACTGTAATGGCACAATAGACTCTAGTTTTAGAGGCAGCGAACCAAAAGAAGACGATGATTTTGCACAAACAGTAAACATCATTTCTGAATGTGCAGGGTTTAAAAAGGGTGATCAGCAACTTTCAAAGCTTTTACTCACTGGATCTCCAGGGCACAAGCAGATGTATCATCTACTGAGAATACCTTACAAAATTTCAATCCATCCAGAAGTGAAAGCGTGTAATTGTGACTGAGTCTAACATGCATGTACAGCAACTCATGCAGCGAATGCACTGAAACCAAATTTCAGGGTGCTTATGAAGTCTGATGTCATTTATGTCGAGCTGTCGAGTTTCATTGCACTTCTTGAATATCACAACAAAATTCAAAATCCTGAAAAGCTTTTATTTGAAATGCCTTATGGACAGCAGACCATGAATGAAAAAAGTAGCAGCTTACTTCTCAGGTGTTTGGATTTTCTGTTAATACACTTGACACTTCACACAGTAGTGAGAAATCCTGTTTGAAAAATAAAAACGTTTTCTGGAGCACAGAGAGAGTTTCATTAAAGTCTACATACCTGAACAGAATGTCATTGATGACAAATCACTTATGCTATGAAGAGGTTGTATTGTAATGATATGATGCAAACCTCATATAATTACTGAGTTTGCAGTACTGAACAACTAGTAATATTTACTGATAGCTTGAAGAAAGTGCCTAGCACAGGAAAACTAGTGAAAAACTAAACCTGCAGATGTGCGTTTATTTTTATTTTATTTAGCTTTTTAAATTCTTTTTATTTTTGCTTACATTTTTTCTGTTTTACCTTTGCAGCTAAAAGTACCCGATTGTGAAAATAATTAGGAGCCAGAATAATATTTTAAATATTTTTCCTCCCTCTCTTTCTCTCCCTTAAAATAGATAGTCTACGGGCCAGACTCTCCTTGTTTTAATATCTGAAATGGCAAGTTGTTCTGAAGACTATTATTTTTATTGCTCATTATCTCAGATAATGGTTTTGTGTTTTCTATTGATATCCACCTACTCTATACTCATGCACTGTTTGGTGTCTGTGTGTAGTGCCTATTCAAGCTTAGGCAACTCCTGAGCTTTGCTATTGTATACTCATGTTTCCATGGTTCCCTGAGAACATTTAGATGGGGCCCAAACAGTGTTTGCCCCTAAAAGTCCACTTCAATTAGAACTACTTGTCTCTGAATACAGAAAAAAAAATGTTATTTACAGGGGAATTGTGTAGATGACAACATTATTAAGTAACTTTTTAACTCAGTTGGTCTAAACATGAGTTTTATTGAATCAGCACAAAAACACAATCTTTGAAACCAGTATGCATTTTAATACCTGTTTTTGTCAGCTTAAAAATACTGGAAAATGATGATGTTTTATAAATATGGAGGAAACTGAGAAAATTAATTCATACATGTAGGATGGGCTGCTGTAATATGTTATTCACAGGCTGTTAAAATTATTATTTATTTAACTGTCAAATAATTCAAAATGCTGCTGCAAGAATCATTACCAATCATTATCAATAAGAATTATAAAGTATAACCACATAATTAATGTTTCCATAAGTCAGTACACTGGATTTCAGTTACGCTTAGTGCCAGCTTCAAGATCCTTCTTCTTACTTATATAAAGCCTTAAACTGCCCCTGCTTACCAAACGTTTTTGAAGCACACATTAAAATGTTGAGGTGCCGGCCTACTATAGATTCCAAGGTTTAACAAAATAAAGGTTCAGCTTTTAATTGCAGGCCTCCAAAGCTCTAGAATGATCTTCCTGGTTGTATAAGAGATGCCCCTTTGATCTTAACTTTTAAATCCAGGCTGAAGACACTACTTTAGTATAGCATTCCCTTACTAGAGCTGCAGATTAGCTGTGCATAGTGCATCTTTGTTTATTAGCCATTTGTATAAAAATATAAGTAATAGAATAATTATGACCTGCTATTAACATTCCCTGGTACCCTGCTGTGGCATTTGGTGCCACTGCTCCAGTTCTAAGCTGTTTTCCTGGAAAGACATCTGAGATACTAGGGACCTTGAAACTGTGAGATAGAAAAATTCTGCAGTCACATTAGATGATGCAGTATAGGCTACAGTAGAATGACCAGAAGGCGGTGGGCGGCCATTTGGCCTAGGTCCCTGGACTGTGACTGCATCTGATTTTGCCTTTGACTTTCCCCGGTTATAACGGATCATGGACCTGACAAAGGTTTATTTTCTCCAGGGATGCTGCGGACTTCAGTTTTTGCTTTCCTTTCCTTTGTTGTCAACTGGCCATAGTTCGACAGTTGATTAATGGACAGATATTGCTGGGCTCCTTTTAGGTTAATCGGCTTCAAACTACAGTACTTTGCTTACTGTCTGTTGAAGCAAATCTGTGTCTTTATGTGTAATCATTATGTAATTAGTAAAGTTTTCAATTGCATTTATCTGTAAACTTATTACAACGTTGTGAGCCTTCAATTATTTAGGAGCATTATACAAAATAAACAAAATTTTCTATCATACTTTGTAATAACTATACATAGGGTGGCAACATATTCTAAATTAAGGTAGACAAAGTGAGCTGAAGATGAAAGGAATAAATGGTGTTTCACTGTCATGAAAATTACATGAATATGTAGTTAGAAAAATCAGTGCATTTTTCAGATCTTTAATTTGATCTGCAGCAGGAAATCAAAAGATGACTTGTATTTGTCGACACAATAGGTAGGAACTTTACTGCCAACAAATCAAGTTAAAAATCAACACAGACTATAATCATAGCCAGACAGTAGGCACTATAAGGTGACTTGCATTATGGTGTGATGCAGAGATAGTAATATAAAATATCAGCAATTAGAATAATCAGCTACTGAGAAGAATGTAAGAGTGGACTATTACGAAATTTGGATTATGAAAACCTCTACCTACTAAACGTCATAAATAAAATTACATACATGGACAATAAAAGCATAAAAATATAAAAACTATAATTTTTCGTAGCTAGTGCCAAAAGCAGCAAAAGGACAGATCCTTCAGGGCTTAAAAGAAATGTACTATCCATTTTAATCAATTGCAAACATGTACAAGAAACACTGCATTCAGTTTGTATTAAACAGGACAAAATATGTACATTACAGTGAATGGGGAGGCTTGTTTTTTTACTTTCTCGTATACAAAGTATAGGTAAAGTATTGTAATCATCCAAAAAATTCGATGTCAAGATTTTGATGAATCTCGACATTTTAGCCCTCAGAGTCTGAAAATACCATTGTTGGAATTATGTCTGTGTGTTGGTCAGTGTGTGTGTGCGTGTATGTAAACACGATAATTTGAGTACACTTTTACTTAGGTCAACCAAATTTTGCATACAAGTATTAGGTACAAAACGTAGATTTCTATCAACTTTTGGGCTATTTCTGTTAACTGGAAGTGGTACTTTACTTATTATTCATGCAGCTGCAGAGTCTGATTTATTCAACTTTCTTTTATAATAATTGTTCAGTATATTATTAATTTGATTTGATTTGTCACTGACGGTTCTTTAATGTACATAATATAAAAATATAATCATTGTCTTGCGGTTTACTCCTCAAATAACCATCCTCATATCTGAGTATATGAGAAAGTCTAGGGGAGACCACTCCCAATTTTTTCTTGAGTCTTGATGTAACAGCAGAATAATCCCCCAACTAGAAGAGCCAAAAACTGCCTAATGAAGTTTACAATACATAATTTGAGTGGAAAAAGATGTAGGCAAAAAGATTCTTTAAATTCTGTTGGTAGGTAAAATCTCGCAAATATCTGAACATTTGCAATCAGTAATCTATGAAGAAAAAAAAAGCCAACCTTTAGTGAGCCATTGGTTGTGATGACTCTTGCATTAGAAGTGATGCTTGGTATTGTTTCCATGTCTCCTTGAAAAATCTTCTTAAGGAACTTATTAGATGAGCGTTCCACAAGCTTGATTATGTCAGAATTTATTGTGTCCCGATTCTTTTGCAAAAACCCTGTTAGTTGCAACAGAATGAAATCAAGCAACAGCCAGTTATAGAACATCAAATCCCAGAAACATCTAAAATGAAAGCCAAGTCCTTACAACTCCTTAAGTTTGTCTTATTAGGTTCTATGCTGAATTAAATAACTCAAATCAGTGAAAGACAGTGGATATGGGGAGTAAATAATCTTAATTTTCATCATTAATTACATACCAGCATCAGACATTGAATTCATGTCAAACAATATATGCAGCAGCAGTTAAATTAGTAGAAATGAAGCAAAATACACTAACAATCCTTGACAGAAATTTAACAGTATATACACTTTATGAGACTAGAATATTTCAGCAGAAAGATGCACTTTGAGAGATACAGAACACAGGTAGCAAGTATTTAATGGTGTGAGAAACCAGGGAAGTGATAAAACTTCTGCATCTAACCCGAGTGGAGCTTCAGTAAATGGAATGATGTCAATATTTTGAACTCAGGTCCTTATAGTAGTAGTATTATTTGTGGGAATGAGATTTATATCAGGCCAACTATGGTGGTACCAGCCTTATGTTTAAGGGAGCAGAAAGCTTGTTTCTTTACATACCAAAGAAGAGCCCATCACTGTCTGCACTGCCAAGAGTTATAGAGTTCTGAAGGATCTCCACAGCCATGCAACAGTTTAGATTACCTAAGTCATCTTATTTAAATCAAGAATGAAAGATGCCTAATAGCTCTAGTAGAAAATTTGGTTTGGAGATAAAAATTTTCACATTCTTTTGACATACTGTTATAAAAAGTTGCTTAGGATTTTTCCAGATGAGTTAACAAAACAGTAGAACACTAAATCATTCATTAAGCAGTGATATCCTACTGTATGTTACTCTAAAACCATTATGATTACTCCGAGTCCAAACCACCTTATAAATAATCAAAAATTCTATTCTAGTAAGGCCTAAGCAGGTGACATTACCAAAACATGTGACCCAGTGACATGGGTGCCAGAGATCATTATTTCAAATTAGAGTCTTGATCTGGATACATTTTGGATACTCTAACTGAATAGAAATGTGTGCAATGTATACTTTTAAATATAACCAGGCTATCCCTCACACAAATTAATGAGGAGAGTGTTTAATCTGTAGATGACTTTCATTACTTATTTGGAATTATGATAGAAAAATTATAGTCTGGACAAGCCCCAGAAACGAAAGTTAGGATGGAATATTAATGGCTCATCTATCAGTAAAAATCAAGCTGTACATAAGAAGGTAGCGGACCCTGACTTTCTAGCTGGAAATCTTATCCAGAAAATTTAATTTGAGAAAGAACTGCCAAGAGAATAGAGACAAGAGTTTATAGGAGATGAATTTGAGAAGAAAGCAAACCATTGTTAGCTGCAGTGTTGAAACAGAGAATATATGATACAGGGTCTGCACATCTTATAGAGGGAGATACAGATGTGAAACCTGCCAATATTGTGAAATACTGTAAAAGATCTAGAAAACCAAACCACATCAGTCAGAATGATTAAAAGGTGTTCTCCATTGAAAGGATTGCTGAATCAAAGGTGACAGCTACACTGTAACCAGCCTAGACCTGTAAAGTCAGACCAGTATACACTAATGTGTGTTATTTTTTGTATGTAATTTGGTATTTGCAAATTTCCTTTTCATTTTTTGTTTACAATTATTGTTTACAGTTTTCAAAAACATCAGAGCCTCTGAACTTGTTGGTGTTTAAAAAGAAACCCAAAGATGCACTCACACTCATTGATCAAAGAGAGCATCTCCTGCCCACTCCAATCCATTGTATGACACCTTCTTCTCAACACCCTCACCAAAGGTAATTTACAGCTTCTAGCCAAGTTCCTGTTTTACTACAGTATTATTCTTTAAAACAGCTGCTGAAACCAGAAATTACCGCTGCATGATCATTTTCTGATTCTTACCTTTGGCATCATAGTAGACAACTCCAGCAAAATGCCTGATTCCGAACTGTGTATCATGGGTGCTCTTAGGAGGTAGGTATATATTAGTTTTACTGTGCACTTGGTTCATCTTAATGAGCATAGTGGCATCTGTGCCCTAAGTGGAAGAAAGGACTTATTTATATCATGTTATATTTTAAATTAACACTGATGCAGTATTCAATATACAGGACCTGTGGAGATTATATATAGTGATGCTTTGTCCTGGATATTCAAGGGGTTACTCAGACAAATTAGCAGTTCTTTCTGACAATTAAGTATACAGACATCTGTTAGCTCCCAGTATCAACCAATGAGTAAACGGGCATGTAATACATGGCTAAAATGGTAAAATATAGAAAACTGAGATTAAACACTCAAAGTAGTTCAACATTGTAAAAAGAATATCAGCCACCCAAATGAATAATCCAATACATGACAATAGGCAACTTAGCCAACCTGATAAAGAAATGCACACAAACAAATGGGTACTGTTCTCCACAAAATAAGTAGCTAGCAGAGATAGGGGGATCAACATGTCACATGAGAAAAATCACATGTTCAATCTACAGTCTACTGTAGTCATAATCCCCAGTGTGAGACCAACTACAGTACATAAAAATAACAATATACAGATAGAAAAGAGACACATTTTATTTAGGATAACCAGAAGGGGGCATACTATTGAAACTGATTAAAAATCTCCAGGGAGCCAACAACCAAGGTTACTAATTTGCACAAACAAGGTCTAGTTAACTCAAAATGACAGTCATTTCTAACAGAAACATTCAAGTATATATATTTTGCAAATGTGAAGAGATATTAGTTTATCAAGGTTATCTGGTGAGCTAATAAGCACTTTGTCTCAACTATCTCATAAAGGCCGTTTTAAAAGTCATCATTTTTTGCCATCATTTGCATCATTACTCAGAAGGTGTTTTCAGACTACCAAAGTCCTTGACAGCATGTGTTTCCTGGTTTCAATGTTAAATAGACTTTCCCTTTATTTCTAAAAGTAACTGATATTAAACTGATTCAATTTGACTTTATCAGCTTTATTTAATTTTAAAGGCCAGTATTAGACTAAGTAAAACATGCACTTTAGTACACAGGTGCACTTGGTGACTTTGTTATGTACAGTTTCCAGCACTGTTACATGTATTTGGCAGTGTGGTGACAAGAGTTGCATATTGTTTATCTCAAATGTTGTCTAATTAATGTACCACAAAGTATACAGTAGATGTTACATAAATTGATTTCTAGTCAACAGATAGGGAGCAGCTAGTAAATATGCCTGAAAGGAGACAGCAAATGGAAAACAAAAGGTTCATTGTTTGACAACAACAACACAAAATGACACATAGATACAGAGCAGATATCCAGACGTAAGTAGATACTGTAACACAGATAACTCTTCAGAACATATACAAAATGTTCTGCCTTAGAAAGGCAAACAGGATAATTGAAAAGGTCGGCCATCCTTCACAGCCATTTTTCTTACTTCTGCTTTATGGCAAAAAGTATGGGACCATTGGAACTCGCACAAGTAGATTCAGGGACAGTTTTTACCCTCAAATCATAAGAATAAGAATATGCAAAATAACAGTGTGTACTGTATGTGTCTGTTGCTACATATATATTTTATTTATTTATTTTTTGGTACTGTATTTTGTCAACAGTGCTGAGGAGACATGCAAGTAGGAATTTCACTGTGCTATGTACAAATAACAATAAACTTTACTTGACATAAGATGCCCAAACTTTTACAGAGAAACTCATAGGACAACCTGTGAAAATATATACTCTGAAATTAACCACTTACCCAGATTTGTAAAGAAAACCCCATTCAGAAAAATGGCAACTATCAAGGAAAAAGTCTAGCTATAAGTTCTAAAACCAATACCTCTTAAATGAAACTACCTGTGCAAACTAAAAAGCATATACAGTACATTGCTGGAGAAAGTTTACAAATTATCAAGATGATATTGTGCAAAATAACTAATTAGAAAAAATAGAATAGAAGGCAGCAGATTGATAATTTAATTGATACTTGTTAGCCAATATGCTCTAAAGGTACACATGAGGAGCAAGTGCCAGGCACTCAAATGAGTATAGGGATAAAGAATTTATAATGCAGTTTGCACCAGTGTGAGTTTACCTTGGGAAAGTGACTCTCCTCTTCAATGAGAGCAATTATATTGAGGCTCTTGCAGGCCAGGACATCCAAAGCCCTCTGATTGTCACTGAAGTCAATGTGCTGCCATCCAATGTTTTCCCGAGCATACTCCTCTTGCTCCAGCTTAAAGACGTGCTTAACAAAGAACTGCTGCAGCTGCTCATTGGCAAAATTTATACACAACTGCTCAAAACTGTGAGGGAACAGAAATTGTTCTGTCAATACAATAAATCAGCACAACAGTGACTCAGGCAACTGGTCTAACAGACTAAAGTGTCTGTCAGAATTCATGCCACTGAGCCCTTTAAAATCATTTGCTTTCATTATGTATCACAAATAGCCAATGTGATGTCATGCAAATGTGATGTAATGCAAAGAAACAAAATAAGTGAAGATATAAAATGTTACATTTAAATAAATATTAAATATATTATCATATAAGGGCAGCACGGTAGTGCTGCTGCTTCGCAGTAAGGAGACCTGGGTTCGCTTCCCGGGTCCTCCCTGTGTGGAGTTTGCATGCTCTGCCCGTGTCTGCATGGGTTTCCTCTGGGTACTCCGGTTTCCTCCCACAGTTCAAAGACATGCAGTTTAGGTGCATTGGCGATTCTAAATTGTCCCCACTGTGTGCTTGGTGTGAGGGTGTGGGTGTGGGTGTGTGTGTGTGTGTGTGTGCACGTGTGAGCGCCCTGCAGTGGGCTGGCGCCCTGCCCGGGGTTTGTTTCCTGCCTTGCACCCTGTGTTGGCTGGGATTGGCTCCAGCAGACCCTCATGACCCTGTAGTTCGGATATGGCGGGTTGGATAATGGATGGATGGATATTATCATATAAATGACTACATAATTGAGCAGAAGCTGTAATATTTTAGATATTGTACTTTCAAGCAATAACCACACGTCATCATGAATTAACATCAAAATTATACTTTATGAGCTAGATAATGTGTTTCTTTTTATAAATTATTCAATTAAATTGTAAACATATGATGTTTATATATTTTATTGATATCCAGAGCTTACTAGTATAACATTGTAACAAAATGACAAGACCAATGAGACTTTCAGTACAGACATCTCAGATGGGTATACTATTCTAATGCTTTATGCACATTATGAATCTTTAGCCATTGTGTCTATTGTTAGGTAGCCTTAATGTAACTGATGTCAGGACTGCCTTCCACAAATGTTACCAAAAATATTTTGTGGTACAATATTCCTGCTATGAGTATAATTCAAATTTATAAAATAGATATCATGAGATAAAGTGGGAGAAGCTATAGAGATGACTACTTTCAAAGGAAATGTACCAAGCCTAACTCATTTTAAGGCAATCAATCAGCACTGGTTTGAACCTGACTTGTTGCAAGTGAATAAGCAATTGAGAGTTAGGTTACTGTCTTGATCCATTAATCAATAAACTGAACTATAGCTATTAATAAAACTGCTGTTAGTCAGAGGCATAAAAATATTAGCCGACTTTGAAGCATTCAGTTTTCTTGAAAGCTGAACAAAAATAACAATGACAAATGCCAAAAGTAACCTTCAGACAGCCCTGTAGCAAACAGCAATGATAGATTTTTGTGCATGTTAGTTTTTATCTCTTAGGTACCAACAGAGATAAATATAATGTACATTTTAAACAGAAACATTTTTATGGATCTGTGTTTCTGAATGGTGTGATAAAAAGGTTAATTAACTCTTTTTATACTGCACATCTATAAATGTGCAGCATGGTGGTGTAGTTGTAGCACTTCTGCCTTGCAGTAAGGGGACCAGGGTTCACATCCCAGGTCCTCCCTGCATGGAGTTTGCATATGTTTCTTCCGGGTTAGGTGAATTTGGTGATACTAAATTGCACCTTGTGTGTGTGTGTGTGCGCGTGTGTGTATATGTTCATTCAGCGATGGAATGCTGCCCTGTCTAGGGTTTGTTCCTGCCTTGCTCCCTAAACTAAATGGGATAGGCGAAAGAAATAACCACCCACGTCAAACCCCCCCCCCCTCCCCAACCATGACCCTGTTCAAGATCTACACGTTAGAAAAATGACTGACTGATGTCTGTAAATCACAGGTAGAATAAAAAATGGTTTTGAAAATGCTCCAAATCCCAGCTACCACATATTTATCTTTGTGCTGGCAACACTTTCGTTTGCATACCTGAATAAAAAAATGTAATGTTTTTCTTTTAGTATGGGCAAAAATAAATTAAACCACTGTGCTAATACAGTAGGTATTTCATGTAACATATTTTATCATTTTTGTTTACTTGATAAAATGATAATGTGGATTTTAGGATTACAAATGCAGTCTTTGAGGTCCAGCTTTACTTTAAATCAGAATTACAGTTAATAGCTTCAAAATACTTTCAGTTTAATATCATATTTGACATGTCTTTAATAAAATTACTCACAATAAAAAACATCATCAGTGTATTAGAAAATTAAATTCTTCCCAGCTAAAAAAAAAAAAAAAGCAATTCAGCTCTCACCTGTTAGTTTTGAAATTTTCAAAACCAAAGATGTCCAGCAATCCAATGGAACGCCGTATATTTCTCGGGTTATTGGAGGGAGGTTTATAAATGGCATTGTTGATTTTGTCCACAATCCACACAAACATACGACCATAAATACCCTAGTAAGATAGTAATCAAGCAGTGCAAGAAGTCAAAAATTCAGATTTAGTGGGCTGATTAATTTGGCTATACCTCGTTATAGCCTTCATTTATTGCATGCTCATATTTTCATGGTAAACATGCATTCTAGCTTGTAAAAATCCTTTCGTTCATTGGATAGGTGATGATCATAACCTTGGTCTTTCCAACACTGAATACAACACAGCCTAATCAGTTATCCTAGCGGTTCCTTCATTCAGTAGTCTCAGGTTTCTATGTTAAGATTTGAAAATGATGATCCCACTTAAAGCATCTCTGAGCATTTGTGAGTTGCACAAATCAAGTCCTGTACTGTAACCAATTTGAAATCAGCATGTGGCGGTCTACTAGGTTGCCTCTGTCTGATGAATAGAGCTTTATTAAGTTTGAGGATTCAGGATAGATATGGATACATGGTAATATCAGATTTGAGTCACTTACAAAATTAATTTCTACAGTCAAACAAAAAAAAAAAAAAAAAAAAAAAAAAAATCAGATATTAGCCAAAAACTGGAATTAAATCATTTTTAACTTTAGTCTTAATGTAGACTTTAGTAGCCTGTAGGAACACATAGATTCAGACGCAGGCAATATGAACTTTTCAACTCATTCTTACCACTGCAACAATTATGCAATGGTAAGAATGCAATGCATACTCTGCATGCCCACTATTTGTTCCCTGCCTACATACATACATAAATATTGTAAGCAGGAGTTCATGTCAGGAAATTCCAATAAAGTTAATTGATAGATTATTTATTTAAGGAAGGAGAAATTGGTGGGTGGAGTGGGGAGATAGAAAAAAAAAAGGAAGTGTTCTTGTGTAGCTCAGTACTGTATCTCCACTGTTGTATTATTAAAGAAATAAACATAACTGGCAAATATTCCACAAAACTAGGGTGGCCATCTCTTTGTGCCTTTCCACACTTTGAAGACTCAGTCGGCTACGCTACCGAGGTTGCCCACAAGCCAAGAAGAACCGACGGCAAATTCTGGTAAGGAGAGTAGCGGACTCTTAACACCCGCTCTTACAATATGTTATCATAAGAAAGGATCACACCATCACAAAGTCTAACTGCTTTCTTCCTTTTGGTATTATACCTTAGCAAATGCATCTCGACTGTCCATTGCCTGCTTCAGGCTAAGAGGGGTGGAAACAGTTCCTTCACGAGTAGCGATGGAGCGGTGAATCAAGCCATCTTCCAGTTCTTTGGGATCCACCTGGTGAGAGACACACAAACAATTATACAATATGTTGGTACTACTCTATGAGTCTGAAGTATGACCATTCTTCACAGGCACAGCACGTTGGAGCTTCAGAGATGAGAAGATATGGTACACTGTTCTAAGGATATTGATTAAATGACCATGCTGTTAGCTTCTGCAATCCTATACTGTATATCTACCAATAAGAAAAAGACTGAGTACAGTAACAGCTGTATTTCAATGCCATCAATTAATTGGATCAATTTATGAATAAAACAGGGTGGAGACATAACTTCCCCCCGTGCACTCCAACAGGTATCTCAGTATTCAGCTTGATGACAGATCTGTCCTGAAACACAAACCAAATAGGAACATATCTGATAAAGACTGTCACTTTACTGCATGGTCTACCAAGATGGGATCCTTAGGGGAGATGCAGCATCACAGGCTGTCCCTGCTCATCTTACATATATAGTATTACTATAAACAAATGGTAGAGTAAATTGAAACCATAGATGATTCTACATGAGGTATGTTAAAGTACATGAGTAAGTACCCACTAAAATATATACAATTGCATAAATCATTATGTAAAAATTCTGTATTCAAGTAGGAAAACATTGTCATCTAAGCAGTGCTGAATGTTAGAATAAAGCCAGTATATAACATTTATATGGAATAATCTAAATTCAAACTACATTCAACCACTTCTAGTGGGACAATGGTGGTTTTAAGATGGTTTTAGATTATTTACCCAACACATGCTGTGTCATCTCATATTAGTGATTGTCTCATTGACAAAGCATTTACATGGTTAAAGTAAGAAAAATTCCTAAGCCTGAAGGTTTTGGATGGGTGGTGTTAACTTTGAACTCAGGGTAAATACATAAACCGTATTAACCAAAAGCAAAATGAATATTCATTTGTGCAAAATCAATTTATTATTTAAATAATGTAAACAACACATTTCAATTGCTAAACACATTTTAATGAAGCACCTCCTTTTGCTATGACAAATGAATACTGTATAAGCAATAACTGAGATGGAAAAGAAAATTGAAATATTTTTGTTTTAAATAAATTTGCAAACAATGAACAAGTTTAAAATGTCCTCCTTTTTTCTTCACAGCTCTAAAAATAAACAAATAAGAGTGCATAAAATAAAGAACTGCAGACAAAAAATGCTGATGGATTGAGAATAATCATACTGAGTATAATATCTGCAAAATAAAGCAACATTTTGGTCATTTGATGCTTTTTTTTTTTTTTTTACAAATCAGTGAGAGGTTCAGTTGTTCAGAATGACAGGTCATGTAGTAATTGTGGCATAATTTATTTTTGGTTGTGTAAACTGTGGTCACTGTTGCTTCTGGCAATATTAATGTGAATTAGAGAGCATGAATGTCTGTTCTACTCATATGATTATGCCATGACAGTACTTGTTCCACTTGTGACATGCTGCAGCTGAGCCCACACTACAGAAACAAGGATTTTTTAATTTTTTTTTATTTTTTATTTTGTGACACCAAGTGCTAAGGCATTGTCCTCCAAATCCCTTTTCCTTCAACCACGCCCACCTTCATTTATTTAACACCTTATTCTATTGCATTTGTGCCTTCGCAACCTTGACTCCATTTAGACTGGAAACCTTAAACTGTGTTCACAGTACGCTTACAGAAACTCACAGAAAGTAGCTAACTTATGATTATTTAACACCCTGCTTGCATCCAATTGTAATTGTGAGAATAATTTTACACAATTGGCTAAAATGTAACCAAAGCAAAAGTCATTGCCCCAACTTTTTTACATGGTCATTGTAGCTTTAATAAAAATGCATAATTAGAGGTAAATATTTTTATAAATCCAAACTGTCCATATGCTATAAATAAGCTTAAGTTCTGAAAATTTGTCCTGAACTGGTGCTTTCCTCCCCTCATGGCTATTGTTTACATATCTGATAACAATTGCTAGCAGCAATGTAATAAGGCAGTGAAGAATGATTCCAATGGTTCCAAGTATATGATAACGAAAGATACTATAGTATTACAGGCAATGGCAGAAGTGAAAATACAACCAAGACAAAAAGTGGACTAGAACTGTAAATCAACACACACTTGTTGTATGGTCAGCAATTACATTACAAATGGTTATCAAGTCCAATTTTAAATTACAGTATATCTGATTCTTTCTTTCTTTCTTTCTTTCTTTCTTTCTTGTAAAAGTGATTAACAGAGATCTATCACCTCAATTTATACTGACATTAATATGGGGTCAAATCTATAATCAGCATGATAACAATGAAGATTGCGAGAGCTATGTAACCAGTTTGAAACATCTAGAATTTGTCAAAGAGGCTTTACTGATAAAGCAAAGGTCTAGGCTGTTTGTGTAGAGTATTTCTCAGTTTAACAATATGGAAAACTGAAAGAAAATGATGGCAATGCGTCATTTTAGGCAGGCTATACATCAAAATCAACTTGTACAGAAAATACCATATTACATTTCTCTTTATTGCTTTTAAAAAGGAAAAAAAAAGCTTCATTTATATTTGGTCCTGTCAGTAGAACACTATCCTGGAATTATTTTTTAATAGGGGCGACTTCTGTTTGGCATTTAGATTTTTTTTTAGTTTAGTGCATAAGCAGTGTAAAATGTGTGCATTTTTTACCTCCAATAACTTGGAAGCCATGGTCTGATGCGTAGAAGATATGACATCACAGCTATCTAGATTGTTCTTGACAGAGGCTGGGAGAATAAGAGCATAAATACTCAAGTTAGGCCAAGCAACACAAATTAAATCAAAGCAAACAAATTTAAAAGAACTGATCATCTCTTGGATAGACTCAGACTTACAAATTATCTGGAATTAAAAGATGAATACACACCTTAATGAATAGCATTTGTCCCTAGGATGGCAACAAGGTGTTTCAGGCAATTCTCGCTTAGACATTTAAATTTAGACTAAGGTTACATGATTTCTTTTTATTTTTCTTTAAACAATTTCTTATAATGGTTAAGAAGAAAAAAAAATGAAAATGACAATTTTGATGGCTCATCACCTGGTACCGTATAGCTTTACAAGTATTTTACTTTATTATTTCACATTGCCCAGACATCTCCCTGATCTCACACAACCAAGTCACATTGCCCTATACTTCTCATTTTAGTTTAGGTACCTTCAAAGTCAAGGTTGCCTAGATGTAGCACAGCAGCCAGGAGTTTCATGATCTCCCACTTTTCATTATCAGAAAACATAAGAATCTTCATAGCAGAACAGATATGGACATACTCCTTGGTATCATCTCGCCCCTCACAACTTGTGCAGTTTCCCTAGACAAAAAAGATATGTATGCATACATTATATATATATATATATATATATACATATACACACACATTTTTTACTTTAAAAATGATACAAAACTGATAAAAATAGGTTACTCTGTATAGAAATTACAAAAAAAAACTAAGTTGTGATGAGCACATTAAAATTATTTTAAAATATAAGCTCTGTTGTAGTAAACAATGAGTGTGTAAAAAGAGGTGGGAGTAATTTCTTTTCTAAACAGTATAGCAAGCAATAGATAATAACACCAAGAAAATGAGTATTTTTTGGCACATATAGCAGGGACACAATGAGATCTTCTTTCACATTTTGAAATGTTCTAAAACAACAGCCACAAACATCTGGGCCTGGCTAGGAGCCAATTTAGACTGATTGTTTCATATTTCAGACGTGGGAAAATGGAAAAATAAAATGTAAGGTAGAATTACATATTTTTACTGTATCTCATAATGGTTTTGATTGCTTTGGAAAGTGATTTTGGTGGTGCCAGCATTGAAATGTGCAATATATAGAAAGATTAAGAACATAAGAAATTTGACACGTGAGAGGCAACAATTCAGTCCATCAGGCTTGTTTGTTTAGCTAATAGCTAGGCTATCCCATATCTTGGATACTTCTTAAATTTTATCGGAACAATTAATTGATGTATTGATCAATTAATGATTAATGAATAAATACATTTGCTATTATAAACAGATGTGATAACAATTATCAGAAGTTCAAGTATTAGATTTTATTTGTAAATTTAACAGGTATGTTTAAGTTGTAATTTCCCGATTACATCTTGTATCATAGTGAACAGTCATTTCTGTCTTTTTCTTATGATATCCAATATTAGCAGCAACACTGAACTGACGCTGTTAACTATTATGCATGTTTCTCATTAAATAGTGGCTATTCAACTTCATTCTCATTTATCTCAAAATAATCTCTATGAACAGTTCCAGTCTGGTTTTTGCCCCCTCCACAGCACAGATACGGAACTTATCAAAATTACTAATGACCTCCTTATGGCAGCTGATTCTGGTTTAATTAGTATTCTCATCCTTCTTGATCTGAGTGCGGCATATGACATTTTTTGTCACACCACTCTTCTCAATAGATTATCTTTGATTGGCATTACCCACACTCCACTAGACTGGTACAGATCCTATCTCTTAGGCCGCACTCAGTTCATTCAGTTTAAAACTTTCACATCCTAATCCACCGCTGTTACTTCAGGTATGCCCTAGGGCTCTGTCCTGTGGCTCTTCCTCTTCATTATTTACCTCCTTCCCCTTGGCAATATCTTTCGTAAATATAACAGTATAACCAGCTCTATCTCACTAGCAAACCTACTTTTTCCTTTCCACCTTCGACGCTTATTAGTTGCATAGCAGAAATTAAACCCTCTTTTTCTTCAAATTTTCTTAAATTAAATAGTGACAAAGCTGAGGTTCTCCTCATTGGTACAAAATCAACATTATCCAAAACTGATCATTTTTATTTTTGTTATTGATATTTCCTCTGTCTACCCTTCCCCACAGGTTAAGAGCCTGGGTGTCATCCTTGACAGTACTTTATCCTTTCAGTCCCACATCAATAACATCTCCTGGTCTGCATATTTTCACCTGTGTAACATTAATCGTATTCGCCCCTCCCTCACTCCTCACACCACTGCTATCCTTGTTCATAGCCTTGTCACTTCTAGTCTGGATTATTGCAATTCCCTTTTTCTTTGGTCTTTCTCGCACATCTCTTTATAAGCTTCAACTGGTCCAAAATTCAGCTGCCCGCATCATTACTAGAACCCCCTCTATTCAACATATCACTCTCGTCTTATAGCAGCTTCAAAGGGGCTTCTGGTTAAGTTCAGCATTGAATTCAAAATTCTTCTGTTAACTTTTAAGGCTATCCACAAGCTTGCACCTCTATATTTGTCTGACCTCCTCCATGTTGCCATTCCCTCCCGCACCCTTAGATCCCCTTCTTCTATCCACATGACTGTCCTCTTCGTCCGTCTTACCACTATGGGGAGCAGAGCATTCAGTTGCTCTGCTCCCCAGCTCTGGAACTCACTACCATCTGAGCTTAGAAACATTGAATCATTCTCACTTTTCAAATCTAAACTCAAAACTCATTTGTTTAAGTCTGCTTTTTCTTTTTGACTACAATTGCTCTGTCTGATTTTAAGTTTTGTATTTTTAGTTTTGTTTATAATGTGTGTTTTATCTATTGTTTGGTGTCCTTGAGTGAAAGGTGCCTACAAATAAATAAACTGTATTATTATTAAATATTAAATAAAGTTTGAGCTTCACCTGTTAAATTCAATTTATAAGGCTTGACTGAGTTGCTAGGTTTGGTCTTATTTAATGTGTCAGTCTTGGATTCTAAATGAAAAGGGGACACTGATACACAGTAGCAACTTGTCTAATTTTAAAAGCACTCTTTTGAAAAAGAGGCTCTTTGGTGATGTGTAGGGAGTTTAAGTTTTAAAATAAAGATATTCTTAAAATAAAATGTACATGTTAACATTTAAATACTATTGGGCATTGCTAGGAATACCATTGTGAGAAAATTGTATTCTGCTGCAGTTCTCAATGAAAGGGTTTTCTTTTCCTCTGCATTCATTCCCATCAGCATGCAATAGAAGATGTGATAATTTCTTTCCTCTGCAGCCTGCAAAAATAAGAAAACTTAAAATCAGACAACTGAACACTTCCAGGTTATCACAGTCTACTTGGCACTTTGGATTACCCAGCTGCCACAAGGGGTTCATAATTAAGGGCCACAGTGGCACAGCCCCACCAGATGTTGTGTAAAATAAATAATAATAATTCAACTAATTAAATAAATTAAATAATTCAACTAATTATAAAAATGTTTATAACACCCATCAGCTTAGTCTTTTAAGCCACTATTTTAGCATTCCAACATTTTCTTAAATTTCTTATCTTGAAAAGTATTGTTTTTGTAGTATGTGAATCTGTCCTTGTGCTGGGTGTTTCAATCCTGTTTCCAGCTGAAGGACCTAAACTCTTTTAGCCCTGCATTATTCCAGGTCTGCTTTTGGATATCTACAGGCAAGTGCAACCTGAACTCTCAGAGCAATAAGGCTTGAATGTTTGGGCCTATTTACATTTTCAGTTTGGGCTTTCCACAGCTAATGCTATGCTGCACAAGCCAGCAAAGATTTACGAAAAGTTTAGTATCATTTGTTCCTTTAAAAGGAAAGTGATTTGGAAAACATGAAAGCAGCAGCTCAATATTTGGAATGCATTGAGCACAAGACATTTTATTGATGGAGGTGGGCAACATCTTGATCTTCAGCCACCACTGAGTAGGATCACCTTATGGTGCAAAATTTGAAAAAAAAAAAAGTCACCAAGGAAAACTTACACGTGCTTCTTCCACTTTGTGGGGAAATAAAGTCACCAGTACAATATCCCTGTTTCACATGCACACAGAATGCTGGTGTAGATTGAACAGGTATTTAGAAAATCATTTTTTGAAATGTTTGCTGTTCTGTACTGTCCAGCAAACACCTGGCTGCACAGTGCTTATTTCTGCCACCAGACCACCCCAGAGTTTAGTATTCGAGTCATTAAGTCTTTGTAGTCTGCATGTTCTTTCCATGTTATTGTGGCTTGTCTTTTTTCATGTGAAAATTGTTCGATAGTAAACCTGAGGTATTGCTCATTCAACTGCGGCCATTCATAGCCAATATATTTTCCTGGGCAGCAGGTGGCTGCAAGACTCCTAGTTTACTTAACGTTTAAATCTGCATTGCTGTATTTTCTCAGTTTATGACAATGTAAAAGCATATCACAATTATTGGATACCCATTGAGGCAGAACAAGCACCACCGTCTCATTGTTTGATTGATTTTTGTGATATGTATGGTTTGAACTTGCATGTCTCACTTGTCATTAGCAAAAGAGAGGCACATATTATTGTCTAAGTAAATTGATGTTAACAATGTTAAAAAATCACCTCTTTAGTGCATGGAAGGTGTGATGAGATTTATATTTTACAGTTCTTACAATTGAGGCAAATATTTTATTAGCCTTTTCCATTTCTCTGGCACATTTGTTAATAAGCAGAAATGTTAACATCATTTTTGTCATTTTGAGAATTTCTTCGGTACTGCTCAGAGTCTGTTATATGCATAATTATTACTTTTATTGTCTGTCTGCATCAATTTAAACTTTTCTAAAATGAAATGTTTTCTAATTTTTAATGGCAATTGTAATTTCTAAAGGTGGACTTTTAAAAACACTACTTAATTGGGGTCCTCATTACCTACCCTTTTCTTGCTTCCGAGAAACAGCAAGGTCAGTCTTCAATGACTAAAGTACTAAACCACCAGCCTAAGAAGTTTGCACATTCTTATCCATGGGAGGGTTACATAGAGCTGGGATGCAATACATTTACTTCTAACATATTTATTTTCTTTAAAGAAGACACATAGACACTCCTTGTAAAACCAACTGCTATACTCTATATTTATAATACCATACCCACTTGTAGATAAATGTGAACTGAGTCAGAGTGAGTTATGTTTTCCAATGAGTGATATTATCATTACTTCCTGATTAATATCAGAGTCCACCTTTGCTTTCTAACTAAATTGCCTTGTTAGGTAGCAACTAAAGTTCCTCAAGTGTGAATCCTGACTTTGTTCAACCTTTACTCTGCATATCAGTACTTTTTATTGGTATTACGTGAATGCAATAAAACTGATGTTAATGATCCCAAATAACAAGAATCAGAAGAATTTGCACATTCAGTGTTAGTTGACAAAAAATGACAAGGAAAATTATTATTTTTCAAAAAGGTTCACACTATCATACACATTTAAATACATGCCGTAAAAGAAGGAAAAATACACAAAAGGTTGCAAGCAGTCACAAAATTAATCAAACTTCTTGCTTCTACTTTTCTCCATGCTCCACTGTAATACTGCCCTGCTGGGGTCTAGAAAATAAGCTTGGCAACATCACTGCAACAGAAACAAAGGACAGAATATCCAGGATCTACTGCACATCTACCTTTGTAATCTCTCTCTCTTTCTGTAACTCTCTCCATCTGTACCTCTGAAAGCTTTTCAAAATGTTTCTGATCAAGATTTGGATACTTTGCTTCTCCTCCTAAATTTTTTCACAAAATATAAATACAGATGTCCTAACCAGACCTACTGCGGTTCTCAGGAACACTGCAACTAATCATCACCTGATTACGTGGTAAAAAAAATGTCTAAAATGCTTTTTTTACTATTTAATTTAATTAGACCTTTAAGCTTTACCTACATTTGGACAAAATAACTAGCTGTGAAATAGTCTTCCCTAGAAACTGAGAGAAGGAGAAAAACAAGGCGGCAAAATTCTATATTAAAAAGATAGCAGTTTCAAGTTAAAAGTTAAATACCTGTCGACAAACACGTGATTTCTCAAGCAGATACTGTTCTATCCGTGCTCCTTCAATGGTTCCATTCTTATTGAAATAGATGTCAATATATTTTCCAAAACGACTAGAGTTGTCATTGCGGATTGTCTTTGCATTTCCAAAGGCTAAAAAGCAAAGATGGAAAGAAATAATGATTTTTTTTATTAAATGGATAAGTACAGGTCTCATTATTTAAGTGACTCATTCACACACATATTATATATATATATATATATATATATATATATATAAACAAGCAGTAATGTATATTATTCATTTAGTTGAAACATTGCAATGTAATTATTATTTTTTATTTTTTTTCCTATTAAACTACGACCAGCATTCCACTCGAAGATTTTCTACAAGAAGTCATAAACAGGGCATTTTGAGTCTTTGAACATGACAGAGGGATTATCATCTTGCTTTGAGTTTTAACTCAGTTACTAATCGGTTCCTATAATTTTCTTGTAATCAATTTTTTTTTTTTTTTAAATACAACCCAGCTCTGCTACATTAAAATTGGTTGTGACAACAAATGAATTAAAGGACCCATGACGACCAGCAAGCTGGGAAACAGCACAGCATTAGCCCCATTATGAAGAAGAAGATCAAAGGATTAATGGTTGTAGCCAGGATGGGAGTATATCCGTGCCTGGACCAGCTGTACTGTATGCATGTGTTTATTAATATAAGAGTCAGATGTCCTCACCTGTGACAACTCCAAAAGGATCAGATTAAGAAAGGAAGACTCCATCCATCCATCTATTTTCCAACCCGCTGAATCCGAACACAGGGTCACGGGGGGTCTGCTGGAGCCAATCCCAGCCAACAGAGGGCACAAGGCAGGAACTAATCCCGGGCAGGGTGCCAACCCACCGCAGGACACACACTAGGGCCAATTTAGAATCACCAATCCACCTAACCTCCATGTCTTTGGACTGCGGGAGGAAACCGGAGCACCCGGAGGAAACCCACGCAGACACGGGGAGAACATGCAAACTCCATGCAGGGAGGAGATTTCCAACAAGAGGCAAGAGAAGTTTTAGCAGCAATTGTCCCTAATGCAAATAGCCTCTGCTGGATAATACATAAATGAAGTGAGCAAAAGACTACAAGTAGGAAAATGTGGGAATGCAAGGGGATGCTATTAGACAGTATGGGAGTTAAAAAAACAGTTCCTATATGTGACATTATAATTGACTTGATTCCAATAGTGTAATATTATTACATAAAAAGCAAAACTCTTACATATGTCAAAGTATTTGGATGGACTGTGGCTTATAAGAAAGTCAGCACATCATGGACAGGACATATACTTAAACATGAATTATATAAAGTTTGTACTAGCCACTAACTACTCCTTTTCTTTACACAGCAAAGTACTCTGTAACTACCTAGGAACCTGGAAAGAATGAAGAAAGCTAGGCAAGGTGTTTCTAATATGGAAGGGCCAACCAGATGGACATTGCCAAATCTATAAATAGTAGAATGGTCTAGGGGGCTGGGCAGTCCTGAGGGTTTTGTTTTTCTCTCTCTTAAGCTATTTGACCAATGTAGTAATTAGTAGAAGTTGACGTTTATTTTTCTCCATTCAATTTTTAAAAACCCATTGTCAATTTTACTGATTGTAATTTTGTATATTATTTTATACAGTGCTTTATTATTACTTTTTAATCATGGTTTGCATTTTTAAGACTAGATTTGTTCATTTTTAGAATCTGGAAATCACTTTTGGTTGCATTTTCCTGTAATAAAGGTGCTGTTTAATAGTTATTACACTCTTATAATTCTAATTAGGAAGACTTGGTTATATCTCCTGTGGTGGGCTGACACTGTGCCCGGGGTTTGTTCCCTGCCTTGCGCCCTGTGTTGGTTGGGATTGGCTCCAGCAGACCCCTGTGACCCTGTAGTTAGGATATAGCGGGTTGGATAATGGATGGACGGTTATATCTCTTAAATAACTACTGCAAAGAAACTTCCTTCAAGGGGTAGACGGGTAACTATTGTCAAGGGAGGTGCAAAAATATACAGTTATCTCAATTTATGCCAAAATGTCATTAAGTCAACTTAAACTTCTCTTCACACTCTTGACTTTTGACATAATCCACTTCAAGACAGTTAAACAATGTACAATTAGAAGTCATAATAATTCAGTCTTCAATAAAGGTAATTGTTTGACGATGAAGAACTAAAATGAAGTGAAAAAAAAAATATAAATGCGACCATGTAGGTGACAGGTTCCTAGGCATTAAAAGTTAAGAGTTTTTTTGTGAGAACAGACAAAGTGGAGAGCTTAAAAACATATATTTCAAATGAATGGCTAAGAATTAAAAACAAACAGTACTCAATGTTAAAGGCTTAAAACCTGGGAAGTCGTCTTCAAAAAAAAAAATCTTTCAAATTACTTTTTCAAAAAATAAATTCTAAACAAAACAAAAATGGTTTTGCAAGGTTTCCTTGCTGAGGATTTTATTTTACCAACAAAAACAGAACAACCTTTGGATGTTGTTTGAATTATTAATGATGTCATTATATTTCAATTCAATGTTTTATTAAAGATAGGAATAGATTGTTGGCACTTTGGTTTTCAATTGGCTTCATGTCAAGCTACACCTTTTCACAGCATTTATTTATTTATTTATTTTTTTAGAACTAGCCATGTTACCAAGTCAAAGACAGGTAATACATTTTAAAAATATATATGCTATCTCTTGCTCGTGTACCTTCAGAACCTTTCCTCTGTATCCTCATGTGTCTGAAACCTCTCTTGACCAGCACTTCTCCTATCGAGTGCATTCCTGTAAAACCTGCTCCTCAGACTCTATCATTTCACAATGCCTTGCTCATCATCCATCTGTCTCTATAATTCTGGTCTGTCTCAGCTTGGCTCCTATGCCTTTCCTCCTCCCCACCCTTCCTTTTTCAATCATGTCACCAAAGTCAAAGTGACCAATCAGACTGCTCTGAGAGACTAGACACACACAGAAACCTTAACATTTTATTATATAGTAGACACATTATTCAAAAATATTTTGGAGTTACATTCTTATCAGAAATTGAAGAAAGTTTAGATCAGAAAGAAATGCTGTAATACTACAAGGACACTTTTGACTTTTTACAAATGCAGTAAATATATCTAAAAATGGATCCTATCTACAAGGATTAAGTAGAGACAACAATAAACATCCAAAATCTATCTCAATTCAGTACAACAAACGTTTACGCAATAAAAATCTACTTCTATAAAGTCCAAATAGGAGGCACACCAACCTGTTCATGTTTGCATGATCACGTGACAAAAAGGCGATTATCCTTTACAAGAATGGGGTGAAATAATGTCAATGTCAATTTATTTATATAGCACATTTAAAACAACATAGTAATGCTGTGGCCAAAGTGCTTTACAATAATAGAAAAAAAGAAAAACAAAACAATTAACATAAAAAACATAAATAGAAATAAAATATATGAACATAAAATAAGATACATAATAAATAGAAATAATGTTAAATAATCACAAAGAGGAAACCATCAGTATTACTGAAGGTCACGGAATGCAAGTGAATAGAAATTAGTCTTTAATCTTGTTTTGAGCAGTTCAATTGTAGACGACTCCTTTATGTGATGAGGTAAAGAGTTCCACAGGTGAGGCGCAGCAGCTGCAAAGGCCCTGTCCCCCTTGGTGTTACATTTGGTACAAGGGACAACAAGAGACAACTGACCAGAAGATCTAAGCACTCTGGATGGCTGGTGTAAAACACACAATTCAGATAAATAGGCAGGAGCAAGCCCATGTAAAGATTTAAAAACTAGCAGTAAGATTTTAAAATCAATTCGAAAACGGACAGGTAGCCAGTGTAAAGAAGCTAAAATAGGAGAAACAGAGTCATACTTTCTTGCCCCAACCAGAAAGTGAGCGGCAGCATTTTGGACCAGCTGTAACCTGTGTATCAGAGATTTGTTAATCCCAGTATACAGAGAGTTGCAATAATCGAGGCGAGAAAAAATAAAAGCATGAGTAGCTTTCTCAAGATCCCTAGAAGATAAAAAAGGCTTGATCTTACCTAACAGACGAAGTTGGAAAAAGCAACTCTTGACTACAAAATTTACTTGTTTCTCAAAAGAGAGGTTACTATCAAAGGTAACACCAAGATTGCAGACTTGAGGTTTGGAAAAGACAGAGAAAGAGCCGAGAAGTCCAAGACCAATTTGGGCTTTAGTTGATGGACCCACTATAAGCACCTCTGTTTTATTTTGATTTAGATCAAGAAAATTATTAGCCATCCAAGATCTTAGTTCAGACAGACAGTTGTGGAGTTGTTTTGTTGCAGAGTTGCAGACAGGAATATAAACCTGCGTATCATCAGCATAGCAGTAAAAAGAAATGTTAAATTTCCTAAAAATCGCTCCAATATGGTGAAGGCATATAGAGAATAAAATATGACCCAAAATGGATCCCTGAGGAACACCATATTTAAGAGGAGCAGTAGATGAAAAAGAGGAATTAAAAGTCACTGAAAAAGTGTCTACCAGTTAAATATGACCTGAACCTGTTAAGAGCAGCCCCTTTAAGCCCAACAAGATGTTCAAGCTGCTTCAGCAATATTTCATGATCAATGGTGTCAAAGGCAGCGGACAGGTCAAGGAGGAGAAGGACTGCCGCATCACCTGAGTCAGTAATAAGAGAGATGTCGTTAAACACTTTCAGGAGTGCCGTTTCAACACCATGATAACGCCTAAAGCCAGATTGGTAGATCTCAAATAAATTATTGGAGTTAAGGTGATTGACCAATTCATTATAAATAATTCTTTCTAGAATTTTAGTCAGAAATGGCAGTAGGGAAATTGGACGAAAATTGGAAATAAACGGAAGTCATTTAAAAGTATATTATACACAATTCTCATATAATGGAACTTTTAACACAATTGTCAAAACAAAATGTAAGAGGCATTTGCTGTAGGACACCTATTGAATTTGTAATTATTTAGTACCGTGATGTAAATTTTACACTTCCTTAATTTAAAAAATTATATTTAATGGATATAAAGATACATTCTTCCTATTACTCTTAAATTAAATGCAACTACTGACATAATAATATTGTATAAGAAGAAGATCAAGTTTTGTTTGTTGATTTATCTACTCTTTAAATATATTGTAACAAATGTGTGTTCCTTTAATTTGTTTTACAAAAGGTTTTCACTCAACAATGTGCAGATGGGCTTTAGTTTTACTGTAGGAGCAAGATATGGAGCAACATTTTCCTGACTGAAAGATTTCTTGTCAGATACTTCCAGCTGTCATGTTTTTTCTATGTAGTTTTAGACTAACAAATTGACATACTGTATGTTGGGTATTTTAACATTATTGCAATAATCTACCCAGAAAAAAAAAGATTATTATGGTTTCAAAAGTCACTGTTTTCAGTCCTGCTTGAACCTGCTTGAAGTGGAGCTTAAAGTACAAGTTTGCCCCTATACATAGGAACAGTTGTCTACCATCATCTAAGAAAGCATCTTAACTCAATACTAATTTTGGAGAATTCATATGAATAGGAAATAACTAATGTTGGACTGAATGACCTGCTTTTATCCTGCATTCATGCAAAGGCCCTTCTTTCTGATTCAGCAAGACAGAAGTAGGCATAAAGAAAAAGGAGTAACCAAATCTGACATTATCCTCAATCCTGTTGCTCTACTTAAGAAAGCCACACATGAACTTTCAACTGAACAAATAGCTTTCTTCAAACATTTCCTCAGAAGCCTAATTAAGTCATGTATCAATTAATGTTAAGTTATTAATAAATTATTATACACCTCCTCACATAAAGTTATTTTATTTGACAATTTCATAAATGGCTTACCTTCCAGGATGGGATTTGCCTCCAGTATCTGTTGCTCAATCCAAGAATGCTGACCACTTACAGCTGCCAAAAACTGAAGGATTAACTTCGTACTTTCTGTCTTTCCAGCTCCAGATTCTCCACTGATAACAAATTATCTTGTTTTATAAGAGTCATAAAACTACACCCATGACAAACACCAAAGCTTATCTTTATTTTTTTTTTAATACAGATGCAAAAATGTAAGAAATGTAAAAAAAGGAATGCAGCCAAAATAAATAAATCATAAAATTAGTCTTGTTATAGACATATTTTACCACTGTGCAACACTGGAACATGCTTCATTATTAGTTTGAAATTTCTCACGCAATAAACATTCATTTACTTTCTAAACAGGTAGCTAAGAAAAAAAATATAAACAAGTACCATTGTGGCATCAGGCCTAATTTCTTCAATACAAAGATTAATGGAAAAGTATAATTTTACCTGATGATACAGCACTGGTCTCTGCGATGACGTCGCATGTTAAAATAGCAGCTGTCTGCTATGGCAAACACATGAGGAGGCAGCTCTCCCAAACGCTTGTTGGTATACAAGCGGACTTGCTCCGCTGTGTATAAGGGCAGCAACTGGTAAGGATTTACTGCTACCAGGATTGAGCCTGTATATGTCTGGGTGAAAGAGAGAGAAAATTATAGCAGACACATAATTAACATGAAAAGTCACCATTTATAGACAACTAATGCATGTTGTTTTGGAAAGACATTTGAAAATTTTATGAGAAAGTCATTTCTTTTATACTTCTTCAGCTCCCAAAGCTGACCCTGCTCTCTCAATTATCAGTCTTTGTTTTGTCTTCAGGGCCCAATATAAAATTATTGTACATAAATTTAAAAACCTGCTCTTTTCCATGTTAAGTATTTAAAACTGATATAAAGGGATATATTTCCTGGTTTACAGAATATTAGAGACTTCCAAAAAAATATAATACCTGTTTTAATTATTTTATCAAAGGCTCTCCATATAGGATTAATTCCTACCTTGTATCTGATGCTGCAGAGGCAGCTCCAGCACCCTCAAATTAGTTTGATAATTGATGGATAATTTTCATTCCATGTCATTTTATTATAATTTCAATAATTAAATTATATTTCTTATGTGTGTAATGCACACCTCACAACTCTTCCCATAACTGTGTGGGGCTGCCTTGTCTCCCTACTGCTTGCATAGAATTTTGAACTCCATTCTGCCAGTGTTAATTAGATTGATTCTAGCCCATGACCCATGTATTTTATTTTGTTAGTTCAGTATATGCAAAATACACAATGCCCACGATTTTTTTTTATCAGTAGGATGATATAATATGCAATAACAGACAGTCCTGTCACCAATGGGACCAGGATGATGGCATTCAGTGGGAAGAGAGGCTATGTAGAGACTGTACTTACTGTACTCTTTCAGAAACTGTAGAAAATCCATTGATCTTATACCCATTTTAAACGTTAGTTTTCAAAACTTTACTTAAACATCAACTATTTTTACTTAAAGTAATTTACTGCAGAGAATCTCTTCAAGATGTACCTGTCAGTTTGACAATGTGAAAAGGCCCTAGTGGCCTGCACAAGGCTGTTTCCTGCCTTACATTTAATACCGTTGGGAAATAATTTGGCCCTGTTACTCTGAATTGGATTAAGCAGGTTGGAGAATGTAATGTTATGGAGCATGCATATGTGATTTTACATGGGCGATGCTGCACTTCTGTGCTACAAAGTTAAGGAATAGGTTCAGCAACCATATGCGGGCATGCTGTGCTAAATCACAAAATGTTTTGGTTTTCATACGTGCATACTATGATGAAAGAGAATAGGGCACTTACAGAATTTGCTGGCTGGCCTACAAACACGTTCTTGGGTGTAAAATTATAATATTTTGCTATCACATCAAAGTTGGAGGGTTTAATGTAATTATGCAGTACATGTTGCATGCTTACTTTTCTAAATCAGCTTCTATTGTAGAAGTATACCAAAACTAAGAAATTAGTTTATTCCAGTGAGAATTATACTACAGTATTGAGTGGGGTCACCACTATGAAATAAAGAAGGATTTATTTAGCCCAATGCAAGATTGTAGATTTGGACCTGGAAGGGAAGTGACTTGTATCAAGTACTTTTTTTTTTTACATATTATAATGTATGTACATTTATAAATTTAAATCATAATGTATTTGTGTAGAGCAGATAGGGGTTATGGCTTTTTGTTTCTACAAATAAAGTAATATATATATATATATATATATATATATCTGTCTATCTAATGGATAAGAGCATTTCTAGCTACCTTTTTTAGGTCCACTGACAGACTGAAGGAGATCGTTCCTCCCCCACACAATGCAACTCTTCAATTCTACCCGAAGGGTAAACATTAACATCATACAAAGTTATGGTTTGTTTTACCTGCATTTTTATCACTATTTAATTTAATATTGTTTATCATCAGTATGCTGCTGCTGGAATATGTGAATTTCCCCTTGGGATTAATAAAGTATCTATCTATCTATCTATCTAGGCTGCCAAAGACGAGCTCTGCACTTATTTTTCTGCACACCTCAATAGCTAAGGGGTTGCGTTATCAGACAAATATCATATTAGCTTTAGCTAGCTCACACTTAATACTTTAGTATTTTAGTTAGTGCTGGTTGTTTGGTCAAAGCTTATTCCTGATGTTTACTACTACCTGATGTTGGCATCTTATGTGATATTCGGCTTTACCAGGAAGATAGCATAAGCTGTGGATACTGACATTTTGTCACAATTCTTATTCTTTAATGATGCTCAAGAATGAAGAAATACTAAAGAGGATGGATGCATGGAATTTGAGTAATTTTTACAGTAAAGAAAGGTCCTTCGTGGCACTGAAATCAAGTTTACTCAAAAAAGACTGAATATAGGACACAGTTTTACACCCATATAATTTACATTAAAAAAAATGCCATATTCAAACTTACATAAATAAAGCTATCTTTGTAACGAATCATGAGATTTCTCAGAATCCCAGCTTCATTTAAATCCCCAAGTCGTATCATATCATCCACTCCACCGACTGAGGTTGGATGCATTGGCCGTATTGAGTCCTGTTTTTTCCTGCTGATCCAGTGTTCCTATAGAGCAAAGGAAAGCAACTCAGGAGAAAGACACCACCAACAAACACACCACTGTCAAAATCTCTTTTTTAAATACTCACTTCCATTTTTAATTAGTTTTTGTTAGTCTATAGGTATGTTACATATTGCACAAAAAGATTTTCCAGGTTGCTCAAATGCCGTGATAAATAGGTCAATATTTTGTAATAAAATGGTCAAAACAGAGATGTTACTGTTCACTTTAGTGCATCTTTAGAGTAATACATTGTAATGCCTTTTGGGAAAAGAATATTATTGATTTCTAATTTCTTCTCAGTGTCATCACCAGCATTAGTCTAGGCTGGCTTTCCCTTTAATGCTCTGTTACATGAGTTTAGGATAGTTTATGAACAACTAGAAGCATTAGTGCAAGAAGTCAGCACCTTAGGGATTTTACTTTGGGAATGAGTGTTGGTTTTACGGTTGTGGGGCAGTAGTTAGGCATTTCCTTTGAAAGCTGTACTTTTTACATTTACTTCTGTTACATAAAAACATGTGGTGCACCAAGTCATCCTTCCACATCATAAGACTTGGATCCCAAATTCTCTTCTTGATTAGTGTAGATTCTTTTTAAAGTTTTCTTGGATTTTCTCTTGAGATCCATCAGCTTGATGAGACACTGTAAACTACCTGGTTGTTTATGTGCGTGTGAGTGTGGTCCATGCAATGGACTTTACCTGGTTGGTTCCTTCCTTGCATTTGTTCATTTTAGGAACAGTGTCCAGTTCCCAGGAACACAACACAAGGAAACTAGTATTATGAAATTGCCCGCCTGTGAAAGAGTGTAACAAGTAATCAACTTGGATGTCATTCAAGTTGGGTTTCTGGCTTGTGGCCACTGCAAGCTTTGTCAGCTTCAAAAGTTTAAGTCAGGGGTCCTCAATCACGGTCCTGGAGGGCCACAGTGGCTGCAGGTTTTCGCTCCAACCCAATTGCTTAATAAGAAGCTCTTATTGTCCAAGTAACACTTCTGCTTCATTTTAGCTGTGTCGCTCGTTAAGATTTTGAACCCTTATTGGTTATTTTAGTCTTAAACAGCTGTATTCTTGGTTTTCAATTGCTCCTAATTAGCAATAACATGCAAATGACAAAAGAGACCAGCATTTCTCCATTTACACCTGTGTGTATTTATCATGCACTATTGGGTTTAATTAAATACTTGGAAGGAAAGTGAAGAGAAAAAAGTGAAGGACTGAGAATTACTCATCCATTTTAGCATTCAAATCATTTGAATGATATCCTTAGAAAGGGGAAGAAAATCTAGGATATGAGAATGACCTGATGTAGCAGAGTTAAAGCACTAACAAACCATGAAATTAAATTATTGGCAAGAATTGCTTTCTAATTAAGCAACCAGATTAGAACAAAAACCTGCAGCCACTGCAGCCCTCCAGGACTGTGATTAAGGGCCCCTGGTTTAAGTCAACAACAACATTTATTTATAAAGCACATTTTCATACAAACAATGTAGCTCAAAGTGCTTTACATGATGAAGAAAGAGAAAAAAGACAAAATAAATAAGAATGAAAATTAGGGAACACTAATTAACATAATAATTAAAAGCTACAGAGGTTAGATTTCATTGTTTGCAATATCAGTGACTGAAAATTAGTTTACAAAATAGACAAGATTAAGTACAAAACTTACTTTCCCTTCATCATCCAGCAAAAGAATCTGCCCTGTGTCAGAAAGCTTGACTTCTGCTCCTATCACCATTCCTCCAGAATCTGACTCCAACCACACATAATCCCCCTGTTGATGAACAAAAGCAGGAATATGAATTTTAATCAACTTATTGTGTCATTAATGAGGAGCCCCATCATTGTCTTTTTTTAAACAAATCCTCAAAGAAGCAGCTTTGATTTGGCTATCCCTCCATAATGTTTTGAATATTTGGATCAGAAAAAGGTTCTGAAGAAGAAAAAAGTGGACAAATGCTGAGAAAAAATGGCCTTAAGAGCTTCCAATTTATAATATAACTAGCTGTCCCCCGCTGCTTCGCCCACGTAGTAGTGAAACAGGACAAACTTTAAAAATCAAAAAAAAAAAAAATGTAATCATTTGTATTGAGAAGAATTTATATTGATAGCTTTTGTATCTGTTGACCTCTTGATATACAAAATTTTTGGTTTTGACGTCAGAGGTGAGAATGTAGCTGTGATCTCTTTGGCAAAAATGTAAAAATGCTCCAACATGAAATGTTGCCACTGTATCCGATCGTGTTCTGCTCTGATGGGAGAGCGTCCCCCGTGTGGGGAGAAAAGCATGTGGCTGTGATATCTCTGCCAATGAGCAAGTACCCTCTGAAACACACATAGCTGTGATCTCTCTCTCAAAAACGTCAAACATTACTCTTTAACAATCTCTAGATGATAATATTTGCTGAACAAACAAGTATCGTTAGCTAAGCGGAGGCAAGGCAACGCTTCAACAAATGGCGAGAGGTAGAGCAACTCAAACACAGGCTGGCACATGAGTGATAATGGCCCCATCCAGCTCCCTACTCTTGAGGTCCCGCCTCCCTCTCTGGTCGGCCCGCAGCCTTTCTCTCGGATTTGCGCAAATAAATTGGTACCACAACCGAACTATAATACTTAAAGCGATGAGAGAAGTCGCAAAATCAACCGGAATGTTCAAGCAAATTATAGAAAAAACCACTGATCTAAATCTGTTAAGTAGTTCTCTCATGAGAAGCGGACAGACAGACATTGGATTTTATATAGATGGAGAAATGCGACTACCATCTTTGCTACCCTCTTAGAACAGTGTGATCATTTAATATAAGAGAGGCAGATATGTAGCTGAAATACAGCGAATCACCTTCCCAAGACTCAGGGATTGCTCTGGGTGCCTACGAACCTCAAAACTTCAAAGAAAAAAAATCAAGCCGAAAGAAATAAGAGTCAAGTGCATCTTCTTCTCAAGGGTCACACAATCAACACTGATGCATCTCCATTCTTCATTTGACAAGTCACAATATTCCTAAATTAATCCTATCCCAGGACCTTGGTTATGAACTTTTCAGTGAAGAACTGCATTTGCATTGTTTTTAGCAGTTTCTTTTACATTGAAAGGTGCCAATATACCAGTGTAGCACAGGAGACTAACTGATGTGGGAAACACAAAATCAAGATTGAACTAACAGCTCAACCATGACTCCCACAGCATGTTGATGTTAAAAAAAAAAAAAAAAAACAGACAGACAAAACAATATTTCCCTTCCCTGGAATAAATTGCATTTAAAATAATAAGTAAATGTACAGAGTATACCACCAAAGCGCAACATTATTACCCCATATATACTGTATAGGCTCATAATGGAAGCAGACATCATTTTATGTTTGGATGGCAAAGTGGTTAGTGCTGAAGCACCACAGTTCAAACCTCTGCCGGAGCACTGTCTGTATGGAGTTTGTATGTAGCTTTTCGATTGATTAAATCACATTCCTCTCACAACCCAAAGAAACACATTGATGTTTGTGGGGTTTTAAACTGTCCCTGTATGAATGAGTATAGGGGTGCATGTGTGAGAGTGTCCTGAAATTAACTAGGGTCCAATCTGGGGTTAGTTTGACAGTTGTGCCCAAAGCTGCAAGGACAGCCACTACTTAAAACTTGCGACAGAATTGAAATAGGGAGGTTGTAAAATGAATAGCTGGGCAAATACCTACCACATCAAACTTTTTGATTCTAGTCTTTTCTAAGGATGTTAACATTGTGTGCACAAACAAATTTCTTGAGCACTGGCAATGTTTGTTGGTTTAATACCTTAAATTTTCTTAAACACTCTCATACCCACATTTGTTGTCTTTGAATTTGTATTTAAATTTTGCCTTGCATGTAATTACATATACTGTAGCTGGCTGAGCAGATATGATATCTGAAATAACGTTAGGTACTGTAGGTAGCTAATCCCTGAATAGCATACAGTCAAGGATGCCAGCATGAATCAACAACTAATATACATGAAACCTAATTGCATGTGTCTTGTAGGCTGCAAAGTTTATGCAAAATAACTGTCATGCTGAAGAGACAGCAATTAATAAGTAAATACTAAATCAGACACTAAATGCTATTATGAAATTCATAATGCAGAAACTGTCTAAATGGCAAACCTAATTTAACCTATCTGAAATAGATTTAAGTTACTTATCTGTAAAATTTGGAACTTGAAATACATAAGAATTGCAGGAAATCACACGGCACAGGTACATGCGTGTGGAGGCTCTTTGTCTTTGTGTTTCAGTCAGGTTTTAAAAAAAAAATTCATAGTACTGAATCAGCTCTGCTGAAGGTAACAAATGATATTCTATTAACTTTGGACTCTGGCTCTTCTGCAATCTTGGTCTTGCTGGATCTCAGTGCGGCATTTGACACAGTGGACCATGAAGTTCAGTTAAAACAGCTTGAGGATGAAGTAGGCATTCAAAGCTGTGCATTAAAATGGTTCATGTCCTACCTGCAAGACAGATCTATGTCTGTTAACATAGATGGGAATTTCTCTCAGCCAGCTCCTCTCACACAAGGCGTCCCTCAACATTCTATCCTGGCTCTCCTTCTATTTTCCCTCTTATCTGCTCCAATTGAGGGCCATCTTTTACAAACATGATGTGGCGTATCATTGTTACGCGGATGATATGCAGCTGTACCTCAAAGTTAGTTCTGACATCTGTAAAAAAAGCTGCTGAAATGCTTTGAGGATATTAAATATTGGGATGGCACAAAACTTCTTGCAATTAAACAAAAATAAAACAGAAGTCATTATTTTTGGTCCTACCACATCTGCAGTTGAAATTGGCATGCAGTTAGGACCTATAGCAGCAATGATTCATAATAATGTCAGAAACCTAGGCATCATCTTTGAGTCCTCACTAAGTTTTAAAAAACAAATCTCCATGGTAGTAAAGTCCAGTTTTTACCAACTGAGGCAAATTTCTAAACTAGTAGGACTTAAAAACAGTCATTCATGCCTTTATTACATCTCGCCTAGATTATTGTAACTCCTTACATGTGGGTCTGCCAAAATCTGCTCTGTTGCACCTTCAGCTGGTTCAGAACGCTGCAGCAAGATTTTTGATTGGGTCGAGAAAAAGGGATCACATCTCCGCCATTGAGATCCGGTGAGATGTCGCATTGATTTTAAAATCTTGTTTGTTTTTAAAGCCTTGCATGGTCTTGCTCCAAAATATATCTGTGACCTCCTTCACCCATATGTGCCACCAAAAGCACCGAGGTCATCTGGACAACTGCTCATTGTAATGCTAAGATCTCGGCTGAAGTCAAGGGGAGACAGAGCTTTCTCAGCTGATGCTCCTAGGCTTTGGAATGACTTACCTCTGCACATCAGGTCTTCATCCTCGATTGAAGTTTTTACAAGTCGGCTTAAGACCTACATGTTTTCTTCCATCTTTCACTGTATATAATGGGATTGTGGTGGGCGTTATAATTGGTTGTTTTATTAATCTGCTTTTGAAAGATTGTTTGTATTTTGTTTATTTTAATGCTTTTTTGTACAGCACTTTGGCGCAACCTCTGTTGTTTCAAATGTGCTTTTATAAATAAATAATCTAATCTTCCTGTATTATTGTCATTGTGTTTGAAAATGTGGCATGGTGTGTGAAGATGCTTGTTTATGTCTCTCTTTACTCCGATATGACTGATAACAGCCCGCTTTAGAAATGTTTTCAGTTACCAGACATTTGCCACTTCTCTGTTACTGCTGTTGACGCTAACTACCCTCATGACTGCATAGACGAAACTCACAGTTCCCGCCTATCACGTGGACAGCCAGGCCCACTTTGTGAACTCCGCGATCATGCTTAAGCCAGATATAGAGTTTACTGCGCTGAAGTGCAAAATATCATCCATCCATCCATCCATTTTCCAATCCGCTATATCCTAACACAGGGTCACAGGGGTCTGCTGGTGCCAATAACAGCCAATAAAGGGCGCAAGGCAGGAACTAATCCCAAGCAGGGCGCCAACCCACTGCAGGACATACACACACATCCCCACACACCAAGCACACACTGGGGCCAATTTAGAATTGACAATCCACCTAACCTGCATGTCCGGTTAGCATTGTCAGGTGAGTGGTTGTCACGCACATCTGGGAATGTCCAGACGCTAAAAATGGGTTTGGACAGGTTATTAGTTAATATATATCCATGTCTGGGAATTGTTCCTGTCTTGCGCCTTAAGTAGGCTAGAATATGCTTGAACATCCCACGTGACCCTGCTCTGGAAAAGTGGATTTAGAAAATGGATGGATAGATGAATACTTATGTTATTATGTTCACAATGAAAAATGCCTACACAGATACAAATAAAGTTTGGGTTAAACTAAATATTGCCAACATTACATACAAGGATTCCCATTTTGCCACAACAGCGTTGGTAGACGAATCCGGCTTTCCACAGGGATTAAAATGGAAAATAACGCCCTTTTATGTGGAATACTGAAATTACAGGCTTTTTCCCTTACCTGTCTCAAAACAACCATGGTGTAGAATGGCTTCTTTGAGGTACCTGCAAGACAGAAAACTGTTAGTAAAGGTATTAGCAGATTTTCCACATGCAGCAAGGTGTCCCAGGAATGTGTGCATTTCTGGAGGTCATGGCAAGCTAGTTTCATATTTAATGGATTTTTCTTTATTTTTATTCTACATAGTGCATTTTGACTAGTCCAAAATAGAGCTGGAGATAAAATTTGTCATTATACTTAACTTTCTCAAAATTAAATAATCCAGTTCAAAGATATATCTGAATCCCACAGGATTGGGCCCAGGTTATGCGCTACTCCATCAAAGGTCAGCTCACGCACACCCACAGCCAGTTTAGAATAGCCAGTTAAACTAACCCCGCCATATACACTCTTAAAAACAATGATTCCTTAACCACACTTTACTGCATTTTTATATTTTCTTGTAGAACAAACCTGGACAGAGAATCATTTCATTCTGGTAAATGCTCTTTGCAAATGAAATTGCCTATTTGGGCTTTGTAAAGGTTCCTAATACTGTAAGTGGACAAAACAGAAATCTTTAATGTATAGTATGCCACCTAGCAGGATACTGATCAAGAAAAAAGAAAACCTGAATTTAGTCTGTGGTACTGTATGTAGCAAGAGTCCTTTAAAATAATGAACCTATTTGTATTTGTATTTCACAAATCTGTTATCATTTACTCATGGTTATTTATGGAATCTTTTACTGTTTTAAATACTTTTTTCTGGAACTTTCATATGGATGGTTCATTTAGAAACCAATAATGGTTCCCCTAGAACCAAATTTCACATCTCTGTTTTTAAGCGTGTAGTTGTATCCCAAGTTTTAATATCCCAAGAGCAGCCACCACAGACAATGATATGACACAAGATTCAAACTTAGAGGCAGCAGAAGTAGCCGCTAAGCAATGTACATATGTACTGTAGCCAAAAATAGAATTGTAAGCATGTTTAATGTTTGAATTAAAGCTATTATAATGTATTTTTTTATACCTGAAAGGTTTTAACTTATTTAATTCCCATGAAGATTGTCACTTGAAATTTGATCTAGTCAAAAAAATTATACCAAAACATACAGTTTGAATAGTAACCAGCCAAAATGTAATTACATGCTGAACATTTGTAACATATGACAATTACAGATATTGAGAAGTGAAAACTCTCTACAGAAATCAATGGGAGAAGTACCCATACCCAAGTAAATATAACAGTTTCAGGTGGTCATTCAGCTTGAATTCTTAATAGTTAAAATTACATTTTGGATAACAAAAAGTTTAAATCATCACAATATAATTATGGCTAGTCAAAAGGCATTAAATGAATAACTTTGCCATAGTAGAGCGCTGTGATGCATTTCATCTAAACAGGTATTATTTTTTTTTTTTTTTTTGGAAATCATGTTATTTAACTGCTACTAAATTGAGGGAAAAAAAAATGCAAATACAGTGTTAAGTCAGGGCATCCCAAACCTTAGGTAATGGAAGGTACATTGAACTAAAGGAAACCTTATAGCTACAGACGGGACAGTTTGGATACAAGCACAAGGGGTTCAGTATCTACAGGCTGCTACACATTAGAACATTAGAACACTCTAGACGAGAACAGGCCATTCAGCCCAACAAAGCTCACCAGTCCTATCCACTTGTTTCCTCCAAGAAAACATCAAGTCGAGTTTTGAAAGTCCCTAACGTCTTACTGTCTACGACACTACTTGGTAGCTTATTCCAAGTGTCTATCGTTCTTTGTGTAAAGAAAAACTTCCTAATGTTTGAGCGAAATTTATCCTTAACAAGTTTCCAACTGTGTCCCCGTGTTCTTGATGAACTCATTTTAAAATACAAGTCTCGATCCACTGTACTAATTCCCTTCATAATTTTAAACACTTCAATCATGTCACCTCTTAATCTTCTTTTGCTTAAACTGTAAAGGCTCAGCTCTTTTAATCTTTCCTCATAATTCAACCCCTGTAGCCCTGGAATCAGCCTAGTCGCTCTTCTCTGGACCTTTTCTAGTGCTGCTATGTCCTTTTTGAAGCCTGGAGACCAAAACTGCACACAGTAAACAAGATGAGGTCTCACCAGTGCATTATAAAGGTTGAGCATAACCTCCTTGGACTTGTACTCCACACATCATGCTATAAAACCTAACATTCTGTTAGCCTTCTTAATGGCTTCTGAACACTGTTGGGAAGTTGATAGCTTAGAATCCACTATGACTCCTAAATCCTTCTCATAAGGTGTACTCTCAATTTTCCGACCTCAGATTGTGTATTCAAACCTAATATTTTTACTTCCTATGTGTAATACTTTACATTTACTGACATTAAATTTCATCTGCCATAAATCTGCCCAAGCCTGTATGCTATCCAAGTCCTTCTATAATGATATAACGGATTCCAAATTATCTGCTGATCCACCTATCTTGGTATCATCTGCAAACTTAACCAGCTTGTTTCTTATATTCCTATCTAAATCATTTATATATATTAAAACTAGCAGCGGCCCTAGCACTGACCCCTGTGGAGCACCACTCTTAACATCGGCCAGTTCTGATGAGGTTCCTCGCATCATCACCCTCTGCTTCCTATGTCTGAGCCAATTCTGCACCCATCTAAAAACATCACCCTGAACTCCACTTCTTTTAATTTGATGCCCAACCTCTCATGTGGCACCTTATCAAATGCTTTCTGAAAGTCCAGATAAATAATATCATAAGCTCCACTTTGATCGTATGCTTTTGTTGCAACCTCATAGAATTCCAACATGTTAGTAAAACACGACCTCCCTCTTCTGAACCAATGCTGACTGTTCAGAATAACTCCTGTCCTTGCCATGTGTTGCTCAATCTTATCCTTAATAATTCCTTCCATTAATTTTCCTGTGATGCATCTTAAGCTTACTGGCCTATAGTTGCTTGGATCTGCCCTGTCACCCTTTTTATATACATAAATGAGGTCCACTAACTCAGGCCATCTTCTTTTTTCAAAGACTGATTAATTTTCTATCTATAAATGTGCAATTAACTTTTGTGTTGTTCACTCGGTAGAACTCCTTCTCCGAGTCTCTCTGTGAATAAGCTCTAGTGGTATTGTTCAAATTCCACTTAAAAACTCCCATTTTCCCTTTGCATTTTTATTCAAATTTACTGCTTTGCACTAGCTATCCTGATCCAGAATCAATAATATTTTTAACTCACATCAGTTCCTCTTTATTCATTAAGACTCTCGGATTTCTTTTCCTTCTAATTCATTATGTATTGAATGGTTTTGAGTATTACTTTATGTTATTACTTTGAATTTCAATTCCTATTGCAGAGTACTTTGTGATGATGGGCTTTAAGAATGGTTCTATATAAAATAAAGGGTGATTGATTGTTTAATATTCAGCTCACCCACATCATTTTTCACTTATATTATAGTATCCAAAATAATGACTACTTGTGCTTTTTGGTACAAAAAAAATCCAGCTGGGTTAACAGACAGTGGTGTATTAACTTAAAGACAAATGCCTGAGGAGCCATATTGTTGTCACTTTATTTTCTGCATTTAGTTTTGCTGTCCAGTAATCAATTCTGCCTGGTGAGGGTGTTTGCTTTGCTTCTCTGGAGAAACTGATCTGAATGACGCATGGGTGGATGGTTATAAATCATTGTGCATTGTTGTGTGGATAATTTTTGACATCCCTCAGGAAACACTACAGAGATCAGAAATTCCACACTGAAAACTGCAACCCTATTCTAAAAGTAAGCTATTTTCATGTGCCTCTGGCTCAGCAATAGGTAGTTACAAGTCCACTGCTCACCACACATCAAACTGGATCAGTGAGTTTGTTCTTTCACAGCATATAATATGGAATTTGACTGATCTGTACTTTAAAAACAGCCACCTTCATGTTACTACAACAACAACATTTATTTATATAGCACATTTTCATACAAAAAAATGTAGCTCAAAGTGCTTTACATAATGAAGAATAGAAAAATAAGAGACACATTAAGAAAATAAAATAAGTCAACATTAATTAACATAGAATAAGTGTAAGGTCCAATGGCCAGGGGGGACAGAAAACTACATGCCCAAATGACTCAGCAACTGGCTATAAATCAAGATAACTATACACCCAATAATTCAGCATTTTTATTCAAATCATTAGTCAACAATGTCAACAGTAGCTCATTTTCATTTAGTTGTCATCTATCTAGTAAACGTTTACCTTCAGACTACATCAGACAAATTTCAATCATTATTGTCTCCTCAAACATAGCCTCGGTAAAACATGTCTGGACCAAACCATTTTCAGTTCTACATTATTTCTACAACAGTAATACCCATCATCTACTTATCAAACTGTACATATTTATTCAAGTTAGGGTGGCAGGTTGCAGAACCCTATAATGACACCATTGGGTTCTAAATAGACGCAATATTTTATCTGCCCCTTCACCATGGCATCTGTCCATTCATTCATATATTTATTTTCTGCTACACAAGGATAGACAGATTCTATCCTGACATCACTAAGTGCAAGGTTAAGAGGAGGAGCTCCATAAAATGGTAACTGAATTTTACCTTCTAATACAATATCAGCCAATCCAGTTTTAGCTGTGTATCATGCAACACAATGTGATGTTTCAGACTTGCTTAATCTACTGTTAACTGTAGGGTACTAGAGATAATCTCAGAAGTACCAGGTACAAGGCAGGAAACAATTCTGGGATGGGCACCACACACAGCCAATTTAGAATCACCAGTCAGCCAAAAAGGCAATTTTTTTTTTTTTTTTTAAATGAGACAAACGGGACATAGAATTTACACACTCAATACAGGCAATGATCAAGCACAGGGTCTTAACCCATGCCGTATTGTGAGAAAGTAGTACTGACTACTACTACAATGCTCTGTCCTAAATTCCATTTTCCATTTTCATTTTTACCTACTCATTTATTATTTTAGTCATTTGTTTAAATACTGTATTAGTTGACTAACTGACAACTAAAAACTGCTTAATCCATTTTGACTCGAGCAAATTTAGTTCAATTCTTAGGCCAATTGTCTACATTCATTGAACTTTCCAATTAAAAACCGTCAGGGGCCTGTTGAAATGTTAAACTTTTGTCATTGAATGATTTTCACCTGCAATTCTATTCTACATTGCTTTTTAGTCTTTTACTATCATATGTACCTCAAGCCATCTCGAGTCAACTTGAGCAAGAGATTAATTATAAACCAATTACTGAAACATATGCCATTGAAAAGACACAGAAAAGGGGGTCATCTTACCTCTAAAAAGAATGTCTTAAGTCAGTCCACCTCTCGCTTAGACACTGCTCTGCTGAGATCCAGGAAGCAGCTCAGGCCCACATGAACCTTTTATTGCTGGACTTTACTCCTCTGAAGTGAGGCGTTTTGCCCAGGCTGACATAAGGAAGAATCTGCCCTTCAATAAATCAGTTTAAATGTACATAAAAACAGACTCCATTCCCTTCCTTATTGGAAAAGATGAAACAAATATTTCACATCAACTCACAAACATGTTCATAATGCTTATCAGTTAAAACACACCTCTGTGGTGTAAATCACACATTAGTTTTGTCTGCAGACATTTTGCTGGCTTAGTTTCTCAATACATATTCAGAAGCAGGTGGAGCCTACCTAGGAATAGTCGGGTACCCTCTCTAATACTCTGGTGGTGTAGGGATGGCATCTGAACACACACACATTTCCAGACCAAATTAGTAATCTGAGAAAACGTGTGTGCAACATTCAGACAGCGACTGAAACTAGAATCACCTGTGTCCTAAGACTAAGACAAAAATGCAAAACACTGGACTTCTGTTGCCAGTTTCTATATATTTTGCATCACGTTATTTTTGAAAATATTGTAAATGTTGCCATGTTAATATTTCTAAACAGAAGCATGGATTTTTAAACTAGAGAAGGAGTTGTTGTTAGTCCTCATCAATTGTGTGCAACTTTTAATGTCGCTTAGTTTGCAAAGAGTGTTATTAAAATGCTATTGGCATAAAGAGAAAATACTTTGTAGCCCATATTACATTAATCCACAACTATAGTCAAATAGGTGTTTATAATGAAACAATTATTACAGTTAAGTGTTACTACTTTACAATGGTGGAAGATCTTTCAGTGTACCTAAAATAAAATACATACATACAATACCATATTTGGCACCTTTGGGCAGCTTGTTGAATATTTTTCAAAGAGTGTGTGAAATTTTTAATAGCAGTTTTGCCGACCATGCCCCTCCCAAGTAGGTGCTTCTGCACAGGTTTGCTCATCGAGATGACACACTTAACATCCCTGTAAACATCAGTTGAAGTTGGGAAAGGGAAGTTTAATCAAGAGCAGTTTGTCAAGAACTTCACAGGAATGGGCACCATATTCGGGTTGGTTTTCTGTTTATTAAAGCTAAAATGCACATTTGGAAATAAAATGGGACAAAGAACACTATCAGTGTAGAAAAAAATGATCTGGTAGGTAATTCATTCTTCAATAAGCACTTCAGTACAGGTACAGCACACACAAAAAGATTCCTACAGGTAAAAATGCTTACAGTATGTTCCACAATGAAAGGCTCTGAGGTGTCTGTTATGGAGTGGTCTGCATTTTCCTGGCATGGTGTATTTTTCAGAGGGCAAAATAAATGCCAGCAACTACAAAGTAATTGGATTCTACAGTCAAGCAATTCTATCCTGATGTTAATGAAATCTTACAGAGTGGCAAACAGCTCATCATGAGTGGTTAATGAGTGGTTTGAAGGTAATTATGATTTAAATGATATACCATGGCTGTTCCAATTGTCAGATTCTTAAGAAGTTAAGCATTTGGAAGCAGCATGAGATGGTGCTTTTCATTATTATTATCAAACTTCCTCAAGAAAAAGGATTGTAGCACCCATCTTGCACAGTTCAGACACTTGTTTAATCAACATAAGGGCACTTAAGCTGTTGTAGCAGCTTGTGATGGCTTAGAACCCTATTAAGCCAACATGTATAGTTTTATTTTTTGTGAGCTATCTGTACACTATATACATTTCCTACAACTAAACTTCCAATTATTGTATAGGAGGAGGCCAGAGTTCATCTTTCAGCCTCAGAAGCAGGGCAGGAACTAAACTGGAGAGGTCTGCAGCTTATCATAAGGCACACACACATACACAAAAACTCACTCATACCCAATCACGAAGCCAACCTAATACGCATATCAATAGCACAATTCAGAATTGATCCTGGTTCCCAGCAGCTCTGAGGCAGTATTGATAACCAGTGTCCAGCACTTAATATAGTGTCACATAGTATTTTAAAGACTAACCACTTCAGACTAGTGGCTCTCCTAAACCCCAGATTGATCTCACTATTTATGTTACAGAACTGTGAGGACAGTCTATCCTGGCATTCACATGGCAGAAACGAACTCTCAACAAGGCACCTGTGCATCACAGGGCAGAAAAGAAATCTCTGAGTAGTATGACATGCACATATTTTTTAATACTGATGGAAAACGAGAGGACCAAATAGAAAATATTTAAACTCCACATAACCAGAAATCAGGCATGGATTAAAACCTAGGACAAATGATCAACAAGGAAACAGTGCTAACCACTGTGCCACCCGGCTGCCCCACATATAACATGATATTGGCCGATGCAGTGGGTATGGATCAAGTTTTCAATGTTCAAATGCCACCTCACATTTTGTCCATGTTAAGTTTTGCAAGTTCTCCCCATGTCTATGTGGGTTTCCCTCTGAGTACACCACTTTTCCTTCAACATAACCAGATGTGTTGAATAGGTTATCTGGCAATTCCAAATAAACTCTGTTCAAATGTTTGTGTGTTCAATGGTATAATTTGCCTTGTCTAGTGCTGCTAGGGTAGGCTCCTACTCTCTAAATACTGTGATTGTGCTAAAGCAGGTCTGAGAACATTATAACAGCTAACAATACTGCCCTTGAGTAAGTTAAGTCTAAAGCTAGAAAAAGAACCAAACTCTGTCAAAGGAAAGACCCCAATAATAGCAACCACTTAAGTCAATAGGGGGTTATCCTAATGAAAGCTTACAACATTACAGCTCAAAAGTTTTATATGTCCTGTTGGTTTGCTGCAGTAAACACATTACGTCTTAACAGGCTTTACCATTTTGGAGCTAAAAGGCAGACTGCAACGGTCTTGTTAAATTCACTTAAACATGTTAAAAATAAATAAAGATCTGTTCCATATCTTTGTTTTTAGTTTTTGTGATGGTGTTGCAAGTGTGAGCTCCATGGTAACTAACAGATAACCCTTGGACTGGAGTCTCATATTCTTGGCAAGTTAATTATGCTATAAAACTCCTAAACTAACAGAAAGAACAGAGTATACATCACATGTCATATGTTTCGTAATGTAAACTGATTGCTGGTCTTTCTTTTCCTTCCCCACCAAATTGCCACGTTCAATGGGTTTTAGGAGGTATACTTGCTCAGGTGGGCTTACATTTCACACTGTCGCAGAACTGATGAGTTTAGCAGGCCCTAACCTGGCAGTATTAGTGATGAAAGTCTACTAACTGGACAGAATAAGAAAACATGGTGTTTCAGCATAACTCTGATGCTTATCTTCTTAAACTTAATACGCTGAAAACATGATGAGCTTTGATGCTGCGATCACAGAACACTTTTGAAAATGTCAACCGATTAAATTGTTTGAAGATCTGGGCACACCTCTCTCTAATCATGTAACACACACTTTTATATGAGGTACAGATACTGCTACAAGAGTATAACAACTGTCTAGCTGGAGAAGCAGTGTGCAGGGTGCAATGGCTCCAACAGGCAATTAGTAAATAAGAGCACCAGATATAATGGTTCTACTCACCTATATTCAAACAAAACTAGGGCAAACTCAAATCTTGTCCAGAAGAGTTAGTTGCATTCTCAGTCTCGGATATTCATGGCTTAGGAGATGATGCATTTTAGTCCTGTTGCTCTATAGCTAACACTATTAGGTAACCCCAAACTTCTATTTTAAAATTTAACTCCTAAATACATTTCTGCCCGATAACCCTGGCGTGGTGTACAGTAAACTAAAGGTATATTTCTTCTGTCTAACCTTATCTCTCACTTTAGGGTTCTTTTGAGGTTCCATGGACAGAATTCTAGTCTCCTCCACACTTGCTCTTCCTTTACTTCCATTCAGCAGCAAACAAGGTCATTTGCTACTACAGTGTAATCTCTTTAAGCCTGTTTGCCTGTCTGTGCTGCTGCTGGACAGTCCTGCACATTCTCAGCAGGGGTGGGTGGTTAGACTGTTAATCCATAAGGGCACCTGAGCAGACCCACCTCCAAAACAGTCCAAGTGCACCACAATTGCAGTAAGTGTGAACATTACACATTAACCTTAGGACAGGAAATTAATTTTAAAAAGTGCTATTTGTTGTTTATGATAAAATAAATATGGTATTTGCTAAAATACACTTAGTACAACAGTTATCTACAAGTTCCCATTTCTTATTTTCATATTTACAGTCATGTAAATTAAATAACAAAGGCCTTATGGTGCATTTATTATGTGGCCAATCATTTTTTGTAAATGCACTATTCTGAATACAGTGGAAGTTGGAACCAATCACAAAAGCAAGAAAGGAAACTGCCAAGGACAGCTATACACGCTATAATAGCAGGCCAATTGAGAGACATCAATTACAATGAGCACATCTTTGAACTGTTAGCAAAACCAAATGAATACAGGAAGAATGAGTAAAGTATTTGAAGGATGTACAGAAGTTAGGGAAAAAGCTAGGGCCTTAAGTGCTTGAAGGAAGCCATTCCATTTGCAAATGTGAGAAAATATTTAGGATTGTGTTAAAGTAAATTTTATAATAAAATATTAAAAGTCTGTATCTGTTTATACTAGCACATTTTCCTGCTAATGTACAGTATCAATCAAAAAAGTAAAAGTAACATAATGAATATGAAACAAAGAACATGTAAGAAACATTAGTGAGAGCACATATCGTGTCTTATGTACAATACAGATTTAGGCTTCATTATAATATTCATAAAGAAAAGGAAGCAGGTGCATCCCTGAACCTAATAGACTAGGACCTAATACTAACAGGCAAAAGATGATAAACTTGTAAGTTCTTAGCACAGGAACCTAATTCCAGGTCTCTGTTTCTCTCTTGATGAGTGTAATGGCAATTCTATTAAAAAAATAATAATAATCCAGAAGTACATTCATACATTACATGAACTATCCCTTTCTATTAAACAGTCAACAGGGGAGCAGTAAAAGTAGGAACTGACCCTCAATCAGATATTAATCTGTCACAGTATACACAAACACTTCCATACTCAATCATATGTACTTATTTAAAAGTTGCAGATTACCATATGTAAAAACTGGGACTGTGAGGGGAAATTAAGAGTATGAAAAAAAAAAAAACCTATGAAGATCAGAATATAGATTTTTACAGACTGTTTCAACAGGCTTCATGTGTGAAGTGGACTATTTGCCTATTACTGTAGATAACAAAACTAGGCATTGTAAGGGAGTATTTTCTCATTATTGCATTTTCTGCAAGCACAGAGTTTATGAATGTGTTGAAATAAATGTGTAATCATTGAACATATTTCAAGAATATTTATTACAAGTTGATAAGTGAAATGTACTCTTGAATTTTAGTGTTAACAGGAAAACGTGAGATGCACTTTTATTTCATAAAAGACTTACTAGTGATTATAAATTAACTGACCACAAGTTAGCATGGTTAGGGTGTACAGGTGTGTTTGAATGTTCCTGGTAATGGTCTTATGCCCAGTGTTGATTTTGTAAACTGCCTCTCATATACTATATAATAAATATTGCATGTATTCACATGAGCATAGTATTTATAAATACAATTATAAAATAACTTAAATATGGAATACAGTATATTTAAATATTGACTTCAGTTTTTTAATAAAGGATATAGTAATAAATTACTGATACTGCTTACCCTAAAAAACTTTAGCTTGGATAAAACTGCACAAAATCTAGGTACCGTTATTAACATTGATTTAACCTCTTGCTGTCAAATTTTCACGCTAAGACATGCTTTTTCATCTTAGAAATAAAGCAGGTTTGTACACGTGCAGGATACTAGAAACATAAAATGTGACAATCAAGTACAATTGACTACTGTACTGTATTGCTCTACTGTTAAGCTTGTTTAGATCATTATTGTGTAGATCTATAGCTTATTGAAATATAACAACAACAACATTAATAGCAAACTAGCAAGCATGAGGTTATACTGGACATTTCAAAATCACTACATTGGTTTTCAGTTAAGTTCAGTGAAACTTTTTTTAATCCTCTAATTTATTATTGACTCTTCTCCAGGGTACACACTGCAGTTTCAAGATACAAATCTTCTTATAACAAAGAAAAAGAAAACCATCATAATAGCAGGTGGCATTTGGCTACAAGTAACCAAAACTGAAAAAAAAACTACCAGTATCTGAGATGCAAAATCAGATCACCTAATTTTTAAGTGAAACAAATTATTTTAGAATAGAGTATTCGACAGAGATGCTGCCAAGGCCGTTCTTATTGCAGTTTTAACACTTGTGTATATTTTAATGATCAGCATTTCCTAAGTCATTCTTACATCCATTCCTCTTAGTTTTCTGTATTGGTGTTTTGCATTGCTATGACTCTTTATAGACTATTTCTTCTGAAAAGGAACAGAGTGGGTGGATAAAATATGTTTGACAAACACTGACTAACAGTGAACATAATAGCCATATACTAATGGTATGTAAATACTATTGTTGAGCATTAAACAAAGTATTTTAAAAATGTGAGCACCATCTTAAATAGTTGTATCAGTTTAATAATAGGAAAGAAAATATTTTGCACCTCTTTTTTTAACCCTCCAAAGCTAATCAGAAGAGCACAAGTCTTTTCTTGTCTTTTGTGTGCGCCAAGCTGATGGGACTATAATGACCCCATACTCTAAATTGTCAAGCAAAAGGTCATTATTGCCCTACTTCAGTTGTGGACTGGCTGGATATAGAACAGACATTTAGGCATAATTGGTGTCTGAACATGTTGGGGATCTGGAAAAATGCAAAAATAGTCTGAGGTTTGACTCCAATACATGCATTCAAGTAACTAGTGAGTGTCTTGCTTTTCAATCTTACATAAGGAAATACCACATTATCTGTATGAAAAACATAAAAACACCTATTTTAGTTGTTTCCTTTGGCAAGTCTAATGACAAAAGTCATGCTAAAAATGACACATACCAGACACTTTGCATAGCAAATACAGACCAGTGTCTGTGGCATTTTGTATGTATGCGTCAGGATTTATGAATGTTTAATACTGCAAAAAAGTGTAGAATCAGTGTAGCACCTATACAGCTTTAAAACTATGCACTTATAAAAATCAAAATCAAAATCTGTAAAGCACAAGAAAAAGAACAAAACAAATTGGGGGGTTTTGAGGAATACATACAACAAATCACAGTTAATATAACATAAATCCCAAATCTTAAGACTCGACACAGTGCAAAACTACAAAATTTCAGACCTGAATTTTCTTTACATCTCTGTAGAACATAAGACTGACTTTTTAGGGTACTTTACATAAGCGTCTGTGAATTGATCAACATTTGAGTTTGGCCTTGTCACTGTTAAGTTTGATCAACTTTAACACACTGGTCAGTGTTACAGATGGTGTTTTTCATTTTTGTTTATTTTTTAAGCACACAATTGACTTACTTTAATAGCTTCAGTTACTTATTATATTTTAATTCTCTTACTACTTACTTCTGCTTGTTTTATCATCTTAATCATAATCAATTTACCCTCAAATATCCAGACTTTAATCATTCTGCATTGCAGCTTACCTGTGCTTTGAAGCAGAATTTATGTTCAGGATTCTCTATAAAATAACAGTTTGCTATTACAAACTGAAATATAATTAATTCAGTCCAACAAACTGCCAACACACCCACCAATTTATTTTCAGTCTCATTGCACACTTGAACAAGTCTAACTGAGTAGAGAATGCAAGAATAGAACATAAATGTGGCAAATGTTGCTGTTGGAACTTGGTGCCTCAAAAGAGAGGCAATGAAATAGTGTCCTTAGCAGATGCCCCAATTACTTGCATTTGCAATACAGCAATGCAGGTTTCATTTTTCCCATTGATTAAAAAAAAATAAAATAAAAAAAAAAATTACAGTACAAATGGTATTGAAAACCAAACAAGAAAAGCAGTAGTGTAGGAAAACTGCAAAACTGTTAATGTGGAAAGAAAAAAAAAAAAAACGGGTGAAAAGAACAATACAAAGAATAAAATCCATACAGTATATATTCTTTCTCTCAGACATTATTAGAATAAACAGAGGCAAATTAGGCTCAGCCAGAATCTTCCATTCATTACAAAACATTGCACTTACAGTATGCTAATAGGTCTCACATCTTATTGGGTAAGAACGAGTTCCCTGTTTTTTTTGCTCTCTAATGCCTTTAAAATGCAGTTGCAAAAGGACTGTGTATAGAGGAAAAATAAAAGTTAATTCTGTAAGGAAATACAATTACGATTTCGCCTCTAATTAGCCCGCCATTCAGGACAGCTCTCCCACAATGCTGCACATAAAATATTATATTTCCTTACACAATTACATATTAAAATAGAAAAATATAACATTCTCATTGTAGAAAAATTAAATTAAAAGATGAAAAAGTTTAAAAGATTAACTTGTAAAAACAATTGTAGCCATTTAAAAACAAGCTTTGCACAATTTTCATACTTTGAAGTTACTCAAACCACAGAAACCAATGCCCTGCTAATAGGATACCAGTTAAGGTGGAGAGATGGGGGCAGCTCTTTAAGTAGATTGCCGTGATTTGGTGTATTCTTAAAAGCGCTTCAAAAAAGGCATAATTGGAAAATTATGATGAAATGATTTTCAGGATTGGGGCTTATCATACAGTACTAGCCAAATGGTCTAAATGTGTGTTTGGGGGGAGGGGCTGGGGGTGTTAAGGAAGGATAAAACTATCAGAGAAAGGAAACGGGCAGAGGAGTAAATTATGAGAACATTTGCTGTGCTGGGCTATGAAGGCATATAGGAACATGAAAAATTCAGTTACACATACAGAGGAACATGAATGCTGATTGAGTTTGGAACAATTAGGAAATGAGAAAACACTGACAACAGGCTCACATTACAAAATTGTTTTGGCAGGGATGGATAGGTTAGTGATAAAGGAGGTAAAAGAAAAAAAGGACAGCTTTAAAATATAATTAAATGACTTTCATAATGTTAGACAGGCCTAGGCTCAGCTTAACACTAAAGAGGAAATGGCTGAAATAAATGAACCAACAGGCAATATCATAAAATACTGCCTCTGAGCTATGAAAGCAAGCATACAAGTGCTGAATCAGGAAGAAACTAAAACAGAACACTCAGCAGAACTATGTTCCACTCTTCCAAGCAAAGGTCTAATCAAGGATGCACACCAGTCCTTTACCGAGGCCAAAGACAATGGCCCAGACCCACTAGGCTACAATATAGTGCAGTAGTAAAAGTAGCTGGTCCAAGGAGAAGGGTTGGCAGCACCACCAATGATTGCTCCCAAAGGGTGGGGCTGACCCTGCGGGCTTGTGTCAGGAGTAATGGTTAAAGAGGGTTGGAGAATGCACAGTCCCATTCTGGTAGCAGTGCTGATGAGAGGAGATGTACTCCGAGTATGAGATGGTCATCTTCTCACTGCGGTACCTAAAAAAAAAAATGTCCTCATTTGTCATTTATGATTTGGATATATTACATTTTTTTTACCCATCTTTTACACAAATGTTGTTCTCACTGCCTTTTAAGGCCCAAGTGTCAAACTAAGATTTTTATCCCCCATTTACATAAAATGTGCATCTCTAATCTTACTAAACACCCAACATTTTTTGATTAACTTATGTTAATAACACCATTAATCACTTAAAGTAATTTAAATTTATTAGTTTTGCAAAATTCAAGCACGTCTCTGTCTGTACTGTGAAGAGGAGACTTTGTCCTGTTAAGCTGTGCTTGGAGCTGTTTTTGAAGCTGTTGTGCTGTGAGGTGCCTATCACCCAAGCTGGTGACCCTCAGAAACTTGGCTTCTGATTGGGTTGTGACTTTGGTTCTCCCAGATCTCTACCTATCAGAGTTTCTTCCAGTTTCCATTTGCCTTTGGATTGTGTAAGTCACCATACTCACTAACCCTTTGATTTATTATTTTTTTTTGGCAATTTCTCTAAATGAAACGCCTACAACACTTCCAAGGGTAATAATGCTCTGTTTCATTTCATTTGTTAATTGCCGTTTTCTTTCCATTATCACTGGAATATTGTCCAAGTACTACTTCAGAAGTAGTAGTAACACGGTATGTTGAGACGTTGTTTAAGATAGACAAGTGGTTTTTAAAGAAATCAGAAGTTAGAACACCTATGCAAATTGTTTGCTTCAACTTGCAAGGCTTAATTTACTTTAACTGCTGCAGAACATCTGTAGGTTGTAAACTATTAGTTGTTCCCTGAGGAAGGCCCATTTGTAATATTCTAATATTACATTTTTTTCAGTTTTTGCTAACCTAAATTTTAAATTTAAGCTCTAGGAGTTTATTGTTTACCTTTTTACCATTTTAGGTCATTCATTGCATTTCAACTGATTAAATTTGAAGAAAGAAAAAAAAAAAAAAAAAAAAAACAGGAAAAACTGAGGTGTTCTAAAACTTTTGACCGGCAATGTACCTGTTGAAGCACTCTGTGCCTAAATAGAGCAGTTAACTGAAATGTGTGAAATTATTACTTAGCAAAAAAAAAAAAACAAAAAAAAAACAAAAATCACAATAAATACGTATACGTATTTTATAAAATAAATTCTCTGCCTTAAAATATGGGTATATTCTGGAGTTTAATTATAAAATTTAGTGTCAGTATAGTGAGTGCATCTCAATAATTAAAAGCATGACTAGCTGTCAACTACACCAACATCTTAGTTACAAGATTTGGGTTCAGTCAAACTAATATTAAATGTTTTAAGTCAAAATTCCTATGATGTTGCTAAATGTTAATGGTGATAAACAAGATCTACCCGGATTAAAAATGTTAAGTTATATAGAGGTTATACATAAAGATATAGATATATAGACCTTAAGATTCACCTGTTTTAAAAAAAATAAAATAAAAATTAATATGTCTGTGTGTATTTTTTTTTAGGATATTGCGGGTTGGACGATGACTGACTGAACTGAATTGTTTGCCAGCTGTTGGGGAATGTCAATTACTGTTGCATGTATTCTTTATTTGCTTGAGCTTCAAATAATAAACGTAAGAGGTATTTGATGTATCACTTGTGAAAGCATTCATATTTCCTCAAATGTTTTCTAGAGATGAGATTCAGAACTTCTGCCACAAGATTACTTATAACCAGCACATCTTGATGATCTTTAACGCAAAAGTAGCTTGCACTCTATATACATTCGACAAAAAATAAAGCATGTTCTGGCAAAAGCATACCAGACATGAAAGATCAGTGTGGCATGCTGCTTAATTTTTAATTATTAAATGTAAATATCTGAATTCTTTCAACTTACCGAGTTAGTTTAATTGTTTTCCTAAATTCATTTGTTATTGCTGCCTTGAAGCCCCCCTTCCTTAGCAGTGAATCAATCGTCTGGACCTGGTCCCAGTCTGCACAGACAGATAGCAGGTTTAGGAAAAGTAGAACACAATGAACTATTTTTGGCTGAGGTATTCCAAGGTTACTCCTACTGGCTGCCAATATTTAATCTTCAGACTGACTTTCATTGAGTCAACATTCAAACAATATTAACAATAATATTAACATCAACATTTTTTTAAATGAATTATTATGCTTAAAAGCCAGACTGGAATAAAAAAAGCAACCAAAACATTCAGTCATTTTTATGATAACTGAAATTATACTCTATACAGTGATTGTAAATGCCCATAATTCCTGGATTTTTTGTAGGGATGCTCCGATTGATCAGCTGCCAATTGGAATTGGCCAGTTTTCACTAAAAACGACACAATCAGCGATTAGTAAAAAGGTTGATCACCAAAACCGATATTTTCAGCCCCTACTTTTCTAAGCTTTACGGTAATTCAGTTGCAGTGCTCCTTTATGCAAGGTAAAGATTTGTACTGTGTTTATTATTTGCTGCAGTGTGTCAAATAGCATAAGTGTTGGTAAGAAACAAGTACATCATTAAAATGGCAATCCATATTTTATAATTACACCTCAAGAATTACAACTGTCTAGTTAATACACTGAAGGAAACACACCTGTATAAGTATATATTTTAAAAGCAAAAAGCTGTAGTGCAATTAACGATTTAAAATGATAAACCTTTAAGTGCATGTATATTTACATTTAAGGAGTGTTTAATTGCCAATGTCAATTAATTGATTGTGTAAGAATATAAATCTCTCTATTATAAAAAAAATATTGGGAGGGAGACTAGGGAGACGATACGTGATCTTCTCGGAAGACAATTTGACATCCCACGAGGCAAGGCAGTGAGACAACATTTAAAACAAGTTCATGGACATCTAACCTAGCAGTTGTTGGAATGCTTTTGGTAGAAACACGTCATGTGCTCCCAGCTCTTAAAACAATGAC
>JANRMT010062854.1:123267601-123300551 GCA_026402145.1 Polypterus bichir lapradei | reverse complement strand
CATATTGAACTTTCCAACGTCACTAATTCTCCAACTTCCCGTGTAGGTAGAAGGCTGAAATTTGGTACTTATTTCAGTGATATGATGCCACTGTCGGCCGTCATATTGAACTTTTCAACGGTCTTTGTTACTTATGGGCCCATCTTCAAGAAATTTGGTACACGGGTTCCCAAAGCTAACTGAATCCTACTTAAGTACATATATATGTCCATAGCCTGCAGCTCGGTCACCGTGTGAGGCGGCGTTGGGTCCCCCATCCCAACGCCTCCCACGTTGTTGGCTGCCTGCCTATATAAGGCCATCTGTCGCTCCAGTCTCTACATTCCCTTCCTTGCTTCGCCACGGTATTCACGTCTCCCTGCTGATAACTAAAGCCTTTTTATTTAATCCACGGCTTCTCCGCTGTTTTATTGTTCATTTATTACGATTATAGTTATTGTGTAGGTATTTTAGACTTACTTTACATTGTTCAGGTACCCATTTCCTTTATCATTCCAACCGTGCCCCCATTAACATATCTATCGAGGTGATCACCATCGATCAAAGAACTGTCACTTACCAAGTGGTTTCCATGCCCGGAGATGTCACCTGCCTTTTCCATTCTCTTTGTTACATATTGCACGGCCATATCAGGCTCACTCTTGATATCTGGAGGAACATTGTGTCTTATGTATTGAATGACTGGGACAGGTTCAAGGTGTGGACTGATGACGGTACAGGAGATAATTATACCACACAGGAGCACTATAAGAGTGAAATGCTTAAGTGTACCGAAATGGCCAAATATTTTAAACCTTTGGACAACCGCCAATGCCTCTTAAACATCTTAGATTCACAGGTGACGATTTCAGTAATGGACACTTTGATGTTTAGAAATGTTTAAACTCTCAAAAGCTGGATGTGAAGTTATCAATCAAACTGGTTGTATGCTTACAACGCTTGACAGATGCCGAATGTCTCTTCAACACAAGTCCTACAAATACTGTTGTAATTGAAACAAACCATGAATCTCAAACCGATTATGACAGCAGCAATCCAAGCTGTGAGATTTGAGACAAGATTACTGTTCACATGGCCAAATGTACGTTGTATGCTCAAGAGTAAGCTCAGCGCACAGCTACAGCTTGGTCATATTACAATTGAAGGGCCGAACTGACAACGTGGCATACAAAGAGATCCTTAACAAATAATTATTGGTATATTTTCCCTCAGTTTTAAAAAGGTTTAATTGTCTTCTTAATAAAAATTTTAAGGCAGTACTTTGCCGCTGCGAAGCGCGGGTATTTTGCTAGTATATATATATATACCTGTGTGTATGTTTGTATGTATGTGTATACACACACACAAATTATATATATGTGTGTGTCTGTGTATGTATGTATGTATGTATATGTGTGTGTATATATGATGTAGATAGGTATGCATATATATATATGTGTATATGTATATAGATATGTATTTTGCTATATATATATATATATATATATACATACATACAATTAAATTAACAATCATGTTACGTTCATTTTTAAAATTTTTCCTTTTCTTTTTCATACCTTTTTTAACACACTACTTCTCCGCTGCGAAGCGCGGGTATTCTGCTAGTATATATATATATATATATATACACACACACATACACATATATGTCACAACTCAGGCAATTTTAACAGCCAAAACATAAGAATTTACATTAAAAGTCTGTGTCTCTCTTACCTCCCAGTCCAGGTAGTCAACAGCATCTTCAAAATTAGTGAGCAAAGACACTGAACAGAACAGCTTGGGCAGTTCCTCCCGGGTTAGTGGAGGGAAACGGCTGTCTTTAAGGGCACTAGAAGGAGAGAGGGAAGAGAATAACACAGTCTTTAACAGAAATACACAGTGAATAACAGTATTTGTATTATTTCAGTAAATATAGCAAGCAACTGAACAATGATATTATTTTAACACTCACTGTAAACCTTTTAACATTTAGTACCAAAGGTAAATACTGTATGCTAATATGCTTTTGGAAATGCACAGCATCAATACTAACAGCTACAGGAAGACAGATGTAGTCTTATTTAGGTGTTACAGGCATTACACATATATGCTGATAAACATACAAAATGTCGACCTTCTCTGACGTCACTTTACTTAGGTTCAAACTTGGGTTGCTAAAACAAAAAAATAACTTCAAAAGAAAAGCTAGTAATATTGAGATTGTTTATAAATTCCAAAATATTAAAACTTGTAGTTACACAAGATATTGAGCTATGGTTTGAAAAGGACAGGCATTTTTGTGTAAGACCAGATGTGCAAAATAAAATGGCATCTACCTGACACTGACCTCTTCTAAATTGCTCATCATGAAATTTCAGAACACAATTTCAGATTACACTGGTGTCCATAATCATCTTTAAATACATTATCAGACCGCCTTAACACAATTTATGGTAATGGCTGACTGCTGACTATCCCAGCAGCACTGCACACAAGGCAGGAAAACATCCCTACACAGTGCATCAGTCCATCACATGCACACTGGGCCAATCAGGAATTGCCAGTTGGCCTAATCTGCATATCTTGGAGGTGTGTAGGGGAAAATCCCCAAATAAATATGGAGAGCATGTGAAAACTCAGAGAAACATCGAAGTACAGACATCAAAACCAGGAAGCTGGAAACGTGAGGCAGCATCACTACCCACAGCATCCCCATAGCTATACTACAAATTTACCATTTCATATTTACTTAGCTTTATCACTAGTCAGGCATCAAGTCTTTTAAATGCCACTTGTGTTTCTTTCACCTTATTCATTATCAATGCATCACTTTATACATTTGGTTTGGATTTGGTTAAATGGAAAAAATAAAAGCAGATATGTGAATGACTACCATGAAATATTTCTTAAACAACTGTAACTACTTAGTGAATATGACACTAACAAGTATCCATCAATTATCTAACCATCTCAATCTATTTCAGAGTTGTGGAAACAAGTGTTCATCTTGGCAAGAACCAACACTACACAGTGCACCAGTCTTTCATAGGAATACAAACCATACTGATGCCATCAGTTTTGTGGTGTGTGTGTGCAATAAGGATACACTCTCTATGATCCCAGATGAAAAGTCACCTATAAGTTTAAGGTTTAAATCTAGCTATTGACACTGTGTAATCATGAGCAAGTCACTTCACCTGTCTGTGCTCCAATTGGAAAAAAAACAAAAGAAATGTAACCAAAAGTATCTCTTGAATGTTGCAAGTTGCCTTGGATAAAGGCATCAGCCAAATAATAAGTAGTAGTAATAATAATAGTAGTAATATGCTACCTTCAACTGTCACAGTAAAACACATTTTAAACCCATTGTAAAGCCCAAACCCATAATTTAGGAATAAAAAAAAAAAAAAAATCTTTTTTCCTTTAATGTGTATGTTGCATTGAAAACATTGCTTTTGATTATGGACTTCTCTTTATGGACATAATAAAAATCCATCATCCTTATTAACAGTTATTCTTCAAAATAATACACATTCTTAAAATAATATGTGAGCAAAAAAGTATGTTTGCCTTAAGTTGCAAAAATCCTCAAGCCAAAACAGGTAATATACAGTTTAAGTTTCTGTCTAGGGATGCATCTTATCCAATGGTATGGCATCAACAATGTAAAAATTTAAGGTTGGCAAACCAAATACCTGTATAAAAGTTAGTTTTCTAAAAGACAAAAGATAATAACGCACAGTGCTTTCCATAGTAGTACTGGTACTTAATAACAAAACACAAATAACATTTATAAATTGTCTAGGAAAAATGACTTTACTATGTAGAAGTCCAAGGGCACAGACTCATTAATTATGAACCTGACAAGTTTGCGAAGGCTAATATTCTGCTGTGATGTGAATAATCCTAAGCAATAAAAAGGCTGAATGAACACTGGACTTAGTAATGGCAGGAAGCTAAGCATGGTACACATTTTTTCTGAAGTTCAATAGATGAGCTCACTTAGAAATGGGGAAACATTCCACAGTACTGCTGATTGCGTAGGCATCTCTCAACCTGGTTGCGGCAACCTGGATGGCGACCATGTAGCAAAAAAACACTGGCTTAGACAACCCATTACAGCTTGTTACAACCAAACAGAACTCACATTAACACTTGCTGAAAAAGAATGCCCAATTTAAAAGGCTTTCAGTTCATATTGATTGCTGAATATGATCAGACATTATTCAGATTTCTTGTTACACCTGCATGTATAGCAAAGTTGCCATTTTATGGGATTTATAAGGTAACAGCTTACACAAAAGCACATAGTTTATAAAAGAAATCTGGCAAGAGGTGCTCAACATTGTTCTTAAGATTCAAAATAAAATCTAAGGAAAAGGTGATTCCTTTTAACAACATGTATCTGGACTTTTCAGAAATATAAAGTGTTATTAAACAGGGCATACTAAATTGAAATTTAGGATAGTGCAAGAATCTATTTCCTCATTTCTTTTTAAATATCATACTATTCTTAGAAGCTCTTGATAAAATCTTATTAAATTAGAGTGGTGACTAGTTTTATGTAACTATGAAAGCTGTTTCAATGTTACTTCAGTGGATAATAAAGCAATACAATCTGACCTCAGGAGCCCAATTAACCTCTCCCATAGTAGTATTATCTAACTTAAAATGCAGTTTAAACATAAATATTTTTATATTAAAAAATAACTTAAAAAAGGTCCTCCTACCTGGTTAGAGTATATTCCCTGAGTCCAGAGTGCAAGTTCATGGCTGAAAAGGTCCCAATGCAGCCACGCAGGCGCTTGTCCCTACCAGTCTTCCAGGTCACAAACAAAGGGCTAGAAGGGAAAGGCAGAAATTCACCCCAGCTGCTAAAATATTTTGTTAGTCTGTAATGTATAATACAGTTCAGACACACTCAAATAGTGAACAATGCATGATTCTATCTAGAAAAGTTTAGGTCAGAAAGTATAGTTGTAGTGGTCTATCATAAATAGTAGAGAAGCACACAACACTGACAGCTTTTTGACTTCCAAATTCCATTAGTAAAGGAAAGCTGTAGGGATACGATTTACATGAGCCAAGTGCCAGTCATCTGATAATGTAATACATTCCAGCACATTTTTCAGTTTGCTACAAAGTAATATTTTTATTGGAACAAAATATGAGAAACCTGACCCTACTTCAAACAAAAGGGTTAATGACAACTAATAATGGAATTACGCAACAAAAATGAACACAGATACAACACATTCACTGCCACCTACATTAACACTCTGTTGTTTTGCTCAGGCTTCCTGGGTGAATCTGACAATGACAGGGAAGGACAGCAAAAAAAAAAAAAAAAAAATCTACAATAAATGGCCTTAGCAGTAAATGTTGGGTCTGTATGGGACTGTTTGAAGTTTTATTTTTTTTTCCTTTGAAGATCTTTGATTCTTCTCTATTCACCTACCAACAGGTCTAAGTCTACAATAACTCAACCACTGATTCATTTTTTAAGCTTTACTGAGAGGTTCACACCAACATCTTAAATAGTGCATGCTGTACATGTGTACTAACTCAGTGATTAAATGCTAATTTACTATTCATCTAAACTAGCTCCTCGTTTATGTGCTTCATACCTTTAAACAGTAAGTTTACTAATACTGTAATTGAAAAACTTGAATCAAAGGCAATGGTGAAAGCCTTCAGGCTCAAAGGGAGGCTAGGAAATGACTTCATGAATTGATTTTATTCATATATTAAGGAGATCAGGTTATAACTAATTAAAAAAAAAAAAAAAAAAGTCACCAGTGGTGTGATTTGGCTAATCAAAAGCAGCAGTGCATTTCTATGCCGTAAAAAGTATTTCAGCTTCTTAATTACAATCAGAGCAAAAGGAAAATGTGTAATATTTTATTTCTGGCTTCTGAAATATGAGGTAAGGTAGTTATACTTGTTTATAATGGCACTGGAGTGTTCTGATGTGTTGCACGTTAATTAACAAGTGCAAATAAGAATTTTACTGTACTCTGTAAATGTGACAATAACATTATAAACTATATGTTAATTTTCTTTGTTACAAAATCATTCATTTTTATAATGCAGATCAATAGTTTTCTGTTAACAATTTTTAAAAAGGTATTACATTTAAAAAAGGCCATTTTACATTTTATAAAGCACTTACATAAGCAACACCACTTGCCACCTGGCAATATGTTCAGGCATGTGTGTGACTTAAATCTGTTCATTAATGCATGACTAACTGGAAAAAAGTTCCAAAATTTGCCAAAGTACTAGCATGTTTTCTCTAAAATGTTGAAGATTCTCAAAGACACTGAACTTGTCAACTAGATGGTATAAATTGTACTCGTTCCAAATAAAGTGGCTTAAAAAATCTGTCAGATTAAAGTTACAATAGGAGGAAGACAACAATTATAGTGGACATGGGTTTCCTGCAGGGACTCCAGCAAATGTGCAATATGTTCAAATGAATCATCATAGCAAAATATTAAACATGCATTGTTTTTCTCTTTGTAACTTTTTGTGGAGAATTTGTTTTTTGGTATCAACAGCTGGTGTGTTTATTACATTGAACAATTAAACTAATTTTTGTGCTGCTTTTCTATAAGTGTTGGGTCTCACGTGTCTTTGAAAACATGCTTTGGAAAAACCCTAGCATTTGAGAAAAACGTCAATTGTGCTATTAAAAAAGGAGATTATTGAAACAAACAAATAGATAAATAAAACAAACTTGTTTCTGTAAAATTTTTAGTTGATGCAGCAAAATTCCATTCTTTCTGTATTTTTCTGTTTTGTTTTTCCTTTCTCATTTCTATCCCATGCAGGTTCCTTATTTACTCTGCTCCCTAATTGGGCACGGGAGCGATGAACTGCTCCCTCTGCAACATAATTGAGGCACCTGACCGATCCGCCCATCTCCGTATGTGGCATGCTCAGTCAGCACCTCAATAAATGGCAGAGCAAAACACACTCGCACACACCAGTGGCCTATTGGTGCCTGCACTTTCTTGGGGCTTGATTATTCTTTTAAAGATGGAGCACTGCTTTCCTAGCTACAGATCCACTATACCAAAGCCATGTATAAATAACTTTGCAATATGACATCTAAACTTTGCAAAATGATAGATGACAGGCTGGGACACAAAAGAAAAGAAACATGATTCAATGTTTGTGCATCATAAAATGTCTTGGTTACGTACTGTAAAATCCAATTTTTGGAGAAGAATCCTTAACGCTCCAAAGTTTTTGTGTGTTCTATTTAGTTGATAATGGTGTAAACAATGGTTTTTAATAATATACTTTTTTTTTTTTTTAATTTGGAGTGCTGTAGTCACTATCTTCAGCTTCATTTTTACATAAGTAGAATAAAAGCCATTTATTTTGGGTATGTAATTTAAGCAGTTTTTGGCATTATTTTGCCTAGAGCATAAGGGTTAATCTTAGAATGCAAGATTAAATTGCTAGCTGGGTATGATGTTCATATAAACTCAATACCCTGTGATGCAACAGCACTTCAAATTTCCATCAGGTTCTTACAATCTGATAAGTAGGTGGCAAAAAAAAAAAAACCTAAAGAATGGGTAATAAACACTGCAAAAATTGCAAGTTTGACAGACTATAAAAATGTAGAGAAATCAGATTATTTGCCCTGTGGTGGGCTGGCACCCTGCCCAGGGTTTGTTGCCTGCCTTGGGCCCTGTGTTGGCTGGGATTGGCTCCCGCAGACCCCCGTGACCCTGCAGTTAGGATATAGCGGGTTGGGTAATGGATGGATGGAATCAGACTATTTGACCCATTCTGTTAATATAGAGTATTATTCAAAACAACTTCAATTTATTTATAAGCTTTTGATATTTGGAAGATGGACAAAGGACATACACAGCCCTCTATATGTATAGACATGGTGTTATATTTGCTGTTGGCTCAAACAATGTGGCACAACTACAGAATATTACATTTATACCTGGATATTACTGCATGCTTTAGTGCTGCTGCTCCATAGCTCTAAGACAATTAGTTGAAATTCCAACCTGGTTACTGTCTGTGTGGAGCCTGCTTTTTCTCTTTTCATGTGTGTGCTGTTGTCCAGATACCCTGGTCCCACACCCCTAAGGCACTGGCATAAGGATACATGTTTAATGAGAATGTGCATATGAATTTCTCATGCCATTGCCAAGAAGACACACTTTGCTAAACTGCATATTATAAAGGAAACCATTTCCCAATTCAAAGAGAACAATACTCTGTATATAAGGCGTACATAAAGCATATAGTTATGTTAGAATATAGTTAGAAGAGGTTTTACTACCCATCTTGCATATCATGCTTTGAATGTTGAATGGGAAGCAGGGGCTTTAAAACTATATTTGGATTAAGATGAAACTACCAGACTGGAAAAAGATGTATTTACACTATAAATTAAAATTTCAGAGGAAATACCATTAAACATATGAATTGTGGAGAACGAAACAGCAACCTTTTGGTTACCAGTCCTGCTACTTTGCCATATTAATACTGTAAATTGCCCATCCATCGGCCAATAAAATCAATTAAATATGTATTGTAAAAAGGCACTACTTGGATAAAACAAAGGAGGAGACTCAGCAACTGTCCTACTATGCAATAGTAATTCTAAATTTTACAGTTGCTAAAGAGAGAACTGTAGCTTTGACAAATTTCCAAAAACTCCCAGAGTCTCACAAATGTCAAATGTTCTTCAGGTCACTTTTAAAAGATCTGCATGTGAAGTTATGTATGCAGTGCCAAAAATGAGCATGGGCTCAATACTCACTATGGGTCATTGGTGAAGCGTGGGGGGCAGGGCTGGGGATACCCGTGCAGATGGCAGTACAGCACATCAAAGCAGTAGAAACACATCTCCGCGCTCACCACCAGGTTACGCCCACAGCCCCCTACTCCATTCCTGAGCGCCAGTGGGCTTACCACTGCAGGAGTCAAGTTAATTCGGGCTAGTGGGGGGGAAAGGGCTAAGTTCCCCACACCCCCCACCCCGCTTTCCCCTCCTTGCTGAGAGCCGGGGCCAGAGCTGGAATTGGAGTTGGAGCCTGGTGGTACTCCATGGCTGTTTCCACAAAGCTTGGGCTTCTTTACCCCGCAGCAGCCAGATGCGAGCTTAGCCTCCAGTGGGGGTACACAACGTCTCTTTCCCATCCTGCCTGTTCACTGGATCCACAAGCAACCCTAAAGAAAATAAATAAATCCATAACTACGTATTTAAATACATACAACTAGCATCAATTTAGAGTGACTCTAAAATAGATATATACAGTACTACCCTTCTGAAATGGAATTTGTCAAAACATCCTAGTATCGTGCTTTGCAAATTAAAATAAGTTCCTTACTTCAAATCTGGCGTCTTCCAGGGGTGGTGGGGGTGAGGGTTAAGGGAGCCTGAAAGCAGGATTATTTGGATCCTTGAAGGTATTCCATCCTCCCAGGTCTTGGTGTTCTGTTTAGCACCTTAAAAAAATCATGCATCAGTAATACCATATGAGACATTTTGCACATCTAGGGCAATTCAGCAGTGCAGTTCCTCTGACTGCTGATCTGGAAGAAAAAATGGCAGTGTTTTTCACCAGATTTAGTCCTTAATTAACTAAAACTGAGTTAAAAATTAGCAACCTGAGTAAAGCACCCAGGCAACATACCCGGTGACTTTAATCATAGAACTATGCATAACATAGGCACAGAGATTAATTTTCCAGTATTGTTGCTATATACTAGCGGTTTGGAAGTTCATCCCTCTGTTCCCTTGCATGTCTACTATGTTTCAAATTCATAAAGTTACTTTTACTTTAAGTGATCTCATTGCTTGATTAACTGGCCAGTTTCTTCTTTTATTTTGTAATAAAAGTACATTTATATTTAAAAGAAATTTAAAAGATTAGTATGTTTTGCCATAGTGTGTCATTTTTCAGATCATTTTGATGTGTTACTTGCTCCTTTAAATGTAACCAAATGCCAACAGTTAATAAAGAGTGGAGCACACACTAGTACATATTGTTAAATTTAAGACCATTAGAAGGCAATAACTTCAGTAACTAAAATTATAAAACATTAAAATGAAACAGCAAAACTGTATAGACCAAGAAAAAGAAAACTAATTCCTTCCTCATTAATACACACAAGCTTGTGCAATTCCTATAAACAAAGGCAGTGTTTAATTTCTGGATTGAAACAGAAAAAGACAACTGAAAAAGTACATGCTAAATTAAAGCAAAAGTCCATGCTTGAACTTGAAACCCACAAACTTTGCAGAACAGACAATGGGGGTTGGATTTGGACTTCATCTAGGCACATTACTACTTTACTTAGCAAAAACATACTTTTACAACAAATCAATTATTATTAATTACATTTATATAGTACTTTTCTAACCTACTCAAAGTGCTTTATGTGTACAGTGGGAAACCACTTCAACCATCACCAATGTGCACCATTCACTTGGATGATGCAATGGCAGCCATTTGTGTGCCAGACTTTGGGTTTACTTGGGGAAGGGAGCCTACAAGGGACAAAGGATGTCCAGGTGGCCGGAATGAATATACAATTTAGCTAGGACACTAATACTACTCAGCTCTTTTTGAAAGATAACCAGAATTCTTTTATGACTAGAAAAGGGTCAAGACCTTGGTTTTACATCTTATCCCAAGGATGGAACCAATTCTTAGAGCACAGTGTCCTGTCACTGTACTGGGGCACTGAGATCCACACTCAGACCACAGAGTAAATGCCCTGATGGTCTCAGCAGAACCTCTTCCAGCAACAATTCAAGGTTTTGCTGGTCTCCCAAAACCAAACATGTTTATCTCCAGGTGGATTACCTATTCTGTAAAAATTAAGACAAAAGTCAAACACTTTTTAAAATAAAATGTCAGTATAAAGAAACCTCTGGGGGGGAAAAAAAAAAAAAAATCACATATGCTTATGCAACTAGTTTAATATTTATGCTTATATTTGTATGCTTTAAAAACCTCCATACAACCCTCAAAAGTTGGCAAAAATTAAATAAATGAGAAAAAGCACCACAATAGAATATACTTAGATATAAGTGAAAGCCTGTGTGGAGTTTGCCTCATGATTATTCTGGTATCATTTCACATCCCAGTGATGTATGCTAGGTTAACTGGTATAATTATTCTGATTTCACTGAGGTGGGGGGAGGGAGGAGTGAACCCTATAATAAATTTGTGGCCCATCTTGTGCCCAGTGCTTTTTGGATTTTCTTTGGTTTCCTGCAGCCCTGTATTTGATTGTGTAGGTTCAAAAATAAACAAATGAATGAAGAAAAAAATAGCTCAAGAGCAGCACAGTAGCAGATAATGTTTGCTTTACATGTATAAAAACTTGAGCTGAACCCCTTAACCAGTCATGGTCAATGGAATTTGCATATTCTCCTTATGTATACAGGAGTTTCCTCCCGTTTTCTACTCAGTTTCCAAGTTGTGCATGTTAGATTAATCGTCAAGCTGGGTTTAAGCAATGGACTGATATCCCATCTAATGGTGGTCTACACATTGAGTCCAAAGCTGCTGAGACAGTTTCTAGCAGAGTGTGACTCAGAATTTGGTATAGTTTCACAAAATGAAATAAATGATTAGGTTATATGACATAAATATGACTACTGATCTTGAAAAAAGGAATAAATAAATAAAAATAGGGGATAATATGCACTATAATTAAAACCAACAAATTTTATGTGCACAATGTTTCATCCGATGACAACAGTACAAATGCAGATTTGTTGATTTTGGTTTTCAGGTTTAAAATTTACACTCTACACTCCCTTCATATCCAAGAAGTCCACATACAACCATGAGTGATATGATAGCAGCAAATCTTAACATAAAGAACAAGTTGTGAAAACCAAATAAAATAAAACTAGTTTTATAATGCTAATTTAAAAGTGTTCATTTTACGTTAACTGTTCAAATTGTGTGACCCTGTGATGTGACTCGCATTTTATCCAAGGTTAGTTCCTGACTTGTGCAAATACTACTAGGACAGACATCATTCACCCAAAATGTATTTACTTGCATGGGGTTATACTTTTTTCTTGGTGGAAACATTGGTGAACCGAAAAAGCTTTAAGATAATGGTAAGATATTTTCATTTCTCCCTCTTTGTGTAGCAGCAGCAATGTTGAGTGTCACAAGTCATACCCCTAAAACACTTAAGTACACAGACCAAAATTCATTTCACTGAACACAAGATATGTTTTCCTGCAACACACATATAATGTTAGAACTTAAGACTGAAAGTCAGCACCTTTAATATATTCTGCGCAATCATAAAAGTACAGCATCAACATTAACATCTAAACCTGGTACGAGATGTTGGTTATGTATAAACATGTCCAAAGCAGGCCCTGTTACTAACCTCTGCTTGTACCAAAGCCATAACTGACTAGACCTTGCATAAGGTGCGGTCCTAAGCTGCATCTACAATGACTGGACACTAGAGGGCGCAAATACGCTACGGATGCCCTATACGGAGTACAGTTCGGCATCATATCCGCTTGTAGGGAATAGAGAGCGGGAGGGTCAGTCGAGGACTTGCTGAAATTCCAGGCATGCAGCCATTACGTGAAAATAATCAGGATGAGCGAAGGCACAGACACCCGTGGGTACACTATTATAGTACAGTTCGATATGACTGCGCAGGCGTGTTCCAACAAACTCTTATTCCATCACTAACTATCCCTTCCTAAGTTTATTTGGTCAAAAAGAAAAAAAAAAAAGAAAACGGATGTGGTCCAAGCAGCTGAGCCAAGGGCTAATTTCAGTTCCGATTAGGCCGGGCTCCATGCACCAAGACCCAACACACACCTCTGCATTCCGTTGGGCCCGCTCCGAAATGTGAGTAGCACCGCGGTGGGACGCTGCATCCGGTATTGAGGGAAGGCCGTCGAGATTTTACGGTGAAATCAGCCGGTCGGACCCTCTCACCCTGCCAAAATGAGGCTCGTCTAGGCTCCCCGAGACTCCTCCTCTCCCCGTGGCTCTCAGCATCAATCCATTGCTGCACCTGCTGGCCCTCTCAGGAAACATACGCCGAGCTGGACGGATACTTTCACTCGGGGACGCCGGAGGGCGGGAGAACAGAGTCAGGAGAAGATGTGGGGGTAACGAGGCGGACCGAAGCTCTCCCGGTCCAATCCTCCAGCATCCCAACATGCAGTGGGTGCCATGAAGTAATGCGGCAAGTCGGGGGAGGGGCGGAACTTGAAAGAACTGTGCAGCACCATAGACACAAAACAAATCTAGATGGGACTTGTTTAATGTGCTCTGCTGAGAATTTATGAAAAGGGAGAGAGCTTGAAACTGCCATAGTCATCAACGCGAGATGTTTGGATAAATTTTAAAACGCGAACAAGAGAGTAACTGTTAAGCAGCACTGTCTGATGTTTGCTCGATTGTTATATAACGTGGACTACTGATCTAACATGAGAATAAGTAATATCCTGTTATTGTATCTTTTCTAGCAGGTTTGCACCACCCCCACTCCTTTAGCCAAACCGATAAACATGCAAGTCCGCTTGGCCTTTCCCATATTAATAACATAAATCGGTTGGAATTCTGAAGAGGTTAACAGTTAAAATCTCCCATTTCAAAAGTAGACTACGGCAGGGGTTCCCCAAATTCAGTCCTGAGGTTCTACTCTGGCTCCAGGTTTTCATTCCATCCAGTTTCACAAGTAAAAGGTTCAGCTTTGCTTCTGAATGATCGCATTGTTTAGTCTTCTGTCATTTTGCATTCAGCAATAACCATGTACCTTTTACATGTAAAGAAATGTGCATGTTTTGCTCAATTAAGTGTTAACTTTCTTTACCTTCTTTTATTATAACATGCCTTTGTAGTGTTTACGCCCTGATTCTACCCATATACTAACAAGTAGTGATCAGCAGCACAGATACAGGTGCAGATGAGATGACACAGTAGAGCTGCTTTAATGTTGCAAATTAGTAATGAATTGCTCAACTAAGGGGCCCCCAAATTCACCTTAACCGAAAGTGTTCAACCCACCCACCTTCTCATTTTAACTTGACTCCTGCCTTTATTGAACAATCTGTTATTTCCTACTTTTTGTCTTTTTCCCCAGAAATTACACAATGGGGTTGTCACATTTTTTATGGAAATGTAGAAGCATTTGTGAGTATGTGACCTTAATTATTGTTAAGCCTTTTCCTTATTAATTAGCTCAATTTATTACTGAAGTATCTGCATTCCTTTAACATTCAGTGTCATTTGCCCCAGTATCTATACTGCACATCACTGATTGTCAGTATTTGCATACCATTAAACTTCACAGGAAAAGGTGAATTAAAAATATGGTACAAGAAAGTTAACTTGTAAAGATATGGCCAAACATGCACATTTCTAAATTTTGTTTACATACAAGTATACTAGCATCTATTTCTGCATGTAAAACAAGAGAAGAAAAAACTAATTAAACGCTTAGATCATTAAGAAGTAAAACTGGACCATTTATTTGTGAAACTGGTTAACATGAAAACCTCCAGCCACAGTGGTATTCCAAGACTGAACCTGAAACCCCCTGGACTAGAGTAATGTTTTTTTAATACAGACGTCCATTTGTCTATCCTGAGGTGGACAACTCGGATCCTGGAGGCCACAGTGGCTGCAGGTTTTTGTTCCAACCCAGTTGCTTAATGAGAAGCCAATCCTTACCAGTAATAGATCTTATTTCATTTCATGGCTTGTTAGTGTTTTAACTCTGTCATGTCAGTTCATTCTTAAATCATGTATTTTTTTCCTTTCTAATGATACATGCATCATTCAAGTGATTTGAACCCTAAAATGGATGAGTAATTTTCAATTCTTCAATTTGCAGGCACACATACACACACATGACACATAAACAAACCAACCAGTTAAAAGTTTTAGAACAAGTCAGTTTTCCTTCATATTTAATCAGTTAAAATGCAATTAATGACCTAAAATGGTTAACAGGTAAGCAGTAAAACTGCCAGAGGTTTAGATTTAAAGTTTAGGTAAGCAAAAACTGAAAATAAAAGTAAATATCAGAGTATTACAAATGGCCCTTCTTCAGGAAACAACTAACAGGTTACAATGCACAGATGTTCTGCAGCAGTTAAAGTAAATTAAGTCTTGCAAGGTGAAGCAAAAATTTGCACAGGTGTTCCAACTTATGTTGATTACTTAAAAAGCCTCCGTCTTAAACCAGAGTTGGAACAGACTGTGTTACTACACCCTCTGAAGTACCACTTGGACAATATTCTTGTGATAATGGTAACAAAACGGCAATTAACAAATGAAATAAGATATTGCATTGCTACCCTTAGAAGTTTGTAGGTCTTTCATTTTGAGAAATTGCAAAAAGAAAAAAAAAAGTTTAGAAATGAAGCCTTTTTCCCCTTTTTGTATTTAATTTTGATTTTTGTTCACAAATTCTTTATTAAGCGCTTAACCAGTATAGTTGAATCTGCTTGAGGCCTTTGATGTGCCCTCTACTCATCTGGAAAACATATGTCACAAAAATGTTATATGTGTGTATGTATAGCCACCCTTTTGACACCTGTGTCAGGTTTTCTAGGAGTTGTAATTAGTACAAAATGTATGTTGTAAAAGATATTGTTAAACCATAGCAGGAGGAAACAAGGAGCCAATGGACATCAACTAGGGAAAGTCCTGAGACAAGTTCTATTAACTTAACAATCTGATAACAGCTACATGTTGAAATTGTATTTACAAATAACACAAAAAGGTCCAGTGCAAGAAGCAAAAATCAATAGAAAGAAACAGAAATGCATTAAGGGTATTAGTCTAAGAGCTATGATCTATGGAGGTCTCTGTAGGAATTATGAATATGTCCAGTCTGTTACTCTAAATTACACATGTATTTCTACATATTTACCATACTTTCTGAAAAAGAGGAGTGGCCATTGCACACAGGCATTCTGGCAGCACAAAATCTAGGAGTTTATATATCCCTAGTGTCCTCCAGAAAACAGCTGTCATTTAGCAAACAGGAGTCAATTAAACTTTTAGAAAAGATAAATAAGGCAAAAACATTTAGGCTTCACATTCCCAACTTCTCTTTTCCGAATACAAACTATTATTCAGGTATAAAGCTACATTTTCTTCTCTGTATGTTTAATATCTCAAAATTTAAACCATTTGCAGGAGTGATATTGATAATTATATTCTAATATATTTTAACATGTCATTTTAAAGAGAACATAAGCAAAACCTTTCATTATCCATTATAGCTGTACTTAATTAACATTCTGTTTCTTATTCTACATACCAAGGGTTACTTAATTTCATAATGAAAATGCTAGTTTCTCATAACAATGAAATGATGGGAAAAAGAAATCAATTCTACAAATACATCTTATGATATTAAATTTGTCTGCATGCCATATCTGTCTCAATAGTCAGTGGTTCATCCTGATAGGCACACGATAAGACAAAGGGAAGAAAAGTTCTGCTCCTTTTTATTAGTGAACCAGCACTGTATTCCAATTCAAAGAAAAACAGTTTTGCAAATAATATCAATTTATTTATACAAAGAAAAATTAGAATTTTTTTTACCCATAGCTTCTTGTTAAAGCTAATTAATACAAGCTGTTTTGCTGAAGACCAATATCTGCATTGTTATCTTCAAGGTACAAGGGCTGAAAAAGCACAGTCTATAATTTTGTTGTTTCATCCTTCATTCGCTGCTCACTGTGTTACGTTCAAGAATAACCACAATGTAAATTTACCAGCTGATTTATGTCTTTTATAAAGTTTAATTTATGTGTATTTCTATCACATTTGGAGCTGGAACTTATATCAGCAAGCATCAACTGCAAGGCAGAAACAGTACCCAGACAGGATGACCATCCATTGCTGGGTAGAGAGACACATACTAAGGTCAATTTCACAACAACAGTTTAGCTAACCTGCATGTCTTTGGACGTGGAAAGAAACCAGAGTATTTGTAGAAAAACACATACACGCCTAGGAGTAGAACATGCTGGGTGCACTTGGGGCATGAAAATCGTTTTCCTTGTTGTAAAGTCACACTGGTGACCATTGCACCAGTGTACCATTCCTATTTACCACTTGTTCCAAAGCACAGAAAAGGGTTCAAAGGATTGCTGTAATGAAAATTTATCTGGTCAGTCATTTTTATTATACTATGGGGCTTTGTCCCCCTGCTTGCTTCGTTTGCCAACCCTGAGGCTGCCCTATGCGCCAGCCACTTCGCATCTCTGCTGGTCACGTTATGAAGAGGGGTGTTGAACCCACCCCAAGGAGACACGGTTGCTCCTCCGAAACCCCCTCTTAAAACGGCGATACAATGGGAAACTTTTTTTTTTTCTATTTGCTTGATCAGCTGCTGCCGTGTGATCTGCATTTCACGCAGTCCTTCAAACATTTAAAAGCTGTACAGCAGCTGTCCTTTTGTCTCACTGCCTTGTCTCTCTTCTCCCCCAGACATCCTCTGCATACTTCTGTCATATCACCTATGTCCATATATTCAGTCTCTTCTCGCTTTTACTTTTTTGTCAATATCGTATTGAATTTTGATTCCGTGTTTGGAATTACATCATGACAATGCAACGTATAACTGTCCATGAGTGAATATCATTTCTTTCTCCCTATACAAACTGTGTCCGACAATAGCATTCACACAAATGAGAAATGATTGAACCACGTGCATGGCTGTAAATGTTTTAGATGTGGGCAAGACTTTTCTAAATCTCTTTGCATAAAGTCTTGTCTCGTGGGGCTTGAAATTTTCTCTTGCGGGATTTCACTTTCACCAAACATCTTAATTCTAGCAGATACGCCTCTTCATTGGGAAGAAACACTACTTTTCCCTGATGGCAACACAAATTAGACGATCTACAAGTCTCTGACTTAGTTTAAATCTGAACAATATATTCAATCTGTTTTCACTGCTCCGTTATTTCACCAAGTAATAATTTCCATGTGTTTGTGCTAATGCGATCTTTACTATCATTTTTTTAAACTTTCAAATTTTCGTACTTTCATTGTCTCTAACCTGCTCTGCATGTGTATCATGCCAACGTTTTTGAATTCTTTACAACGTTCTACTTTGTCATCTAGTCTTTGCCTTTTATTTCCGGCCCCTGGCGTGGTTAAATCTCTTGGCTCAAAGTCTAGTCTCGTGGGACGTGAAAGTGTCTTTCTGAGAAAGTCTCGTCTCTCTTCCCAAGATTTGTTTATTATAATAGAGAGACATTTTACTGCTTTAACAATGTTAACAATGTTTCCAAATAGGTTTATCCCAAATTAATCAACTAAGCAGTCTTCTTATGTACATTCTAAGTTACATATTCATAAGTACACATTAAGAACACATACAAACATACACAACTACACAATATAACGTACTCGCACATTCCACAATAAGTAGCATTTTTGTGTCTGAGAAAATCTCTCTTCTTTATAGTTTATGCCTATTAAAAGCAACATCTTCCCACAGGGTTTGGCCAGAATCTAGAGAAAAGATGCTGTGTATAATACATATACATTTTCTTTTAAACAAGTGAAGAGACATGTTTTGGTTTACAAAATATTATATACTCACACACCCACATTTTTTATATATAAACCAATTTAATATTTTACCTGCAGTAATTCAGAGCTCTGTTAATTTGACTATAGATGGTTTTATTTTGTGCACACAATATACTTAATTAAATTTTCAGCAACTGCTTTATCAATTACAAATGGTACCAACAACAATTTTAATATTAAATGAGCTAAACAATAATTAAATTTATCAGATGGATGAGGCCATAAGTTAGAAAATCCAGAATGGCGATAAAGTAGGTTTTTCAACAAAACAACAATCAAGTAAATCCATTAAACAATGGCTTAGAAGGAAGATGTTGAACATCCTGAAGTTTCTAAGCCAAAGCCCTGACCTACAGTAAATCCAGTTGAAAAGTAGTTTTCTGTTAAAATCAGCCAGAAGTCAACCTAGTCACTCCACCTATTTCACAGCCACACCTTTAGCTGCGTGTATTACACTATCATTAAGGCCAAGGAGTTGTTCTAGATTAATGGCTGAAATCTGAAACCTTGATTTTTTTTTTTTAACAATTTCGTGACTAGCTATGTCTCTGAAAAACACCTCAAATATGTTTTTTTCCATCCATTTTGTTTTGTACCCAGTGTTCTTGACAACTTCTTTAATCCTTCTTCTTCCTCTACAATGTACAAAGGTTCTTTTCATGGTTCACTAAGCCATTTCAAATAACCTGTGACACTTTCAGTTCCAATGAAGAGTGAAATAACATCAACATATTAAAATGTGGCATTATAAAAACCAGATTTTTATTTTAGTAACTGATATTTTATTATACTATTACCAACCTCCACTCAAAAAGGTTTTAAGGCTGTACTGTATATGTTTCACTTTCTCCAATAACTTAAATTCAAAGATCACCAGCCCAGCATGTTTTGTAAATGTTAATGCAAAATTAATGTGCAAGATGTTGAATATCCATTAATTATTTTAATTAGAAAGCTCAGTTCACATGCTAAATAAAAATGCAAACTCAAAATAAAACGAAAATGACCAGTAATGGAGTTGACTCCATCATTGCTACTGAGTACTAATTCACACAAAAGAACACTATGAATAGTGCCATTTTTGTTTCCACTTTAACCATTTCAGTATGAAGAGGAGTCCATGTAATATGGATGGATGAGGGCTTACACTGCATGGATGTGTCACTTTTGGTGTGAATTACTGGTTAATGCAGTCATCTGACCACTGACAAAGTATGAATATTTTTAGGGTGCAAGTTAAGCATTTCATCGCAAACTTACCATTCAGCCCAACAATGCTAGCCACGCAATTTCTCCAAAATAACATCAAGTTGTGATCTGAAGGTCCCTAAAAGAACCACTCTATCGCACTACTTGGTAATTTATGTCTGCGAGTTTCTGTGGGAAGTAGAACTTTCAGACATTTGTGCAGAATCTAAAATGAATACTGAAAAGTAACTCTTTTTTAATAAAAGTAATAAAAAAATTAAAATATAGCAAAGAAACATGAGGGAATTGTAATTATGCAATTTATCTAGCAACAATAAGTGCAACCCTTTTTAAACATTCTGCATGTGGCACCCATCCAAATGTTGCTATTATGGACAAAAGTCCATGACAAGGTATATTTAAGAATTCTAATTTTGGTATCTATATATGCTTTTTAGACTTCATTTTCTTTTAAAACAAAGAACACTTCTTATTGATTACTTGTACTCTCCACTAAGCACATTTGACATCAGGTATTCACCTCTCTGGCTTGAAATGGCAGAAGTACAGCTTCTTGCTCACACTCACTCATACCACTATGAAGCAAACGCAGGATATGACATGATTTCTTCTATGCTTTCTCCTGGTTTCATATATCCAGCTTAAAACATGCATGTATACATTGACAAGCTCATTTCATCCATTGTAGAGCTGCAGACAGCCAAAGTCAGCATGGACTAGGCCAGTCAGGTTTCACATCTTAATCGGGTAAGCTCACTTATTACACACAGCTCATGTACAAAAAACATTACCTTTAAAGAAACCAGTACCCTGACATAACATCACATTTTTTATTTTTTTTGTATGGAATGGTATTCCTGCTAATGTATTATCATTTTTATTTATTCAGTAATACGAAGAGAGGTACACAATATAAATAGGTGTTTCTCTTTTGAAATACATGTAAAAAGTTATTTCACTGTTTAAAGTGAGCAGTGATTCTCCCAAAAATTTACTTTCTAAATAAATGCTATTTATTGGATTTTTTTGTTTTCCTCTCCTTTGTTGTTAGCTGCTCATATGCTATTTTATCAGTCATAGGCTTATATAATGTTTCCATTAATCAATTTGAAATTTACTTTTTTATTGCAGGTTTAATCCAATTTGTATGTTTATGCACAGTATTTATATGATGTATCATTTAACTATTTCCATTATCATACTGTAACATATACTTGTGTAAGTATTTTGAGCCTGCACTTAGTAAAGAGTGCTATACAAAAATAATTTGAAACTGAAATTCGGGGTCTTTGGCAAAACAAAACTATAGCAACAAAAACCACAATTTAGAAAACTGGCCCAATTAAACGAACCAGCACACCTTTAGGTACATGAGAGGAAGACACACAGATGGTGACTGGGTGTGGAATATGAACCTGGAATGGTGTGGCAGGAGTGACTAACTAATGCATTACAATGGAATTATACTTTATTTCTAAACAGAATGGTTTCCACTTAAATATATTTATTATTGGCATTTTACTATTGTGCCAGCAAAGTGGTTAATACTGCTGCCTCACCATTCTTCATGATGGATGTCATATGTGTGCACATTGCACAACCTCCCTTTGTCCACATGGGTTGGTTTTCAGAAGGGATTCAGGATTCATGTCTCATTCTAGAAGGTTGATTGGCAATACCAACTTGGCCTTGTTTGGCAGTGTAGTGTAGTGGTTAAGACTTTGGACGTCATACCCTGAGGTTGTGGGTTCAAATCGCTTTACTGACACTCTGTGGCTATGAGCATGTCTCTCGACGTGCCTGTGCTCCAATTGGAGAACCGAAAGAATTGAAACCAATTGTATCATAAAATGTTTTGAGTCACCTTGGATAAAGGCGTCAGCCAAATAAATAAATATAATGAATGAGTGTGACCTATGATAGATGGATCAGCATTCCATCCAGCGTTACATTCCCTCTGCAGTTCTCTTATGAAATGTTTGAGTATAGGTGGACATAATATATATACTGTAATGTACAGCTTACAACACTGCAAAATTTTTTTCTAGCTCTGTTTCCATGCCTTCTATTCAAAAATGGTCATGCAATGGTTATGACATTAAAGTACAGTAAATTAGCTTCAATCCAAGATCAATTTCATATTTATGGGATGAACAATTTAGAAATTAGGAGTACATCATGTATTTCATACCCCTTCTTTTAGGTATCACAAGTAAAATTACAGTAATGGAGTGTACTATGGGTAACCAGTTTCCCAAAGAAAGTAATCCATTTAAAACTACTACTTGGTTTTTTCCAGGAAGCAATTAGTAAAGTAATTCCATTTCAATATCTGAGAAGTAACCACATCGTGAAATGCTTTACTTTTATATTACTCTCTAAACCTATACAATTATCAGGGCTGGCTGCAAGACATATCTATGGCTGCAAGACATATCTATGCCCGCAAAAAATGCAGTTTGAAATAACAAATGCTTCAGTATTCTAGATAAGGCAAGAGTTGCCAACCTTATATTCTAAAGGTTAAAGGGCAGACTTAAACTCCAAGAAACAAGCAAATCTTATTTTGAATATGTTAAAAGGTGCTATTTGTAGTTCAACCCACACTAGCCCATGGCATGTCCTACACATAAACCCCTCAGGCAAAAACAGCAGTATTACACTTTGATCCTTGTAATTAAAAATCATGTCCCTGATCCTTGTAATTAAAAATCATATCCCACATCTGTAAAAGGCAACTTTGTTACCTACCTGGTGTGTCTTGAGAATGAAAATATAGAACATCATCAATAAAAAGCTGATAACATCAAAGCTTAGCAAAACAAGGAGATAAAAAAAGGTTACAGAATGTGAACAATTATGCTGCACCATGCACAGACTTATGAATACGTAACTAAATTATGCTCAAGTTAAGCAAATTCCATAACATCAGACATGCATTTTAAGCTTTCTTCGCTTAGCGATGTTACAGTTGTGCTTGAAAGTTTGTGAACCATTTAGAATTTTCTATATTTCTGCATAAATATGACCTAAAAAATCATTATATTTTCACTTAAGTCCTAAAAGTAGATAAAGAGAAACCAGTTAAACAAATGAGACAAAAATATTATACTTGGTCATTTTTTTTTATTGAGATAAATGATCGAATATTACATATTTGTGAGTGGCAAAAGTATGTGAACCGCTAGGATTAGCAGTTAATTTGAAGGTGAAATTAGAGTCAGGTGTTTTCAATCAATGGGATGACAATCAGGTGTGAGTGGGCACCCTGTGTTATTTAAAGAACAGGAATCTATCAAAGTCTGCTCTTCACAACACATGTTTGTGGAAGTGTATCATGGCATGAACAAAGGAGATTTCTGAGGACCTTAGAAAAAGAGTTGTTGATGCTCATCAGGCTGGAAAAAGTTACAAAACCATCTCTAAAGAGTTTGGACTTGGATTGTGCACAAATGGAGGAAATTCAAGACCTTTGTTACCTTCCCCAGGCGTGGTCGACCAGCAAAGATCACTCCAAGAGCAAGGAGTGTAATAGTCGGCTAGGTCACAAAGGACCCCAGGGTAACTTCTAAGCAACTGAAGGCCTCTCTCACATTGGCTAATGTTCATGTTCATGAGTCCACCATCAGGAGAACACTGAACAACAATGGTGGGCATGGCAGGGTTGCAAGGAGAAAGCCACTGCTCTCCAAAAAAAACATTGCTGCTTGTCTGCAGTTTGCTAAAGATCACGTGGACAAACCAGAAGGCTATTGGAAGAATGTTTTGTGGACAGATGAGACCACAATAGAACTTTTTGGTTTAAATGAAAAGAGTTATGTTTGGAGAAACGAAAACACTGCATTCCAGCATAAGAACCTTATCCCATCTGTGAAACATGGTGGTGGTAGTATCATGGTTTAGGCCTGTTTTGCTGCATCTGTGCCAGGACGGCTTGCCTTCATTGATGGAACAATGAATTCTGAATTATATCAGAGAATTCTAAAGGAAAATGTCAGGACATCTGTCCATGAACTGAATCTCAAGAGAAGGTGGGTCATGCAGCAAGACAATGACCCTAAGCACACAAGTCATTCTACCAAAGAATGGTTAAAGATGAATAAAGTTAATGTTTTGGAATGGCCAAGTCAAAGTCCTGACCTTAACCCAATCAAACTGTTGTGGAAGGACCTGAAGCGAGCAGGTAATGTGAGGAAACCCACCAACATCCCAGAGTTGAATCTGTTCTGTACAGAGGAATGGGCTAAAATTCCTCCAAGCCGGTGTGCAGGAATGATCAAAGTTACCAGAAACGTTTAGTTGCAGTTACTGCTGCAAAGGGGGGAGTCACACCAGATACTGAAAGCAAAGGTTCACATACTTTTGCCACTCACAAATATGTAATATTCGATCATTTTGCTTAATAAATAAATGACCAAGTATAATATTTTTGTCTTATTTGTTTAACTGGTTTCTCTTTATCTACTTTTAGGACTTGAGTGAAAATCTGATGATGTTTTAGGTCATATTTATGCAGAAATACAGAAAATTCTGAAGGGTTCACAAACTTTCAAGAACAACTGTATGCTAACTGGCATCCCAGTACCCAATAACTTCAGACTACAGCGATAGAGAAGAATCACATGATACGACTTTGCAATTGGAATTTTTCTTCACAGAAAATTCCAAGTTATGCCAAGAGGTGTCCTGAGGAGAAAATAAAAATCATTTAATTATCCATTGTTAATCCACACCAGAGTAATTTGGTTCTACTCACCCACATGCACCTTTTCAATGGTCATTTGCAGAATAGGACAAAGACATGCCCCACCATGAAAACAAAGAATTCTGCATCTCAGTGCCTGTCTAAGTGAGCAGATATTCAAATCAATAGTTAAGTACACGTACATGCACCAAAAAAATTCTTATGGAATGAAAGTTAGATACACAAATAGAAATTCATTTTTTTATTTTTGTAAAAAGACTTAATTGAGACTTAACATACAGCACAGTTTTTGACACACTAAAGCACTACCAGAAATATCACAGGATTTTATTCCAACACTTCAGTTGGACTGCTTTACAAAACAAAAATTCTAATTTACAGAGGAACTAGATAAATCTGTACATTTTAATGAGAGAAAAAAAAAACAGCTTCCTCCATTACTTGAAGAAAAATTCAAACACTTTTCAGCTTTGCCACAACCATTTCTTTCGTCAAAGCTGTTGCAGGCCGCTTTTTCACCCTTCCCAAAGTTTCCAAGTATTTCATCCCTCCCACCAATTCATGTCATTATAACCCCTCTATAGCACCAGCATACTGCAGATTAATTACAGATACGCCACTGACTTGGTGAACACGCCTGAGACTTTGAACAAGGCAGCATTTTGAGCAAATCTAGGCATGTTGGCCTTGAAACAACCTAAGCTAATGGGGTGACCTCAAACTAGTACTTTTTTGCAGCCTTAAATGGCAAATAAAATGTAAACTGAGAGCTGAAGAGAAGAAAGGATGAAAGAGGAAAAAAAAAAAAACAAAACAAAAAAAAAAAAAAAAAAACCACACACACACACACACAAATCAGTCCGGCCAGCTGGCAGACACTGTTTACAAAGGGTGCATATTGTGCTGAACACAGCAAATACTGAAGGTTGTCTGTTTAGGAACAGCTTAATATCTCCTAAAGTTAAAAGGCCTAATGGCAGTAAAAGCAGAAGTGCTTTTAAATAATAGATTGTTTGCCAATCTGCCTAGTGCTCCTCACAAAACCTACAAAAAGCATTTGCTCCTAAATACAATCAGAAGCATTCTGGAATCCCTGGTTCTAAACATTAGTATTTTCTGTTTTACAAAGGGCTTCAGGATGAGAACAAGATTCATCAGCAACTAAAAAGGAATTAAAAAAAAAAAAAAAAAAAAAAAAAAAAAAAAGCTAAATCTGATACAGATGCTGCCATTTGCACCCCTTTTAAAGTGGGCTCATACTTTGCCCCAATTGACACCCACAAACTGGAAGGTGAAAAGGGCTGCATTTAAATATTAGGAATAGGTGTCCAGCACCCATGGTGCATGGTCAACTAATTAAATAGTAGTAATTGATAAAATAATGATCGTTAATTCATAGTCTAGCCTGTAAAAGACAAACTGAAGTCATCAGTCATCAAAGAGTTAATTTCTTATTAAAATTTTTAGTAGTCCAGGTCACAATCCTGTAAAAAAAGAACACTAGGGAGTGGTCAGTCTTTAGCCACTTATCAAGCTGCTTATTTCATGTGTCCATTGAAAAAATCATTATTGGAGAGCAAGTGAAGACAGTCTGTTACTTTCCATCAGAGACAAAATGATGCAAATGTACAACAAAAGTAGAGCATGATAGTATTATAAGCCTTCAGTTTAGAAAAAGTGAGGGGAACACAACAAAAAGTTATTTTCCCAAGAGAAAATTCCTGGGCGTTTCTGCTTTGGCTGATACTGCAGTAAGAACAATGCAGCAATCAAAATACTGTTTACAGGGGAAAAGATAAAGTAGAGTTCTACAACAATCTGGACCAGAATCCGTGGCAGAGGCAAGGGTGCTCGATGCAAGTGAACGCATCCCCTTTTCTCAGAGGATAATATTTCATAATTTTACACCTTCTCTTTGCGCTTTAGTTTGGCCATTTTTTTGGCACTGCCATTCTTGTTCAGCAGCTTCATCACACGGTCTTTGTGTTCCAGCACTTTCATCATGGCGTCACGGGTCTCTGTGATCTGATCCATAACCAGCTTGCAGCGTTGCATGTTGCCCTGCAATGCAGTCACATAGTGAGAGTTAGAAGGATTTGAACATCTGTACTAGAACAGAAAAAGCAGTGCCTATCAAAATGCTTTCTGAGCAATCTTTATTTTTATGGGATGCTTACCATCAAATTAATTCTTACAATCAGATCACCAAGCTACCCTATTGTCCTTTAGCTTGATTCGCTTAACTGTCCTACATAAATGCAGGTGGTCTCTTGTATGCCACCCCCACTGACTGAACATAAAAAACAAAAAAAAAAAAAAGTCAATTAAATTCAACAAATGAATCACAATGTGGGAGATTAGGAAGCTACAATCCAAGTTTCTGGCACTAGGAAAGCTAACTAGTAAAGTGGACTGCATTTTCAAGCTGCAACCTTAGCCTACAATCCTTAAATGTTTTGCCACTTACTATCAAAGAAAATGTGTTTTATTAGTGCACAATACAAATTGAAAGAAACTGCCCACATAAAACACTTAAACCTGTGGCTATATGCAAATTTTCAACATGTTGAGTTTAAGTACCACACCTGTATGAGCTCATTTATCCGATGCAAATCATCATCTGCTCCAGCCTTCTTCTTGGGAATTAGCCCATCCTGTAATGTAGTAAGACGACTGTATACATCGTGTTCCAGGTTTGCCTGATAAAATTAAAAGCAGCATGTGACTATGGTTAAAAAAAAAAAAAAAAAAAAAAAAGCATAGAGATAGAGACAACAAATTATGCAATACTCTTCATAAGTAACACAGCTACAAGCTGAGCTTTTAATTAATTCAAAATGATGATTAAATCTACACGTTCCCAGCCCCAGACACAGAAATCCGTATTAGGTTTGTAAAGTTATAGTAATTCTATAAGGCTTTAACTTAGTGGTTAGTTGGAGATAGATATCAAAAGAAAGCCATGCTTCCAAAATTAGTTTAAAACCCTATTTTTAAGGAATAACCACATTTCATGAATAACCAGTAGAAGGCAATATTAACAAACATTATATACTCCATACAGTGAGAGATTAACTCAAAGGAAAAACAACAAGTGCTGCCAAAGGTATTTTATAAATTATACTATGAAAGTAACTCAATGCAAGGAAATGCTGCCAGAAGTATATTGTATTATGTGTTATTACTGAATAAAAACTTGATAAGGAAAGCCAGGAGATACAGGAATACAGCCAAGGATAAGGCAGCAAGAATGGCCATTACTCAACAACAGAAAAACAATCTAACTCTTGAGTGGGCCTCACCACAGTGAAAAAGAGGCTAATTTGCAATAACATTGTTTTTCACAGGACGGTGTGGTCACTTACCAGTTGCAACAGTTGTGCTGCACACAAGTGTACCTTCCAGCCCTGCGCTCTGCATACCACACCCTTTTGATTAGCCATATCTTGCATGGTGCACTTTTTCTCCTCTGTCAAAAAAAGATGGCTTAGACAGGAAACAAATATTGGGCAGCAAGAAATCTATTTTGTTGTATCTGTTGTGATTGTCAGAAAGACCATACTAACCTTTTACCCTTATATCACTGTATCTTTGGAAATGGTGATAGGCTGCTTTCCATGGATTGCGATAATGGCGGAGTAAGGTAACAGGAGGCCTTGGGCGGACTGGCACATAGCGAACACCCTCCTCATCTAAAGAGTAGAAAATGGAAAGTATTACACAATGACTGAAAATAATTTAGCGTTATTAGTCCATTATTTGTGCCATTTGGATAGCTACATACACAGAAAAAACTGTTAGCATGAACTTATATATACACAGTGCATCTGGAAAGTATTCACAGCGCATCACTTTTTCCACATTTTGTTATGTTACAGCCTTATTCCAAAATGATTAAATTCATTTTTTTTTCCTCAAAATTCTACACACAACACCCGAAAAATGACAACATGAAAAAAAGTTTACTTGAGGTTTTTGCAGATTTATTAAAAATAAAAAAATTGAGAAAGCACATGTACATAAATATTCACAGCCTTTGCCATGAAGCTCAAAACTGAGCTCAGGTGCATCCTATTTCCCCTGATCATCCTTGAGAAATTTCTGCAGCTTAATTGGAATCCACCTGTGGTAAATTCAGTTGATTGGACATAATTTGGAAAGGCACACACCTGTCTATATAAGGTCCCACAGTTGACAGTTCATGTCAGAGCACAAACAAAACATGAAGTCAAAGGAATTGTCTGTACACCTCCAAGACAGGATTGTCTCGAGGAACAAATCTGGGGAAGGTTACAGAAAAATTTCTGCTGCTTTGAAGGTCCCAATGAGCACAGTTGCCTCCATCATCTGTAAGTGGAAGAAGTTTGAAACCACCAGGACTCTTCCTAGAGCTGGCCGGCCATCTAAACTGAGCGATCAGGGGAGAAGGGCCTTAGTCAGGGAGGTGACCAAGAACTCGATGGTCACTCTGTCAGAGCTCCAGAGGTCCTCTGTGGAGAGAGGAGAACCTTCCAGAAGGACAACCATCTCTGCAGCAATCCACCAATCAGGCCTGTATGGTAGATTGGCCAGACGGAAGCCACTCCTTAGTAAAAGGCACATGGCAGCCCGCCTGGAGTTTGGCAAAAGGCACCTGAAGGACTCTCAGACCTTGAGAAACAATAAATAAATGATGTCTGATGAGACAAAGATTGAACTCTTTGGTGTGAATGCCAGGCGTCACGTTTGGAGGAAACCAGGCACCGCTCATCACCAGGCCAATACCATCCCTACAGTGAAGCATGGTGGTGGCAGCATCATGCTGTGGGGATATTTTTCAGCGGCAGGAACTGGGAGACTAATCAGGATAAAGGGAAAGATGACTGCAGCAATGTACAGAGACATCCTGGATGAAAACCTGCTCCAGAGCGCTCTTGACCTCAGACTGGGGTGATGGTTCATCTTTCAGCAAGACAATGACCATAAGCACACAGCCAAGATATCAAAGGAGTGGCTTCAGGACAACTCTGTGAATGCCCTTGAGTGGCCCAGCCAGAGCCCAGACTTGAATCTGATTGAACATCTCTGGAGAGATCTTAAAATGGCTGTGCACCGACGCTTCCCATCCATCCTGATGGAGCTTGAGAGGTGCTGCAAAGAGGAATGGGCGAAACTGGCCAAGGATAGGTGTGCCAAGCTTGTGGCATCATATTCAAAAAGACTTGAGGCTGTAATTGCTGCCAAAGGTGCATCAACAAAGTATTGCGCAAAGGCTGTGAATACTTATGTACATGTGATTTCTTAGTTTTTTAATTTTTTAATAAATTTGCAAAAACCTCAAGTAAACTTTTTTCAAGTTGTCATTATGGGGTGTTGTGTGTAGAATTCTGAGGAAAAAAAACTAATTTAACCCATTTTGGAATAAGGCTGTAAAATAAAAAAAAAAAATGTGGAAAAAGTGATGTGCTGTGAATACATACATACAGTGCATCCTGAAAGTATGTGTATATATATATATATATATATATATAATTTCAAAGTAGCAACTTCCTTTGAATGTATGACATGCCTTATGGAAACAGTATTTCAGTAGTGGCATTAAGTTTTTATTGGATTAACAGAAAATATGCAATATGCATCATAAAATTAGACAGGTGCATAAATTTGTACACCCCAACAGAGATATTATATCAATAATATAATAATATCAATAATGTTGAGCCTCCTTTTGCAAATATAACAGCCTCTAGACGCCTCCTATAGCCCTTGATGAGCGTCTAGATTCTGGATGGAGGTATTTTTGACAATTATTCCATACAAAATCTCTCCAGTTCACTTAAATTTGATGGCTGCCGAGCATGGACAGCCTGCTTCAAATCATCCCATAGATTTTCAATTATATTCAAGTCAGGGGACTATGGCGGCCATTCCAGAACATTGTACTTCTCCCTCTGCATGAATGCCTTTGTAGATTTCGAACTGTGTTTTGGGTCATTGTCTTGTTGAAATATCCAACCATTGCGTAACTTCAACTTTGTGACTGATGCTTGAACATTATCCTGAAGAATTTGTTGATATTGTGGTTGAATTCATCCAACCCTCAACTTTAACAAGGGCCCCAGTCCCTGAGCTAGCCACACAACCCCACAGCATGATGGAATCACCACCAAATTTGACAGTAGGTAGCAGGTGTTCTTCTGCCACACAAAGTGCTTTTTGTTATGACCAAATAACTCAATTTTTGTCTCATCACACCAAAGCACTTTGTTCCAAAATGAATCTGGCTTGTCTAAATGAGCATTTGCATACAACAAGCGACTCTGTTTGTGGCATGAGTGCAGAAAGGGCTTCTTTCTCATCACCCTGCCATATAGATGTTCTTTGTGCAAATTGTGCCGAATTGTAGAATGATGTACAGATACACCATCTGCAGCAAGATGTTCTTGCAGGTCTTTGGAAGTGATCTATGGGTTGTCTGTAACCATTCTCACAATCCTGCGCATATGCCGCTCCTGTATTTTTCTTGGTCTGCCAGACCTGGGTTTAACAGCAACTGTGCCTGTGACCTTCCATTTCCTGATTACATTCCTTACAGTTGAAATGGACGGTTTAAACCTCTGAGATAGCTTTTAATAGCATTCCCCTAAACCATGATACTGAACAATCTTTGTTTTCATATCTTTTGAGAGTTGCTTTGAGGATCCCATGCTGTCACTCTTCAGAGGAGAGTCAAAGGGAAGCACAACTTGCAATTGACCACCTTAAATACCTTTTCTCATGATTGGACACACCTGTCTATGAAGTTCAAGGCTTAACGAGCTAATCCAACCAATTTGGTGTTGCAAGTAATCAGTATTGAGCAGTTACATGTATTCAAATAAGTAAAATTACAAGGGGACCTAAATTTTTGCACAGCCAGTTTTTCACATTTGATTTAATTTCATACAACTAAAAAGTGCTTCACTAAAAATCTTTGTTCGGAAAACACCTCAGTACTTGGATGTTCCTAGGAAATGAAAGACATACCATTGTTATCTTTTTTTGTTGAAAGTAAATTATTATGCAGGCTAAGCGGGGTTCCCAAACTTTTACATATGACCTTGTGTATATATAGCTATCAGATTATACTGAAAGTTTGGGTTTAACATAATATTCTCTATCCCTGTTAATCTAATTTGGGGAACACTTAAGGCCAAGCAGAAAACATCCTTGAACAATGTGCAGGACCTAATCATGCACACACTAACACACACTGGGCCAGTTTGAATCAACGGCTAACCTAACCAGCATGACGTTTGGGATGTGGGAAAATCTAGAGAAAAAAAACAATGTAGATAGAGGAGGAACATGCAAACTCCACACAGAAAATGAACATGCACAGAATTCAAACCCCAGGATACAAAATCTGTGCAGCAAGTATTATGCCAAAGCGCTGCCCAGCATTATGACTGGACATTTTAAATACATTTCCAAATATTAAAAATGTTAATTCACTTCAGTATATTAGTTTTACAAAAAATAAAACAAAAACTAATCTGGGAAATTAACTACTATTTATTTTATTTACATATAGTGGAAAAATTTCAGAGAACACAATACATGGTAAGTATGTCCACAGGACAGAAAAAAAAAATTGAGCCGACTGACAGAATTTTGATTTTAAATAGCCTATAACATCAGTTTTTACAGATTCACTTGAATACTTTAAAGCCAAACTTATAGATTCCTAGAATACCTGATATAATTGGTTTACTGCCTAAAAGAGCTACTTGTACGTTTTCATAATAGATTATGAATGGTGCCCTTTGTAAAGGAATGCAATGAGGAGGAGGATGACAATAATCACTGTCCTTAAATCCACCACATGCTCCAATACCAATGGAACATATATCCATAAGGGTTTGATGGTCATAGCTTATTACAGAACATGGAAAAACAGGCAGAGGTCAGCGCAGATAGAATCAGACAGCAAGCCGACAGGTACACTTTGAAATGTTTATATTTTTCTATAACTTTATCTTGGATATCTTGCTTTGTATGAAATTCTGCTATAGAAATAAATGTTGTTGCAATGTTCTAATTAATTTTGATAGATGCTTAGATTTGCTGCACACAAAATATGAAAACCATAGAAAACCCTCAAGACAGGTTTTAGGTTTTTACATTTAAAGGAAAAAGGATCATATAAAATTATAGGTAATTACCTCAATAAAGACAGCATTTGAGCTGACACAACATGATGTAGGAACTACAATGAAATACTTACACTTCTTATAGCATTTACTAGCAAAATACTCGCGCTTCGCAGCGGACAAGTAGTGTGTTAAGGAAGTAATGAAAAAGAAAAGGAAACATTTTAAAAATAATGTAACATGATTGTCAATGTAATTGTTTATTATATATACCTGTATGTATGTATGTATGATAGAGATATATATATATATATATATATATATATATATATATA